>CM038794.1:256838018-256892537 GCA_021764765.1 Vicia sativa | reverse complement strand
TTATCTATAGTTTATATATGAATATGTTTGATATGTTTGTGTGTTTTTAAATTGCTATTTCTATGATTGGGAAAGTTTCTCCTTGGATTTTAAGAAAGGTAGATTATGTGGGATCCTAGGTTTTGTTATTGTGCTCGCAAAAGATCATTGGGATCTTCTGCATACATATCCCTTAATGGGAATCGAGCATTTGTAACCTTCGGATCTAAAGGATCCGTGGTTTGTTTGGTTTAAGGAAGAAAGAAATTTGCTCGGCAAGGATGAGACCTGTGGTTACGTATTCTCAAAAGGATGTTGAGAAAGTCATAATTGTGAGTTCCCATTTAGGCTAGTGGAAGAAACGGGATGTTAGTAAGAGACAAAGATTTATGTCATCTTAATGAAAATGTATCTAATCTATTTCATCACATACATTTTGAAAGGTTGATTGATTGAAATCTTTCATCGTAGTTATAGGTGTTTTGCTTGAGTGTGCTACCACTTACGAGTTTTAGAAAGATGTTTGAAAAGATGATTGAATCTTTTAATTGTAAGCAGTTTTTGAGTACAAGCGCTACCACTTACAATTAAGAGATGTTTTTGTTTGAAAAGAGTTTGAAAAGTTTTTGATTATATGTGATGTGATAGATGAGATACTTCTTCCATAGAGACGATAAATGTCTAAATCTCAAGGAGAAATTGATTGGATTAGGGGGATGCTTTTAAGAAGCCCATGGGTCCTTGTATTGTAAGCCCAAGAGGAGGCATTCCGAGGGTCATCGAGGGTCCTTGTATGAAGCTCAAGAGGAAGCTATAGGGTATGGCTGGCTTTGGCTTTAAAAGGGGTTTCACCGGGAAACCATCCTCTTAGGATTTCAAGAGAAATTTCATCGGGAAATCATAGTCTCAGCGTTCTATTCTAGCACGGGTGATTCTTTGTATTGGAAGCCCAATAGGAGGCTGTTAAGAGATTTCCTGGTCTCTTTCTTATTTGATGCCCAAGAGAAGGCTAAACTCAATGAGGAGTTCTTTTGAACTAAGCCCAAGAGGAGGCTGACTCAGCAGGGGAGTGTTGTCTTATATGAAGCCTAAGCGGAGGCTAAACTTAGATGAATGAGTTACCTTGTACAAAGCCCAAGAGGAGGCTAACTCTGTGGGGAACTTAATGGTTAGACTAGTTGTTATGTTATAACTAGACAGTTATATAAACAATGTAAGTCTATTCATGTGAGTTTATGAAGGAAATATAAACAATGTGTATTATTTACAAGTTTAATTGTGTACAAAGGAATGAATATGTACATAGGAAGGTTGGGACTTACACCGTAAGGGAGGCCCATTGGTTTAAAAGCAGTTTCACCGGGAATAATGCTCCTTTTAATACCAATGGTATTCAGTGTATATACAAGCGAAATGAAAACAAACGGAAGAAGTTTGTCTATACTTGAATATTTACAAAAGACGTCTGTGTTATGTACAAGGAAAATTAATATGTACATAAAAGAATAGGATATGTACAAGGAAATAGCTATGTACATAAAAGAATTGGGACTTACACCGTGAGGGAGGCCCATGATCGGTTAAGTAATTCGAGGAAAAACGAGTTGGGTTTTATCTTCAAATCGGGTCGATCATGGAAAAAAGGATGTAAGTTTGATGAAAAGTTTGAAAAAGATCTTGAAAGTGTTTTTTGAAAGATGAAATATACTTACAAGAAGTTTGAAAAAGTTTCGGGTTTCGAAAGTTTGAAAGAATGTCTTTGTAAAGTACTTTGAAAAGTACTCAAAACGCTCCTGCTGCTTGATGAAAATGTAATCAAAAGATAATATTTTGGATTTTCTTGACATCATCATAAAATAGACATGTTAAATGACACGTGTAAAAATCACCTCAAATGAGGAGTTTTGATTGGTTTGAAAGTTGAAGTTTGGAAAAATATAAAGAGAAACAAAAAGTTTATAAAATGGTCCCAAGGCTACTAACCCGGACCATGGGCAAGGCATGGAAAATGACTTAAAGGTGAGTTGGCAACCATGCGGCAATACATCCGCTTATTTATCCCAATCCATGTTATTATATTATAAACTTTTATTTGAATTTGAAAAACGCGCGCACCTTCTTCTTCTTCCTCGATCCTTCTTCAAGCCCGCATCCTTCGCTTCTCAATGAAAATGGATGATGTAAACATCAAACTTGATCGAAATTGAACCAGAACATGATGATGGTGATTAATTCCATTTATTTTAGTTAAACATGATTAATTTTCCGAAAACATGAAGAACCCTAATTCCTAAAAATCAAATTGAAATCGTGTATGGCCATGGAATCAAGCATTGATTGAGGGTTATCAATTAGTGAAGGTGAAACAAACGGCCAAGCCATTTTGAATCAGAATCAAAAATCAAAGAGTTCGAAGTTGAGCAACTTACCTCTTGAAGCTGGAATCGAATTCTTCAAAGGAGTGTTTCCAGTTGATGTTTGATGATTGCTGGAGCACCAGTGAACCTTATGGATGGTGTTTGATCACTATGCACACTCTGAAATGGTCTGGAACTCTCTACCCAAGTCCATCTACAGTTGCTTGAAGTGAAACTCGAATTCGTGGTTAGAGGTGTTACAGATCAAAGATGATGGTTTGTATCACTTATGTGAAGTATATTGATGATGTTTGAATCATAAAATCACAACTAGCTCGAGCCAATGATCAGTTTGAAAGTTAAGGCAGTTTTTGCAAGCTTTTTGTTTCAAACATGGATTCTGAGTTTTAGAAGTTCTTGTGTTGATTTTAAGTTTCAAATCAGTTCTATATTGATTTTAAGACATGTTAGACACCAAATTTCTCATGGTTTTTCACAAGATTTGAAACATGCAAAATTCTCACTTTTGAACTATGTAACTGAATTTTAAGAAAGAAAAGAGGCTTGTTCTTGCATAGCTTTGGTGTGGTTTCAATTTGCAAACATGACCTCTATTTATAGGTCAAGAAATCAGAATGGTTAGTGAAGAAGATTGGCTTGGATTTATACAACTTGCCTTAGAGGGCAAGAAAGTCATTTTTGCCATAAATGCAAAAGGAACCTTCCTTTTAACCATGGTTAAAACTTAACTTGATCTTATCTCCATCATAATTACCTATCATCTGATTTTTATCAGCTCTATCCATCTTGGCTAGGTGGCAAGGCTTCTAGAAGGGAAGAAAATAAAAAATTACTTGTAATCTTTGAAGCATGAACTTGAAATCCATGGTTTCGAGCTCTATGTTTCAAAATCAAAAGTATAGCTACACAATGGATTTGCAAGTTATTGGACATTTTGGAAAGCTTGTAGAAAGGGCTACATCTTTCATGTTTTGAGTTTTTTCTAATTCCAAGTGGAACTATGTGAAAAAATTCCATGAAAGTAGGAAAAAACATGAAATTTTAACACAAATTTTTCTAAGTGTTGAAAATTTTGACTTTTTGTTGACTTTTCAAAATTTCTTGATTTTTATGATCATGATGGATCATTTGAAGTATTTTGATGATTGAAAAGTTTTATCTTGAAAAGTTGACCAAAAGTCAAAGTTTGACTTTTCAAGGCGATGAAATTTCACCGATGATCCGAAATTGATCGATGAAAATGTGAACTCGTGATGTTTTGAATCAAGAAATTAGGTCAAGATGTTGTATTGAAGATATGAAGATCAATCTCCAAGCAAAAAGTCATTCATTGATCGAAAATCGAATTCCTTATCCTCGACAAAAACCCTAATTGGTCGATCCTTGATAGATCATGAGGAAAAGTTGGATATCTGAAGATCAGAGGTTGATGATTGATTAAGATAGATCAATTTAGGTGAGTAGAAACTCAAACCCAAATTGATTACCCCTTGAATCAGATGAAAAATTTGTGAAACCCTGATTTTGACCTGTAGAAGCCACACCATTAATTCGCTCGAATCAAGAAGGATGCAATGATGCAAATGTAAGGTGGTATATTAGGTCAAAAATTGGGGTATGACAAACATCACTACACTATCTAGAATTTGTGTACCCCACTAAATTACATTCTTTTCCTTTATCAACTGCTGGAAATAAAATTCCATAGTCAAGAGTTCCTTTCAAATACCTCAATATCCTCTTTGTCGCTGCTAGGTGTGATACCTTTGACTTATGCATGAATCTACTTACCATACCCACACTTATGACAAAGGTATCTTAAGGACCCAATAAGTCTTCTATATTGGGTTGGGTCGACATCATCTTCTTCCGAGTCTTTCGACAATTGTAGTCTTGGATCTGCAGGTGTCGAAGTCGAATTTCATTCTTCCATTTCAAATCTCTTGAATTTCATGCATATCTTTGATGCATCATAAAACCTCTACTAGTCTTGTATAATTCAATGCCAAGGAAATATGAAATTTCATCCAGATCAGACATTTCAAATTCCTTGCTGAGATCACCTTTGAAGTCTTCGATCTCCTTCTTGCAGCTACCTGTTATTAACAAGTCATCGACATAAAGACATAGTATAAGCAATTCACTATTGATTCTTCATACATATACTCCATGTTCATTTGTGCACTTCACAAATTCCTTCCCCCTTAGAAAACTATCAATCTTCTTATTCCAAGCTCTTGGATCTTGCTTCAATCCATACATGGCTTTTTGAAGTTTGTACAATTTTATCTCTTTGTTATGTTTCACAAACCCAACTGGTTATCTAACATAAATTTCTTCGTGTAAGGGTCCATTCAGGAACTTCACGTCTATCTCACATACGTGCCAACTTTTTATGTATGCTAAACCAACAACCAACATGATTGTTTAGATCCTAGCCACACGTACAAAAACCTCATCAAAGTCAATTCCTTCGTTCTGGATAAATCCTTTCGCCACTAGCCTTGCTTTGTGTCGAGTTACTTCCCCCTTGGAATTCATCTTCACTTTGTATACCCACTTGACATCATTGCCTTCTTGACTGGAGGCATTTGATAAGACCGTGTTGTAGTCTTCGATGGACTTTCTTCGTTCATTGATTTCATCCACTTCGAATCTTTCAATGCTTCAGCTTCATTGACAAGTTCGACATCTGCATAGAAAGCATAGTGTACAAGTTCACCTTCATTATCAATCACACCATCTGCTGTAACATCACAATTTTATAATCTTGCATCTATGTGTCTTGTTCTCCGAGGTCTGCTTGTACTTGTACTTGGTTGATTTATAATTGTTGGTTCCTCTTGTTGAACTTATCTTTCGACTTGAGTTTCTGGTTCTTCAAGTAAGATTCTCACTGAATCTTTCATGAAATTTTGAGTCAATTCCCATTCTTTCAGCTCATCTATGATCATGTCCATGCTGATCACAATTTGCTTGTTCGCTGGGTCGAACAACTTGTAACCTCCTATCGAATGATGTCCCACTAGAATCATTTGACTTGACTAGTCATCAAGTTTTCTTTTTCTTCTCAATTGATCTGGAACATGTCTATATGCAATAGACCCAAATACCTTTAGATGACTTAAAATAGTTTTACACTGCACCAACATTCTTTTGGAGTAATCCTTCATCTTCTTCGTTAGACATCTATTCAAAATATAAGTTGTAGTAGACATAGCTTCTCCCAAAACTCTTTAGGTAAATTCTTACCTTTCAGATATTGAACCATATTCATGATGGTTCAATTCTTCCTTTCTATAGTCACATTATATTATGGAGTGTAAGGTGGCACCACCCTGCACAATCCATTTCTTTTCACATAACCTATCGAAGTCTTTCGACATATACTCCACCACCATCAGTTCAAAACTTTGAGCTTCCACCGTGTTCTTTCGACCATAGACTTAAACTTGGCAAATACCTCGATCACTTCACTTTTCTTCTTCGACGTAAGTTCATAGTTTTGACTAAAATCATTTATGAATGTGACAAAGTATTTATTACCTCCAAACAAATTCACCGGATTGGTCCACATACATCAGTAGTATGACTTCGAGAACAACCTTCAACTTGCTTCTGCATCTTTGCTGAAGATATTTTGTGTTGCTTCGCTGCACACGTTCTCACACACTGCTGGAATATCAATTTCGTGCAATCAACTATATTCTTTCGCTTTAAATCTCCAATGTCTCCGGGTTAAGATCCTAGTCGATAGTGCATATCCATTCGTCTCTGCTAGCTCCGCTTAAAAGGCATTGGTGCTCCATCACTTTAGTTCGATCTTGAAGGTTATATGGACATAGAGCCTTCAAGATTAATCTTCCATTAGCATCGACAAATCTCATCATCTTATCTTCGACAATCACTTTGTAATTATTTTCGCACTAACCGCCCTATACTAAGAAATTTGCTCTTCATACTTGAATGTATAACACATTCAAACTAATGACCTTTGCCATCTTTCCTCATGATCATAACGCTCACAATATCTTGACTTCTAAAGTATTGTCATTTGCAAATTTCACCATGTTCTTCATTAAGGCCTTTAGATTGACAAACCGCTTTCCTTCTAGATATATGATGAGTATCCGAATCCAATTACCATTGATCCTTGAATTTTATTTATCTCTTGTTGTGACCATTAGCAACATCTCTTCTTCAAACTTAGCGAACTTTGCATCACTTTATTCATTCTTTCTCTATATTTCTCATTTCATGTGTGGTGATATCAATCTTGTTCATCAAGGTTGGTAGAAATTTATTATAGAGTTTGGTGGATTTAAAAATCGTATCAAGAGCTCCGGTTAATCGATTCAATGTAAGAACTATGAATAAAAATCGTGGAAGAAGAATTCACGATGGCAATGAGTTATGGGAATGCGAGTTATCCACAAGTCTACCAATTTCGAAAGACAACTATGAGAATTGTGCAAACAAATGAAAGTTTATTCGGTGTTAAGGTGATACACACGACTTTGTGAGAGACACACCACATATCCACCTCAAACCTTAAGGTAATAGGTGTGGATTATCTCACTTATATAGTGTTCAATCTTCCTTTTCTAACCAATGTGGGACTTCGTCCCATACTTGATTCTCAATACTCCCCTCAGTGTGAGTCACATGCCCCCTCATGTGAAATATTTATCTTTCACACACCTTCACCCACTGCTGCGGGATACGTTTCGATACGTTAGTCAATCCCTATCTCAAACCATAGACTCGATACCACCGTTAGGAGAAATTCGAGGATGGAGCATTTATGAGACACACCTTCGAGACACACCACATATCCACCTAAAACCTTAAGGTGATAGGCATGTGGGTTCTATAAATTATATAGTGTGTAATCTTCCATTTTCTAACCAATGTAGGACTTGTTCCTCACTTGATTCTCAACAAAATGAGTCATGTGCCTTCCATTACGAGAAACAAAAGCTACAAGCTTTAATAATTCATCACATGTGTCGGCCTGAAAATTGTATGTGTCGAAACATACTGTTATTTTTCATAATATCCCGACCTGAAATAGTCTATGTTCTGACACATGCAACATACACCACATGCTTTAATATTGAGGTTCGTGTGTCGACTTGAAAATCTTATGTGTCGGACATGCAAGAACATTTTGTGCGTAAACTAATTTTTATGTTTGATACGATTCCAAATTTGTTTTGGATGTTTCCTAAGATCTCTAATGTAAGGGGAACCAAAATAACTCGAGACACCGTCCAATATACGAAATGTTAAGTTTCCTAGATTTGACATAATGCAAAATTCTAAAGGTAAGTTGACTTACATACCCCTTTTGATGATGGTAGAACTACGATGATGCATTTCATGTTTTTATTTGACGTTCCCCTTGACTATGTGCTTCCCAAATTCATATTGCATATGTTTCTTCCCCTTTTACAACATCAAGAAGAAACAAAGTTATGATTAAGTATTGTAATTCAACTCAATTTCAATATGTCACAAAGGTGTTTTGCAAAATAAGAACGTTCACTCACATATGCCCATATATATGGAAATACGCATGATTGACACAATTAAATATAAGACAATTTATAAACCAAATTATCTAGGGTTATATTTTCACCCCGATATGTGGTGTATTTGAAAAGCCCCCCTGCCAAAAAAAATGTTCCAATAATTACCTTGATAAATTTTAAAAGTTTTATTTTTTACCTTTAGGAGGCCACATCACCAAAAAGGCTGATGTGGCTTATTTTTTTGTTAAATTTGTAATTTTTTGTTATTCCACGTCACATAAGTCCCATTAAAATGACCAGAATGCCCATATGCATATTTATCTTAAAATCCAATATTATTTTGCAAATTCATGTTTCAATTCAGACCCTACAATTAGGGTATGCTTTCTTCATCCAAAATGTAACAATTTTCCTCTTCATTCTCACCTATACCACTGTTCTCCTTCCTTTAAACCCTCATGTCACAGCCACCGTAACTCCTTCCGTTTCTTCTCCCAACCCCCTGTTTCTTTCCACTTTCCTTTTCTTCCTGCCGCCTTCTGTTCCCTTTACTCACCCTGTCATCACAATAACCTTCACATCCCTCGCCATCTACCTACACCCCGGCCCGACAACTATGTAATCTCGCTACTCATTGAACCCACACCCTCCATCGTAATCATCCGAAACCACCCGTTTCTTTTCACTCACAGCCGCTTCCATCTCTCCATCTCACCGAAACAACCCCTGTCTCTACTCCCTGTGTTCTCTCCTACATTAGGTAATAACACCTTGGTCATCATGTCTTCTACACCATGCTCTACCCAGATGGGGTTGATTAGGGTTGATGTTCGGACTTAGATTCAGGGGTTTGAGGCGAAATTAAGGGTGAAGAAGAATTGCCGCTTGCTGTGAGAAATTGCCTCCGCTCGTGAGAGATTCACCGTCAACAGAGAAGAGAGTTCTACTGCTCATCGAAGAAGAAGAAGGAAGCTCAAAAGTCACAATTTCTAAACCCTAACCCTATTTCTAAACCCCCGAATATAAGTCCAACGTCAACCCTAATCAAGCCAAATCAAAGATTAAATGAGGAATAAAGCGACTTGCGGAAGTATTCGGGGATCATGGTTCATGAGTTACAAGCTACATCGCAGTATGCAGAGAGATTGAAGAAAGAAGTATAATTGGCGAGTTCTGGGATTACATGACGATAAAGAGAAATTCATAAATCCAAAGGTTTTTAAGATAAATATGCATAAGGGCATTCTGGTCATTTTAATGGGACTTATGTGACGTGGAATAACAAAAATTACAAATTTAACAAAATAAGTCACATCGCCCTTTTTGGTGATGTCCTCATAAAGGTAAAAATGAAACTTTTAAAATTTGTCAAGGTAATTATTGGAACTTTTTTTTTGGCAGGGGGTTTTTCAAATACACCCCATATATCAGGGGTGAAAATAGGTATTAACCCAATTATCTAACAAAACATAATTAAAGCAAAGGAATAACTTGTTTATACAATCTTAACCAAACATAAAATAGTTCAAAATCATAGATGAAAATGTTATGAAATGCATGAAGAAATAGAGTAAACAAAATGCTTAGCCAAACAAACAATATTGAATACACAAATGATAAATGACCCATATGACCTATGTAGCCTCTCGGCTAAGTGCTCACACTTGTCGATAGAGTCACACACTTCTTGGTGGAATTGGGAAGAATCCTCATGATTGTGTGTTAAGGTGATAACCATGTTTTTGGTTTTGATTTGGGTGATAGCATTGTTGGACCGAATTTCATCGTGGATTGACTTGAACTATGCAGTAACAAAAGATGAAAAGCCTTCAAAGTTTGTATCCTTAGTGAACATGTGCTCATGAATAATTTTTATCTGTTCATCATGATAAACCTGAAAATCATCTCTCTATTTCAACATTTCTGCATACCTTTGAGTTTGTTGCAGTTGCATATTCTTGAACGTAGTGGTGAAATCAGAGTCATATGCAACACCTTATCCATACATGTTGCCTTGTGAGCCTGAAGCAAAGTCATAATAAACAATATCATAACCTTGGTAGTTATCTCCTTACTGAGTCCAAGCATGTTGTGGCCATTGACCCTAACGTTATTCACCCTCATTCTGCTGATATGCATCAACATTTAACCAAGCCTCATAATGTGCATTTTCCATATGCACATCTTATTGAGGATCATCACCAATTGGTTATTCATCACATCAACATTATCCTCAAATTCAACAGGATCGCCAAAATTGTAGACTTTCTTCTTTGATTTTGGCACCTGAAAGTTGTATACCTTATTTTGAGTATCCCACAAATACCTCATAATTGTCAGATTGTGTTGAGTGAATTCTTGACCAACACTTAGAGACATGTAAACTAGATTAGAGACATCAATTTCAAAAGAGTTGATGATTTTAGAAATCATAGATGCATAGAAAATGAACTTCATTTGTTGCATTTTTGGATTGCAAACATCCGAGATACAAAATAATGTAGCCAATTAATTTTATCTTGTTAAGAAGGATGTAGATAAGGTGAGTTTCACTATTATCAACTCTAGAGAATCCACCGCTTTTGGACGCAGTATGTGAGAAACAATCCAATGCAAGATGTGAGGTTCCTACTTTAGATGGCCAATGGATAGATTTTCATAGTTTTATCATCCCGTGGCACCTTTTGTTGCTCATTGAGATGCATTCTCCACTTAAATTATGAGTGACAATTTTTATCAGTTACCCGAGGCTCATTTCCAATGGTGATCCCAAACAATGATTTCCATATAGCATTAGTAAACGTATACACTTTACCTCCCATAAGAATGGTGGATTCACATCTCCTTCGATAATGTAAACCAACATAGAACACATGAATCAAGTCTTTATTGTATTCTTGACCAAGCCGCAGAAAATAGTTAATGCCTTTATGATTCATTTAGATCAAAAAGTTCTAGGATATGAAGGTCTTTAACACTTTTAACTTTGTAGTAGTGTTTCTTGGCCATAATTCTACCTCGACATTTGTCATCAAAGAACTCAACAATCTCATCATCCACCAATGAAAAAGAAGTTTCTGGAGTACTTGAAGATGCATCGACCTTTTTCTTACCCTTGTCAGCATTCTTGCCTTTGGCAACCTTAGAGCCATTAGGAATTTTTCAAACAGAACTTGCACACAAGGTTTTTGACAAAAATCCCAAACAAAAACTGTAGGATTTTAAGAAACTTTTGGACTCGATATACCTAAGAATGAAATGAGAATGTATAATGCACACAATTCACTATTTTACACAGATAATATGCAATTTCAAATGAGATATGCAATAAAGAATAATGATTTGAGACATTGATAAGTGTCATAATGTCGTATTTCGTGATATGATTTATGGCACTTATTTGTTCTTTTTGTGGATATTAAGTTGAATAATCCCAACTTTGTTTGTAAACACGCTTAGTTTGTATAAATGTGAGTTTTGATTCATTTGTATATCGTTTGATAGATTTTATGTCTTTTGTAGGTATTTGTTGCACATTTAGAGCATCGAGGAATAAGGTGTCAAAGACACGGCTCGATGCGCCGAATAAAAGTCCTTTTAGGAACTTTTGTTCAAGAGAGCGTTGCGAGCAATTTAGCAAGAATGAGAGTTTTGACATATTTGTCGGTTGTGCTAATGAGTCAGCAGAGCTGCACGCGAGGGATTAGGGTCACGAGCGGATTAAGGTGGTTTATGGTAAATATCGTTTAGGACGCTGAGCGGATCACGCCGCATAACGCGCTCTCGCGAGATTTATTTATAACTTTATTTTCAGCCAATTTTATAACTATACATCAAGAAACCTAAAGAAAGTATCCTAACAACCACACAACAAACGTTACTTGATCGAACAAATGAAAACAATATGTGAAAACAAAGAAAATAAAAATATGCACAAGTATGGAAAGTAAACACACAACATGTAACAATATACAAGTTCATAGAAAAGTCTATACAACATATACATTAATTACAAAACTCAAAACAACGAATTATCACAATACAAACAATAAAGCCAATCCTCGTAGCGCCATTTTGTTGTATGTAATAATGGCAAAGAGTAAAGTATTATTTTACGGATGATATATACCGTTAGGTTATATCGATCGTCCACAGAGATTGGTTATTGATTGGCTTTGATAATTCTACCGTTAATGAGTTTGGGATTAAATGGTTGTAAAGAAAAGACAAAAGTAAATGAACAAAACTATACAGATAGAGTTTGTCCGAACGAATGCACACTACCCGTCATGACTTAAATCTACCATCCAATTATACTCACCTCACGATACTCATCCGTGTTATCACATACTCTCACAATCTAAGCTATTTCTAACTCAAATTGATAATTCGACCGTATCACCGATATCCATCTCCGGCATACCAACAACACAGAAGTCAATGTGTCACTCGTAACGACTATCTCTAGCTCGAAACAACCAACACAGAGGCATTAAGATTAGATACTCTAAGTAAATGTCACTAAACCCATTTCTAGCATTCGAAACTAATGGATAATCATCCTAGGTAAGAATCTAAGCAATCTATGTCTAGCAAAGCTTAAATCCTAACAGAGTAAAACCTAAGACAATCACCAACACAGATTCATAAAGCAAACTTTATACAACGCCAAGGGCGACAAATATACATGTGTTTAGAGTAAATATACAAACAACCCAACAAAAAGAGAAATACATATAGAGAAGAAGAGATAAACCACAAATTTACATCGGTTTGTCAGAGCCTATCGAAGAGCAATCCACCTCCAATCATCCATATGCAAAGCCTAATGTTGTTTTCTAAGTTAAACTATCAAAAACTATAAGGTGATAGAATTTGGGAGCAAAAATCCAACCCAAAAACCATAAACTACAAAAATGAAATGAAAAGGAAAGATAAAGAGAATTTTGTTCAGCAAGCATCGCCCAACGAAATAAAGCATCTTCCGACGATCCTTCTATTACACTTGGCTCACAGCTGGCCACGTCCTCAACTGACATAAATATCTACAGTCGCCCGACGACAGTCAGCTTCGCCCGGTGACTCAACTTTTCCTTGCCCAGCGACCCAGCAGCGAAGCTAGGTAGAGAGAAATCCCAAAATTTGACCCTTCCTCTTGCCCCAACGTCACCTGGCGACGCAGACGCGATGGCCATCGCCCGACGATCCATACAGAAAAACAACTGTTGTTGTTTTCTCTTGCACAACTTGGAATGACTTCTCTTTTTGCCTTATTCTATTATTTATCAACAATACATCTTGGAGCTTTTATTCCTCTTGCTCCAATCATGTAACAAATACCTACCAAATATATACAAAACTAATCAAATAGTACAATATGTACACAAAACACAATAAAACGTATTTACAACAAAAAGTGGGGTTATTCAACTGATATTAACTAACAAGAACGGATAAGTGCCACAAAACATATATATATACAAAATAACTACATTTTGGCACTTATCAGATACCACCCATTGCTATTGATTCTACATTTGAGAATCGTATGGAGGATTGGTGGAGGTTGACGATGACCTATGTGTCTGTCTTCAACCAATGAAAGGGTGACATGTAATTTTTTCAAACTAGATTCAGTGACTTTGCCTTACTGTGCACCTGTAATAGGAGCTCTTGGATCTGATTACTTTTGTGAGTCAGACTTGACCCAACGAGTGATATATTTCTTTGTTTTATTTTTTTAATTTAATTTTAACCTAATCCGGTGAAAACCAAAGAGGTCCCAACAACACGCCATGTCCGTTGGATGTGATTACTAACACGTTTTGACTATGATCGATGGTCCACTTTTTTTGGCTTTATTTTATTTTCTCGATTTTATATTTTAATTCAAAATTCAAAAATCATATAAAATTCATTTATGACTCAAAAATTATGAAAAATTCAAAAAATATTTTGAAATATTATCTTTCTGAATTTTAATTTTTCAAAATTTTATTTTTAGATTTTATATTTTTATGATTTTTCTTTTATTTGATGTTTTTAATTGTTTTAAATATTTTTGACATTTTTAAATTATGGAAGGATCTAATAGTCATTTGACAAATATTGGTGACCTGTTTTATTTTTAATTTTGATTTTACTATTTTTTACCATTTTAGTTTATTTCACCTTTTATTTTATTTTCTAAATATTTTCGACCTTAAAAATTCTTAAAAATTTGTCAACATGTTGACCTCTGTTTGACTTTGGGTAATTTTCTTGGAATTTTATTTTGATGAAAAATTACTATTTATGTATTTCGTCAATAAAGTCCAATTAAATAACCTAATTTCAAAATTATTTTAATCCTTTTATTTGATTTTTGTTTTCATTTACTATGTTGACTTTTGAATTTATTTTAGAGTCAAATTTCCTCAACATCAATGGAATTTGGATATTGATAGGTCTCTTGACCAAATCCACCAAGAGAGTTGATTGATTTTGACGAAGTTAGATTGAATAAATTCATCTAATGCAAAATAAACTTGGAAATTACTTCTTCTTCATCATCTTATTTTTCTTTTGTCCCGATTCGGAGAAAGTGATCAATTGGTTGCATGAACTTTAATGTTCTAACATAAGCCCCCAAAAGATAACTTGAGCTTTGATCTTGGTTCAACACTTGTGGCGCTTGTCGTGTGGTCGCGTTGATTTCTAATCAAGCTTCTGGAAAGTTTCCACTAACATTGTCCATTTGAAATTCTCAATTATCTTTGATCAAGTGATGTGATAATTCCAAAACCAGTGATATACTTGACAAAAAACAATTGAAACTTGTCGTGTGGTCGCGTTGATTCTATCAAGCTTTTGGCAAGTCTTCTTGCATAAGTTTAAGGATGGTCACCTTGCTGACGACTAACAATTAACAATTCGATGATATACTTGACAAGTTTCAAGATGGTCATCTTGCTAACCTTTATTAATTGTTTTTATTTTACGCTCTTTATTTTTCGCATTTTATTTTTTTGCTCTTTATTTTTATGCACTTTAATTTAGCATTTACATTTCATGTCATTTTTACTTTGCTCACTTGAGCATTTTATTTTCTATGTCATTTTTCCTTTGCTCATTGGAGCATTTTATTTTCTTGCCATTTTGAATTTGCTCACTTGAACTTTATTTTTTCTTTTCCAAAACACTTAACAATTCAACCTAAACATAAAAAAACCTTTAATTGGACTTGGTTACTATCCTTGTGTTCGGAGCTTGATCTTTGGACTTATGATTAGGACCTCTACCTCAGCTTGGAGATTTATGTACCGGAGTTATTCGTCTTGTCCGGTTATTATCTTTGTGTGCAGGTTATTTTGTTATACTCGATTAAGAGTGGATTTCCTAAAGTACATGTCGTATTCTCGCCCATTTTTTCCCAAGACAAGAGTTCACTTAAAAGCATTGACTTATCTCAAGTTTGGTTTTTGTCGGTTATTTGTTACTGTGGTAATCCAAAGGATGGGATATTGTATTGGCTCTTGATGTCAACTACTAGTCTTTTCACCGGTTAGATCTTTCTTTACCCTTACCTTTATTTTATACACTTAGGTTAGCTAGCCTTTTCATCTCCTCCATATTCTTTAATTTTTAATCTTCCTCTTTTCAAAGGATTCTTGTTTTCAAAACTCGAACCACTTTCATAAAAAACTTGGACTTAGGTCCATGCATTTTCAAACTTGTTTTCATAATAAACTTCCACCATTTAATAATACTTTGACTTTTCTTTTCATAAGACTAAAAATACCTAACCTCACTCAAACTTTTGAGCTCTTTGTGGCTTTTCTAGCTAACATTTTCTTAAAATCAACCAACACACAACTTTGGTCTTTTTAGCGAACTACTTGGTTTTAGTTTCAACATTGCACATTGTTGGTATGTAGCTCAGAACTCATTGGAAGTTCTATCAAACCAAAATTATAAAAGTACTTATTTTCTCCCTACCACCACCCATTTTGTATGTATACTTTTTAGCACACATATACAAATTTTCAAAAGGTTCTCGCTGGCAGTAGATGCTTTGGGTGCCAAACACCTCCCTTTGCATAACTAACCCCAATCCCGGATCTGATATTTTTTTAGATTTTATTCGTTTTTCTTAGTCTTTGGATAAAATAAAAGCGAGGTGGCGACTCTTTTGTTATTTTTTTGAGTTAAGTCAATTCATGGCTTATACTGCAGCTTTTTGCCGCTATAGAGTGCCACAACAAAACTCTCTTTCTTCTCGAGGGTACACTTTCAACGGATCTACCCTTCAATAAATTATATATTTAGACCGATCTCAAAATTATCGATATAGAAATCAAGAATAAAACTCTAAACATTATCCCGATGAGTCAAACATGCGATTGACTAACACCCTTATACATACCCAAGAAAATTACGAATGAAGCATACCCGAGTTTGAATTGGGAACTAACGAAGATTTGCAGGTATTTGATCTTTCAGTTTGTAGAATTCCTTATCACTCTTTAATTTTTCTCTTATTGGGATGAAGAAAGAATTTCAGCACTACTAAAAGAAACACTTTTAGTGACCGAGAGATCGAAAAATCACACCAGAGGACCAATTAGCCACCAAAAGTGATATCCTATAGTGAGATTTTTTCGTCACTAAATCGGTCACAAAACTAAATTAGTGACCGAATTACTAACGAAAAATAGTGACCGAAATATTAATCACTATTTAAAATATTATTAATTATTTTAACTTTGTATTTTTTAAATGTCTTTATTAAAGTTTCAATTCTTACATGATTTTTCTTGAATCAAGTGTTTAACTTTTTTGTTTTTAAAATATAACTGTTAATTAATTAATTTTTTTAAAAGGTATTAAATATTAAAATTTTATTCAATATTTTAAGTATTAATTTTTTATGTTTTATTCTTTTTATACCTCAAAATATACCTCAAAATTTTTTAATTTCTTTCCAACTTTTCATGTCAAATATACCTCAAAAACTTTCGTAACTTTTTCTTTAAAAAGTTTTAAAACGTAAATTAAAAAAAAAGAGAGAAAATATTATTTTAATATTTTCTTTTTTTAATTATTTAAGTTGAGTTAATTTATTTTTAAAAAATAATAAAATAATTTTATTTTTATTGGAAAAAATTTGAGCCCTATCTATTTTTCTTCAATGTTAAACACCTTGAGGGCCAAACTCTCCCATATGTTAAAATATGTGTATAATAGGTAGCCAACAATAGACTAGTTATATCTTTATTAATAAAAATAACAAATAAACACAAAAAAATAATTTCTTTTCAAGTATCTCATATTCCTAAAATAAGTGTCCACCTTTTAAAGTTGTTTGAAAATAAAACAAAACATGATTCTTTATTAAAAAATAAATAATTAACAGTAATATTTAGTCCCTTCTTTTTTATATCTCTAACTAATCTAAGCTTAAAATAGTTAAATTTTAAATTCCTCCTTCTTTCAAAATAAAACGCTAAAAACAAAAGTTAAATTTTAACTCCCCCTCTCTCAAAATTAGGCACTCATAGTAATTAAAAGAGAAATAAATTAGAATAAAAAAATAGAAAAAGTAGAGTAAAAACATATTGGAAACAATCTTCTCCTCTAAACCCTAGCTACTGAAATACTCTTCTCCACCCTACCGTCACGTCTGCTCATCACCATCAATTCGACTTCTCTCTCTTATTCATCCTCAATCAATCTCTTGTATGTTCTCTCCTTCAGATCAAGTAAACTACATAAATCACCTCTTCACCTCTTGTTCTCTCTTGTTTATGTAAATCAAGCATATAAAGGTATTTTTATATTTCCTATATGAAATAAATGGTAGCAACTATTTTTGTGTTTTCAAAATTTGGTTAGATTATTTGTGTTTTGAGTTTCGTTTTGAATTTTACAAGGAAGTCATGCTTGATATTCGTAAGTATCGATTTTTTCTTTTTTATGTTTTCTGATTGAAATACAATTTTAAAATATGATATTGGTGAACAAATATTATTGTAAAGACATCCTGGAAGGAGTACCTTTGTTTTGTGAAATTTATTATTGATTTTCTTTGTCGAGAAACTACTTTTTTATTTTAATTAAAAGTTGAAATCCTTTAACTAAGGTTGATTACGCCCTTTTCAACATTACTATGATATATTTGACTCATAAATTTCTTTTTTTTTTACATTTCAGGTCCAGATATTAGAAAAGTAAATTATACAAAGGTATAGAACTTAAATTACATCCTTGTAATTTAGAAAGTCATCTCATTTTGTTAAATGTGGAGAAATTTCAGTTTAAACTAAGTGTTGTTAGTATATTAGCATTATAAATTTTTTATTGTTGCTTTTTTTTTAAAAACTCATAATAAATTCAGATCGTATAATATTATTTTTTTTATATATTTCAGGTGCAGGAGAAGATATTAGAGAAGTAAATCATTTAAAGATAAATATTTTACATCTCATATATATAATTAATCATAGCAATTATTTAGTGCTTAAATTTTAGAAGTTAGACCTTATTCCGTAATAAATAGTAATATTTATTTCAATTCATTATTTTAATGAATTTACTAATATAATTTATCATTGTTTTTTATACTATAAATAATTTTATTTTTATTTCTTACTTAATGCAGATGGTAGACAAACCAAAAGTAAAAAAAAAAAAAAAGCTTACAAGTCCCGTCAAATAAAACATCTCAAATGTTAAAATATGAATAGTTTTTTTTACATTGAATGTTATGTTACAATATTTGATGAGACTTAGAAATATTTTGTAATATCTTTTATGAATTTTTTGATGAGGGCTTGGTGAAACTTTATAATATTTTTGAGATATTTTTTAATAATGTTTAATATTTTTTATTTGGATTTTGTTAAATAAAATGAAATATAATTTTTATTGGTACAAATTACTTTTAGAAAAATAAAAAAGAAATTTAATAGTTTTAAAAACGATCATGAATTAAAAAATATATATATTTGAGACCGATTTAGTGACTATTCTGGATGTCATTGGAATATTCTAAATTTGTTAATTGGACACAAAAATTAGTCACTAAAATCTGTCAATAAAATTGATCATTGAAATCGGTCACTAAAATCAGCCACTAATTCGATCGTTGATGTGGTCACAATTTCGATCACCAAATTCGGCGTTGATTTTGTCACAAAAGGTTAGCGACTAGCACTTTTTCGATTGAAAATATTTGGTCACTTTTTTGGTCACTAAAGCTCATAGTGACCAATTTTTTATATTTTTTTGTCACTAATTCGGTCACTAAATGCGAAGTTTCTAGTAGTTAAGACAAGATATTTTATGTTGTCTATAAATGAGGATCATAACCCCTATAAATAACTTCTTTAGAGTTATTTTCTATATTCTAATTTACCTCCTCATCAAATTAGATATTAACTTATGGTATATCCAAAGTAATTTTATCTTTTATGATATTTATATTTTTAACCACAAATTTATTATTTATTAGACCATTACATATATGACTATTACATAATGACCTTTAACACATGTCATTATTATAATTTTGACACAAAAATTCTAACATGCTACGCATACAATATGAGAGAATGCATGTGAGAAGATTTAAATATGAAACTATGAGACATGATGTTTTCTCATATTAAGTTAGATACTCGGAGGTGTATGGAACAAAACGCACTAAAATTTCAACACGGAAATAAATTAAGTGTAGTAGAGACGAGGAGTTGCATAGAATGGATGGTAAAATTAAACAAGATAAATTAATAAATGACAATATTAGACAAGGTGTTAGGGGTATCACTAATAGGCTTAGGTGATTGAGAAAGAGAAGATCAGTGAATGTTGTTGTAATGAAAGTAGATAAGACATAGAGTAATTAAAGAATTTAAGTAGAGAAAGATTTAGAAATTTACAAGTTGGATAAAAAACATGATCTTTAATAGAATATTATAGTGTAATTTAATTCATGGAGCCTATCACTTAATGAGATAAAATTTAATTATATTGTCTTTATATATTAAAGCCGTTATCTTTACTTCTAACCATGTTATCTTTACTTCTAACCATATTTTAAGGGACATGCTAACGAGTATTTTGAAGACACTTTTTAAGAATATCAAATAATTTATTTTTAAAAAAAATTATTCTAATTTTAATACATTGATTACACACATTCTTACAAAATCTTATTACTTTAAACATTTAACTAATTTTCTAAGGGCATTCGTTAACGTTTATATATTTTTAAACTTCTCACCAATACTTGAGACCGAATATACTCTCATCAATAGTTAAACATTTAAAAAAACTATAAACAATATCTCAAAAAATTTATGTAAATAGCGGAGTTTTAAAATTTTAATATCAAATTAACCTTGTTTCTTATGTAACTTTCAATATACATATGTTTCAAACAATTAAAGAGGAGATGTAAATTGAATTGACGCTCTTATATTTTTAAATTTTTTCATGCTACGTGTTAATTTTCCCAAGATTTAATATTATCTCGAATTTACATGCAAATAAAAGTTAAAATTCCATTAATAAATCTGTTATTTACATGTAAATCTGCAGTAGTTGAAAAAATTTAGGAGGACGTAAATTTAATTGGAGCTCTCTTAAATCTATTTTTTATTTGAGACATGGATATACTGTATTAGAAATTAGGGGAGAATGTTGGTATTAAAATTTAAAATTTATATTATTTACATATAATATCCCAATTTCTCAATCAACAAAGTCGTGTAGTTTTCTTGAATCCTAAATTTAATAGTTTCATAACATTTTCTAAAAAATCTTAACGAATTGTCTCTCATATTACATTTGTTTGAAATGGAAATATTAAGGGTGTGTTTGATTATGGAGAGTATGAAAAGAGAAAAAAAGATGAAAAAGAGTGTGAAAAGAGAGAAAGTGTTGAGAAATAGAGTAGATTTGATGTATTGTTTGGAATAAGATAAAAAGAAGAGAAATAGAGAAGAAAGAAGTGTTAGTTATTTGTGAAAATACAAATATGTCCCTAAATAAAATAAAAAACTTATACAAGTTAATTTAATTTTTATATGATTTCAATTAATAAATTATATTATAATTTAAATTGAAAAATTATATTATAATATGTTTAAATATTTAATTATTTATATAATTTTAATTTTAGAATATTTAAATAATTAATTTTGTTTAAAAAATTAAGATTGATTACTTGAGGTTTATGAAAATACTGTACAGAATATTGTAAAGGGATAATAATGGAATTGAAAAAAAGAACATAACATTTACTGTTCATTTCTTCTCAATTTTGTGAAGACTTAAAAAGACAGTGGGTCTCATGAAAATATAATCTTTCTTCTCAACTTTTCTGCATTTCAAGTAGGAGAAATCGAGTCTTTCTCTTGTATCTCTTTTCAAAGTCTCTCTCTTCACAACTTCTATGGTCAAACACACTGTTAAAGACTATAGAGATTATTTCAGTAAACCCAAGGGAGCTAATAGTAGTCTACATTGGAAAGATTATTGTACAAGCCCACATATAGGCCCAATTAAGAATACATAAAGCCTCCTTTATATTCTCTGACATCTTTCTAATATTTGTATTATTAGTGGAAAATTTATAATTTTTTTCAGAAAAGAAGTAAAACTTTATTCTTACTCCACCTAAATTTAATAGGTCTATATTAACGTAAAAAAATTTCATTAAATTTCAATAAATAAATAAAATTGTTCCTAGTGTTTATTATTCATATTTATCACTTAGACCAACTCATTTTTAATACTAGGTTCGTTGTTTTAATAATAGTGTAATGATAATTATAACCTCTAGTACCTTATTTTATTTGTCATTTTAATTAAGTTTACTCAATGAAAAGATGTTAGAGATATAACCAATCAATTATAATAAGCTCAACTTCAACATTGAAAAGTGGGAATCGAGAATACACCTCATAAGTTGTTCACATCCATGAAATTTCTTAAATATTTCAATTTCATATTCGAAACACTTAATATATGATATGCTATTTGTGGAATAGACCAAAGTTAAAGTTAAAAAAATTGAATTTGAAATATGCATGAGTAAGTTATGGAAATTAAACTCCTAAGCGCCTAACACATCACACTTATACTCCAGATGTCTCGATTACTATTGTGTTTGATGGATCATAAATCTTTAATTATTCTCTTAAACATTTGTATTATTATATTTGAACTTTACGATGATTAATGTGTTTATTTAGTACCGTAATACGTTAAAATGTATAAGTCACAATAGTTACAAAGTTGATGCAACGTGATGTGACATGATTTTAAGTTCTCATGCAACTATATGGGGTGCAAGACTGTATATGATTATATTAACATTGGGCTATTGTCTACTTTTGTAGAGAGATGTCACACAGAGACATCTTTATTTCACCTTCTGATCGATGATATTTTCATCACAATTGATGATGTATCATGTCTCCCACATCTTCTGATCACGAGAAAATTATTAAACTACTCCATAACCAGTAGAGACGATGCAATAGACATAATGGTGACTTATTTGGTATCTGAGTCGAGAAAAGCCCAACAGAGATAAATGACACCAGAAGATGTCATGCAAGATTTTTTTTGTCGGTGGATCATCATGAACACCATTTAGTTGAACTTGTGGATATCGATGGGGAAGATGCACGAGTTAATATTATAGAGCATGTGTATTGAGGTCATACCTCTTGGTTATGATTGGGCATGTCCATTTTGTGAAAATATGTGACCTAGGTTGATGTTATCTACCTTAGATATTTTGTTGGCTTTGAGAGAATTCATAATTACAATTGAGGTTTTATTGTTTAATGTACTTTCTCCAAATTAGCCAAGTAATTTTTGGAAAACTTGGCAATTGACATGAAACAATCGTATTTACGATTTTCACATTGTTATTAAATTCATAATACATGTTACACAGTTACTAATATTCCATCTGAATTATTTTTTAGGCGGATCCACCAACACTTTTTATGTGGCATGTGGAAGAGTACTTTGAGGCTTTGTTGTTGGGTGATAATATGGACTAATAATGGTCTGAGGAAGGTAAATAAACCTCTTAAAATAAAACTATAGTTTGAAAAAATATATCGAGTTTCAAAAACAAAATATTTTGTGTATGAAAGTAAAGTTTATGTAAAGAGATTATATGATTATCGATTGGAAGCTATGCCATTTTAAAAGTTTATAATATATCTAAGATGAACTATTGAATTTCACCAATATTTACAAACCATTTGTATTTCAAAATTATTCAATTTCATGGAGAGTGTTATTAAATGACTTTCAATACACTTAATATTCTACTATCAAAGTATTCCACGTAATCCACACTAAGACAAGGTAGAATGACAATTTCTAACAAAACTACGACTTACACAATAAATCTTTATTTACAATAAGATAAATTCTATTAACATCCTATTCTAGAAAGCATTAAAAATAACCTAAGCATGCGATCAACTACAAATTTAAATGAGAGAGAGAGAGAGAGAAATGTACACATGGATTTATTGAGGTTCGACTCTGCTCGTCATCACTTTGTGCTTCATCCACTCCAATGGTATCTCATTGAAAAGTCATTTATCTTTCACTATGATTAATGATATTACAAGAGTTCGTACAATCACTAGTCCCAAAATAAACTATGAAAAGATAAAATTTATTTGTTCTGGATCTTTACTTGTACACAGTATAAAAAATTAAACTAAATATGAAATATTTACTCTAATTTACTTCTTGAACCTTCCAATTTGAATAACCTATTCCTAAGTCTCTGTATGCGAAAATTCTATACAATTACTGGAATCTTGAGCATTGGATTGTCTAAATATTTAAAAGAACTCACACCTTGTTTGTAGACTTCCACATAGTCCTGCCAATGTTAACTTGGAGATAAGAACCACCTTCTTTTTCACTATAATTGTCACAATAGACACATCACCACACAATTTTGCTAGCTCCTTAAATCTTGAACAAATCTTTAAAAGGAGTTAAGTTCATAATGAATCTTCTCAATAAATCACGAATCTTCCAAGATAAGATCCAAATCCATGTAACAATGAAAATAATAAGATAGAATATTAAAGAAATTGTTTGCAAGTGTTCACTAAGGATTCAAACTCTTTTGGAAAAACGAACTAGTGGTCTGTGAGTTTTTAAACCATCGTTGAAAGAATTGTGTTTTCTAACATAATGAGGTTTTAGGCATATAAAGATGATTTATAGGTGTTGGAGATGAAGCACAAAAACAAGTGAAAGAATCATGTTTGAATCGGGTCAAGAGAATTTGGTGATTTGGGTCAAGTAGCTAAGTTATGAAGAACAAGATCTTCACTTAAGGAGATACCCATTTTGTGTGATTTAAATCAAGAGTAATGTATGATTCGACCAAGGTCTATGATTCGGGTTATGTTTTCATCATGATTTGACTCAAACTTGGCAAAGGGTCGAGGTGTGTGATTTAACTCATGCACAACCTCGTGATTCGACTCATGCACAACCCGTGATTCGACTCATAGAGTGTATGATTCGAATCAAACAAAGTTATGTTCGACTCACAAGATGCAAAAATCCTTTATTCCTTTAAGCCTTGTTAGATCCGACTGAGGAATATGTGATTCAAATCACTTCCAAAACCTCAAAACTCAAGTTTCAAAGATGTTTTTGAGATTTTACTTTTGACATGACTTGAATCCATCTTTATTATGGTTCTTATTCCACGAACTCAACTAATTGAATTAAATCATAATATTCACACTCAAACAAAACCAGTTTGAATTATGCATGCTAAAAAATGAATCCAATACTTAATCCACCAGTATGCGTAATTGAAGATGAGACTTAAATATAAGACTAATAAAAAATAAAGCTTAAGGAAAAATCAACAAAACCACATAGAGGATATCTCTCTTAATATATCAAAGACATTCAACTTCATCTGCATCATATGTGCTGAATTATATCGATAAGGAGGAATCAGATGACAAAGTCATTTCAAGTTACTCTTGATCATATTAGGTCATATGGTATTTTTTATGTCACACCGATCATCGAGACATGACCATTGGGGTAATAACCTTGTACTCTAGATGGCTTACACATGGCTCTCAACTTATGTACTTATATCTACTTGAAGTTCTCACGGTAGTTTGGGTATATACGGGTATACATAAAGATCCCACAATTGTTGCTCCATCCATTGTCCTCCGTAAGGATATTGATGAGATTTTTGCAACGTTCTATGATCATATAGTCCATAGGGTGTATATCGTGTGTCAGACCCTTGTTCATGGAGTACGATATACATGTACATGCAATGGTTTTATAGAGTGTAAAATTTGTACATGACACTATATGCCAAAAGAGATTCCTTAAGATGATCTGATCAGGAGATCTTAGAGGAGAAAAGGCAAAGATAGACCATGTCGTTGATGTGTCGTTGATATGCGATAGTATTGTGGCTATTGGAGGAGGAAATATAGGACGAGTTTAAGTAAGGCACTCCGGATGGTTATTCTACATGTCATCTTTGTAGAGCACGACATGCTTTGTAGTACACACAATGAGGAGGAACATGAGCATCAAATATATGTAATAGTTATCTTTTACTCTGTATAATTTGAGATTTTGTATTATGGTATGTTGTGAGATTGATTATGACATTTTGAAATTTTGTATTTAACATTTTCGCATTCATATATGCACAGTATCTCTTGTATTTTGATCTTATTATAATTTATTGTAAAATTGATTTATTAATTACTTATAATGTAAGATTTGTTAAAAAAAAGTCAACATTCTAATTTATTGTCTAAATGTGTAAAATAATGTTATGGAATTAATCTAGAGTTGTGCTTTTCCCATTGTAAGGAGAAATAGAAAAAAACACGCAAACAAGGTTAATTACTACATGGGATGTACTGAACAACACCTTAAAAAGATTGTAGTCCAAACCCTGTACATAAGCTCAATCAAGCAATACATAAAACCTCTTTTATTAGATGGAAAAAAATATAAAGGATAAATATGTGATATTTTTATTTGGGAAATTCTTTAACAAATATAATTTACGAACCTCAAAAATGTTTTTAATATTGAAAAAAATATAATATGAATCTTTTAGAATTATTAAACTTTAAAAAAAAAATTGATTTTAGGATTCATTAAAACATTTTATATAACTTATGAACCTTTTCCTCTTTTATTTTGCTTTTTTCATTTTTATTCATTTAAAAAATTAATAATTTATTTATATTAAGATATTATAATAAAATATATAAAAAAATATAATGTTAAAAAATCTAAACTCTTAGCCAAAAACTCACAACAATTTAACCACTAATAAATCAGATGGATACGAGGAATGTTATATCAGTTTGATTTTGAGGATAGATTGATCCATTGGATCATGATGTGCGTTACTTCGGTCACTATACCGTTCTTGTGAACTCGCATCGTGTGAGGCCAATAGAACCAGAAAGACGAATTAGGCAAGGAGACCCACTGTCTCTTTACCCTTTTATATTGATTATACAAGGACTGCCCAAGCTTATGAAGCAAGCAGTTGCGAGTGGTGATGTCCATGGGATCCAAATATGTTGAGGGGCACCTCAGGTGTCCCATCTACTCTTTGATAACGATTTTTTTTTATTTTGAAGGGAAAATTTAACCGAAGTTAGAGCAATTATGAAAGTGATCAATACTTATGGTGCGGCGTTAGGACATGAGATTAATTTGTCTAAGTCGAAAGTCTTCTTCAGCCAAAATTTGTCTAAACCGACTCAAGAGGATTTGGCGCATATAATGGGAGTTTGTCATGTCTTAAGTACCGAAAATTATCTTGGGCTACCATTCTAGATAGGGAGAAGTAAAAAGGAAACTTTCTCCTATATTAAAGATCACATTTGGAATAAAATTAATTATTAGAAAGGGAGACCCTTTCGAGAGAAGAAGAATTTATGATCAAATTGTGTCCAATTTATCCCATCTTATGTGATGAGTATTGTCATTCTTCTATATGCGCTTATCAATGATATAGAGAGAATGTTAAATTCCTTTTGGCGGGGTGGTGGGAACACGAGTGGATGGATACGATGGATGGCGTGGAAGAGTTTATCTTGTACTAAGAATGAAGGTGAATTGGGCTTTCGGGATTTTAAGGAGTTTAATATGTCTATGGTTGCAAAAAAAAGGCTAGAATCTTCTTTCCAAACCTCATGCTTTTGTGCCTAGGATTCTTAAAGCCGTGTATTTTCCTAATACTTTCTTTGATGCTAAACTTGGTTACAATCCTAGTTTTGTTTGGAGGAGTATTTGGAAATCTAGAGAGGTTATTAATCTAGGGTGTAGGTGGAGTTAGAGATAGAAATATCGATGTTATGCAAGAGTCGTGGTTACGGGCAACATTGATGGTTGCACGGTGGATCTCAACAACAAGGAGTGCATGTTATTACGGTTAATAATTTTATGATGCCTAATGAGAAACAATGGGATTTCACATTGTTAGCAACTCTTTGATGAGGTAGATATAGAAATAATTTTACTGATTCCGTTGAAGGATGTAAAATAACATACAATGATTTGGAAGAAAGAACAAGATGGTGTTTATAGTGTGAGATATTGGTATAGAATCACGTGATGAGTTTAGGCGACGTGATAGTGGTATGACAAGGAGTATTGGTGTAGTCTTTAGAATATAAGTGCTCTGACAACACTTTGTCCTATGCCCGATAGTTTGTCGATTTTGTGATCATCATACTGAGGACAAATGACATCTTTTTTAAGGCTGCAATGCTACAAATATTTTTTGGAGATCTTCAAGTTTGTCTAACCTTATTGAATATCGTCGTCATTTATCCTATGATTTCAAGTCCATTATCTTTGATATCTGTAAGAAGGAGGATAAAAGGTTGGGAAGATTTGCGATTATGATTGATTTATTATTGAAGAATATAAATGATTTTATTTGATAGCACGGACATGAAGAAGCAAATAAATTGTGTTTATGTGCATTTCATAGGTGGAATGATTGATTTCAAGCCCAAGGTGTTAACAGTAACAACGCGCAACCAACTCATGCGGTAGAATGGATGCCCACCAACAGGTGGATAAAATGTAATGGATATGACTTTTAATAATACCAATGGCATTATTAATAGAGGTTGATGTATGCGTAATCATCTAGGAAATTTCATTAATGCAAATGTTGCTTGGCATCTTGGGACACTCACCGTTACTGAAGCAGAGACCTTAGCCTTTAAAGAGGTCATTCTTGGAGCTATCTCATTGAATCTGGATTATGTTATTTTTAAGAGTGGTTGCCAAAGTGTTGCACAAGCTATATACTCAAATAATAAAGGTGCTTATGAGTTTAATATTGTTATTAAGTCTATTTTGAATTTACTTCAGGCTTTTCCCAACTTTGAGGTAAAATTTGTAAAGAGCCAAACGAATATGATTGCTCATTCTTTAGCGAGGGTCAATTCTTGAACTAGACGCAATTTGTTGAATTCGATTCCTCGATGTATTGAACATATTCTTTTTAATGAAATTCAGTGATTTAGTTGTGATAAAAATTGACATTAACAATTATTCAACTGTGGATAAGGCGATATATTGTTGCCCTTTGATATAATAGTTTGGGTCATGCTAACATGTGCCATAAAGACACATATTAAAAATATTATAATTAAAAAATTTAAAATATAATTAAATATAACAAGTCTTATTTAAAATTTTGAAATATTAAATATACGTATTTTAATAATATTTCTATAAATAATTTATTAACTTGTGAGATTGATTACATGTTAATTTTTTCCTAACTTTTTAAACATATCTCATTATCAATGGTGTTTATTTATCTGAAAAGACAACCAAGAAAAAAGTTAAAAGTGATAGTAGATAAATGATACTTTAAAGAAAAATCTACACACCACCTAATTCCACCAAATGCAGACGTTAAATTCATTGTTTTTCTTTCTTAATATATACTATAAGAAAAATAAAAAATGTTTGTAATTAGGTACGAAAAGAGCACACTAATAATCATAATGTGTATTGTATGGTGTCCTTATTTTAATAATAATAATAATAATAATAATAATAATAATAATAATAATAATAATAATAATAATAATAATAATAATAATAATAATAATAATAATAATAATAATAATAATAATATTAATATTAATATTACTTCTAAATCATACATCAATACTTACACTAAATATTATTTCTAAATCATACATCATACTTACACTAAATATTATTCTATAAACAGTAATATATTATTATAATAATTTTTATATAAAAAATTATATTTTTTAATAATAAAATAAAATTAATTAATAAAATATAAAAAATTAGTTAATAAAATGATGAAGTTTGTTAATAAATGATTAAATATAAAAATAATTTAGTAGTAAAAATTATCTGTGTGTTTACTAACTAATTTCATAACTCCATTAATCAATATTTTACATTTCATTAACCAACTTTATTTTAGTACTAAGTTATTTATAATATATGAGCATTTATTAACTAACTTAATCACTTCATAAATATTTTATTAACTGATTTTATTTTACTATTAAAAAAATATTACTTTTTTTAAAAAAATATTACTATAACAATAAATTACTATTCATACATAATTTTTTATATTACTGCCTCGAGCCAAAACTTTCCACACACTCTCAAAGATTATTAGTATTAAATAAACAGAACACAATCAATCAAAGATGTTTTTCAAAATCTTGACAGATTTCTATGGTATTTTATATTTCAAAGGTATAAGAACAAAAAGGACATATTGAGAAAACATAATATTAAAAGACTGTAGAAAAAGTTTTAGAAAAAATAGGGTGCTAAAATAAGCCATTATATTCTTTTACATCTTTTAAATATTTTATTATTTAGTGAAGATATATGATATTCAAATAAAAAGTTAGAAATTATGCTAACTCTAATTATAATTATTTGACCTATATTATTTTATGAGTGAATATAATATTCATACATGGTTAATGTAGAGTTTTTTTTTATACAATCAATTAATAAGAAATAAACAATTTTTTATATTATTAAAAGTTTTTAGAAATAAAAATAAGATATAATTGAATACATGATTATGATTGATTGATAGAATAAAATTATTTTATATCATCAGTGTATCATTTTCCGTCTCTTTATGTATACCGTATAAAAATTTCACTTAATATTAACGAAAGTAAAAGAAAAATTAAAAACAATATGTTCGTAATATTTATTTATTTACATTTTTTTGACAATTTATTGATATAATTTATAAATATGAATTTGAAGTTAAGTTTTAATAATAATATATACATTTAATCATAATTTTCAGTACCCTATTTTATTCTTCGATCTAATTCTCCTCCGTAGTAAAGAATTATCTAACAAATAATAATCAATCAATGATAGGGAGACCTACTCAAATCATTAATAAGAAATCCACTAGTGTAACAATAGTAGTAACTAGTTTCCATCTATTAGATTTAGTGTCTCTTTGTTTTACTGAATTTTTTTTTAATTTTTTTTATAAAAAAAGATTTTAAAATAGCAAAAATTATTTTTAACTATTTTTTATTACTTCAAAGATTAACTTTAACATTCAGTAATATAAATATAATTAAAATCATATAACTTTTTTTAAAAAAATCATTTCAAAAATAATTTTTATAAAAAATATTTAAAATAACTTCTAATTTAAGTGATTTTTTTTTAAAAATTTTAACATCTAAAATAATTATAACAAAATCTTGAAATTTTGAAATACCATTTACGAAAAATTATTTAAATTAATTTTTCTAAAAATGATTTTTATTAATTATTTATAAATATTATTTTAATAAAAATATGTAATACTATATTTTTTAAGGAATAAAAACAAGGGTTCTAGCTCAAATAATATTTGGCAATATTTATATTTTTGTTAGAAATTTGATATTTAATCTACAATTAATTTGAGAAACCAATGTCACCATCTCTACTAAAATGAGTTCAATCTAATACATAAAAATAAGATTGCAAGGACAAAAACCATTATATTCTCTTACAATTTTTTAATGTTTGTATTTTACCGACTCCACTAAAATTAATAGACACGTTATTTTATATAGACCTTATGAAGTTTTTACAAAATATTTAAGAAAAGATTGTATAAGTGTGTGGTCTTAGTGTTAATTAACTTTAACAACATATATAGAGATTTATCTCATTAAATGGGGTAGATTATAGGTCATATTACATCATAATGTTATATGAAAGATTATGTTTACATCTAATAAGTTATTTTGGAGATATTTATTTAATATGTTTTCTTATATATTTTCAAGTCTTTCTTAATTTTTAATTGTTTGACTCATTTTTATCTAATTTACTTTTATACATAAAACAATAGATTTTATCATATTTAAACTATTTAAATTTATTTTTCACTATCTTATCTTTTTTAGTATATGTGTTATCCCAATACATTCTTCAATATTGATTTTTAATTTTATCACGTCTAATCTTATCATATTTTCAATGTAACATATTTATCTTTTCTAACACTTATTTGTTTTTGTGTTACTTAACTATCTAATTTTTTGTAAATCGTAGATCTTATTGATGTTGATACAATTTTTCCTTTAACATACAATTTTTCCTTTAACTTGAACGCATAAAATATTTGAGGTCCCCTTTATATCAACCACCTAATTTAAATTATATTTGATGGTTTGCATTTATTTCTCTATGTTTTATATTACAAATCCAAAGTATTTAAATTGTTAATTACGTTTTGAAATGATTTTCGTTAAGGTTAGAAATATTTTTTCTTTTTTTTTAAGCAACATATATTAGAAAAATAGAACTAAGAGTTTTCTAACCGAATACACATGGAAACGAGAAGCAAAACACTTGCCAAAACGAGAAATTATCGACCAATTGAATCTAAGATAAAAATAAAAACAAATGATCTTTACTAAACTTATAAAATTATAATTTAGATAAGTAATTTTATCTAACCAAGACCATCTCCAAACAGTATTCTTAATGTTCCTAACGACATCTAAAACATTCTAACCATCGTTATGGAAAACAATCTTGTTCTTAGAATCCAAATATTCTAAGTAATAGTCATCCAAATACAATATTCTTTTCCTTTTCACCTTTTTAAACTTGCAATACTTGTACCATGTCACAAAACTCCCCTTTCAAATCATCCTACAACCGATTTGAAAAACCAATCCACTTTACAATATCCCTCCATATTAGTTTAGCAACACTACATTTAAAAAAAAAGAGAGTGATTTACAAATTCAACTTCTATCCCACAAAAAACACACTTTTGAGAATCATTAGGGAAATCAATACTCTAAACATCAAGAGATTCTTAGTCGAGAACCTATTGATAAGAAATCTCAACCCAAAAACTTTCCAACTTATATTTCGTGAATTTCTTAAACGACCACATGAGGTGGAATTAAATCCTATGCATTTCCGAAAATGCCTCTCTAAAACTGGAACTATACTTCCGGTGCGCACCACGTTCTGAAATATTTGAGTAAAAACTAGAAGTATATCTCCGGTTTCATCCCGGAAGTATACATCTGGCTATGGGCATGACAGTTAGCAGAAAAATAGAACTATAGCAATAACTGGAAAAGCTATAATTAGAAATTTAACAATCTATTCAATTTATAAATCGAATAAATAACCTACAATTTTTAAATCGAATAAAAGACCAAAAATGTTATCCAAAAAGCATTTCATGATAATGGTATCCAAAATACAAATTCGATACAATACGAAATCAAATAACTAACGTCAAAATACAATCAACCTAAGCTACTGGGTATGTAGGATGATCATCCGTCCTGTCACCCTCGAGGCATCACCCTGTTCCCTCGTAATATGACACCCTCAGCCTCCTCCATGATAGCCTCCAAAAATCCTTTGACATCGGATCCGTCAGGAAACAACCCTCTGTCAATGTCATCCCTAGCAAGCTCCATGATACGACGGCACCTAGGCAGCACGTTCTGAGCATGATCCCTCCTCGCCTGCTCCTCCTCCAGGATCTCCTGATGAATCGGCCTGGATGGGTTCCCTGGAGCATCATGTATCATGTATGAATGGGACATCCAAGAACCATATCATGTAACCATACGCATAACTCAATCGTCTGAGCCACGATACTCATGACTCATCAAGTAGAAGATGATTCTCAAAATCATCAAATAGCTCATCCATCTGCTTCTTCGTAGTCGGAGAAGCACACATAAAGCAGATCCCGAGGAATGGTTCGGTATATCCGAATCGGACGCATCACCGCTCGGATATATAAGGAGCATTCTTTCGAGTCCCGCAAGTCAACCAACCTGTTGTTACATCGAAAAATCTCAAGGTATTTAAGTGCATGTATTAAATGAGGATATTCTCACAAGCTAAGGGTAATCCTGAAGATAAAGGCTTTATACGAATTGAAGTTCATGGATCAAAGAAATTAATGGTTAAAGAGAATGTGAAGGCAAATGTCGAAGTGGAGTCTTGTCGACCAAGAGGGATAAAAGAATCAAGCTTAAGATCCGTGGAAATTGGTTTAGTCGACTAGAATATAAAGAATAAGAGAAATGGTCGAAGTCGGGTTTTGTTTAAAAGAAGATTCTTGACTTAGAAGAATTTCGTTGTTTTAATCTTACCAAAGGAAATGGGTTGACAAGCTAGAAGCGTTTATTTTAGAAGCCAGTGGGAAGATTTAAATTTCAAAATCACAAAGTGGTTACCAATGTTCGTGTGCTAATTGAGTGCAAATAGGTATGACATCTTGTGGAGCAGTTACCTCAAGATTCAAATATTGCCCGTAGATCTCATCTAGGCGTTACATTTATAAATATTATAAATAGGTAGATTCAGATAATTTTGGGTGTTCACTTGTATACTCAAATCATGCCAAAACTCTCGTCCATTCCAGCGTTAGGAAGCAAAGAGTTGATAAGTGCTGATGTAATCGTGAATCACCATCTTTATTTCAATGCAAATTTTTATATTTCAATTGTCCCTTTCGAATACTTTACTTGTTTTTATTTACCTTTGAGCAAACTATTTACGTTATGTTCGTCTGTAAACAATTCAATAATCTCTATCACCACGAGTTACCGCTAGTTACTTTATTGAGTCTTATCAGATAAAAAGCCCTGTCGGACACAAATTACCGTTAGTCGATCGAATCCGGTGGAAAGTCATTATACTTGTTCCCATAATCTTAGAAAACCGTTTCTTTGATAAGGATCTCAATAGAACTAGTATAATTTCAAAATCTTAGCATATTTCTTAAGATCAACTGGTTGATCTTGCGAGTAACCCTTAACTTTAGGACTCTGGGAGGACCAGCGGTTGTTTACCATTTTCCACAGTAAACACCTGTAAACAACGAAGCCTCATCAAACGATATCGTCTCGCGGTGGTCGGCGTAGGCACTAAAGTGAATGTTCTCATGCACTATCCGTCCAGTAAACCTGAATGACAAGGTCGCTCGGTTCTTCCAGCGGCTCGTCAGACAAAAGCACGCGCTATTTCCTCAGTATAACCCTCAACAAGTGACCATCTAGAAATGCGAGGAAAGTGTTGTAGGATCCATCCCTAAAATAACAAAATTAAACCAGTTAGTTTAAAATAAGAATAATTAAAAAAGACAGCTAAAAGAAATAATTTATACTGTCATGAGTGACATGCTCGGTGATCGCCTCGTATTCCACTTAATCCTCATCCAACTTGGTATATAAATAAACCAAGTAGGAAGCTCCCATTTCCACATACCGATCGCCTCAAAATCAAAGAATAACCTAAGGTACATGATGTTAGTGTAAGTGGCAATCGTACACAAATATCGGTGCCAATAAGATACAAGAGGTATGCTTTATGGCATACCCTCCGTGAAGGGTAACCGACTCGGGATCAACATCGAGTTGTAGTGCGCAAGCTCATATGTAAAACCTCCTTCAACCTATATCTCACGTAGCAACCACGTGTCTTATCAACCTCCATCGTGGTCTTCCACGATAAGTCCCAACATGTCAACCAACAAAGTAATGGCCTCGTTGTAACATGGTGGGAGAATGATTGTTTATTTTGCATTTCATCGCAAATGTTGCGGATAGCAAGAGTCGCCACCGACTTTTCTTTTATCCAATAAAGAAAAGGTGAAAAACAGAAAAACCTTTGTTAGATTCTAGTACGGAGGTAATTATGAAAATGGAAGGTATTAGCACCCTTTCCATCCGTAGTTATCTCTGTGTGCTCTTAATTGCTTAGCTCACTTTTGAAAAATTGTTTTCTCGGTGTCTCGTGATTTGAAAAAAGTATTTTGAAAGAGAATTTCGCTGACTTCGTAATGATTTTTGTATCAGTCCTCAAGAAAGTATACGAAGTGTTTGGAAATATTTTGAAAGTTTAACTTTGTAATGATTCTCGTCTGAATGTATACAAAGTGTTTGTTTGAAAGTATTTTTGAAAAAGTGTTATTCTACTCATAAAGGTTGTTTTATTATTTTCCTTCTCCTTTAGGATGATGCTACCCATACCATTAGTTGGTAGGTAACCTATCTCTTGGATGTGAAGGGACAAACAGGGTCATCGTATGGTTATTGAAGGCAAAATTGTAAGGATACCTTAGTAATTCGAATGGACGATCATCACTTATTCGTAGGCAACAACCGAGGGGCTAGATCATATTCAGAGGCATCGAGGACTATGATCTTTGTGATGATTTTGAATCGAGGACTTTTTCTAATGGTACCCCTACGCTCGAGGGACATGACCATTTTCCAAGAAGAGAGGATACCCTAAGTGGGTAGTGTGAAATAGTGATTCGATTTAGATATATTATCTAGAGCTATCAAAATGGGTTACCGGTCCGAACAGATCGACCCATGCGGCCTCAGTTTTTCTTTAACGGATTAGGTCATGGGCTACCCGATCCTAATGGGCCCAGCCCTAAACGGCCCATTTCTAAAAAATTAAAATCTCCTTATTTTTGTAAGTAACCATACAATTGCATGCAAATACTTATATATATATATATATATATATATATATATATATATATATATATATATATATATATATATATATATATATATATATATATATATATATATATATATATATATATATTAAATTTCATATCCAAAATTAAAATTTCTAAATAATTCATATAAGTTAACAATTAAAATGTAAAACAACACATTAACTTAATTCATACTATCCAAAATACATCACAAATTATTCAATGTAGTACACAAAAATAAATAATTTGTTCCAACAAATTTTAAGTTATAAATATTCATGACAATTATAATTTTATGACAATTATAACAATAAATTGTTATAAAATTTTATAAAAATTATAATTCAGAAAGGATAAATTCTAATTATATTTTTTAAAAAATTATTTTTTCGGGTCGGTGGGCTACCCATGGCCCAAACGGGCTGGCCCATATTTTTTAGGGTCGGGCTAAAAGAGGCCTGGAAGTAAATGGGCTCGAAAAATAAGGCCCAAGCCCTAAAATTTTTCGGGCCTGATGGACCGGGCCACGGGCTTCGGCCCATTTTGATAGCTCTAATGTTATCTTTGAATTTAGAGTTATCTAACGGTTGATTTTAATCTTGCCATACAATCCTATTAGCCATACATCTAAGCAAAGGTATATACGCTTTATAAGAGGTGCGAAAAGTAAAAGTGCAGAAAATAAACCCTACACTATTACAAGGCTTTGGGGCATTTATATTATTGGAGGTGCGGAAAAGTAAAGTGCGAGAAATTAAATTTACGCTATTACAAAAACAACCTTGCGACCTATACATCGATTTCTAGAATTTTAAATGCAAAAACAATAAATAAATAATGAGAAAAATATTTTAATAATTGTGAAAATATTCTAAACCCTACTTATTAAAAGGAAAATATTTTTTTGGTATTTTTTGAAATTGATTTTGATTAAGAAAAATAATTAAAGTTTAATTAAACAATTAATTAAAAATGAAGGAAAAAATAAAAGTTTTTATGTCAAAAACTAAATGAAGGTTTTATTAACCTAAATCTAAAAAGAAAATATTTTTTGTGATTTTTATGGTATTTTAAAAAATATTTGAAAAGAAAATAAATCAAGAAAATTAAATAAATCAGAAAATAGGTTAGTTTGTAAAATGGTAAAAATTAGGTGCAACTCCTGGGTTTCAAACTTAGGACTCAAGGGTTACCAACGCGCCTCCCTTGCCACCTGTGCTTTGTAACATTTCGATTTTTAATGGCTAATTATTAATTATTATTATTATATATTATATTATGTTATAATTAATTTAATTGGGCATTTTAGATGAATATTTATATTATTTGAATATGTGTGTTATTTAATTAATTGAGTTTTATGAGTAGAATTGTGGTTATTTGCTTTTGGGCCTAAGATTATGAATAGAAGTAATATGGAGATGTTAAGTATTGATAACACATTTTTATATAGCATATTTGATTTAATTTTCATAGATAATGTTAGTATTTTTATTTAATTATTTTGTTTTATTTCTGTATTACGTTGGTATTTGAATTGTTTCAGGTATTTGCATTAAGTAAGACCAATTGAGCAAAGAAATGAAATTTGAAGAATTATCCAATTAAAGTGTGAAAGAAATGAAGGAGGGGTGTGCAAGCAAACAGAAGAATTAAGAAGATAAGAGATTATTATGAATTTCAGCCTAAAGCCCAAAGCAAGCAAGCACTAAAGCCCAAAATGCAACGAAGCAACCCACTACACACGTGAGGCGCACGCCTCAGCCTCCCTATCTCACTTGAGGCGACCCCCTCAACTCCCAAGCACACAAGTGAGACGTCCGTCTCTTTAGCTGCCACGTCAGCCCTTTTAAGACCTTTGATAATTGTTGAGACGACCGTCTCCAGAGCAGTTGGATTTGAGAAACAAAATTTGACGCACGTCTCAAGTAGTTCCTATTCTTCCGGTCAAAGATATTTTGGATTTAACAAAAAAGAAGGAAACAAGGTACATAGAACGAGTATAAAAGAAAAACAAAGTGACCAAGCCAGAGGTCCTGCTTCTGTTTTTGCTTCGTATTATTAATTTTTCCAGCAATATTTGTTTTTCCGAGAATTCTAGTAATCTTCTTTTCAGCATTTGTTTCTAGTTTAATTTTTTTTCCTTCAAAGTTCTAGTCCTTACTATTTCCAAGTTTTAGTCAGGATTGTTTTATTTTCATTGGAGATTCAAGAACCTGTACTAGTTATTCTAAAGAACAAAGTTTATTTCAAGGATTTAAGTTATTTCGTGTTTTTATTTAATTGCTTTAATTTATACAAGTATCTATTTGCATGAAATTTATCTGCCTGGCTATGGAATTATTTATGCATGTTGAATATTTTGGTTTATGGATGTCTGTTTTTATCAATATGTCTGGCTAATTTGATTTGATATTGGTATGTAACTAGTTAAACTGAAGGGATCCGGAACAAACTGGCTTAACTTTATTTCGTAAAATAAACACTTTTTCTGATTTAGATATCCAATTTAATTTATTAAAAGAAGCTTAGAAAGCAACAGAGCGAAAGTTTGAGGTTAATAAACTGGATTAAGGTTAGAAACCAACAGAGCGAGAGTTTGAGGTTTAAAAACCAGATAGTGGATACTAGGTATTATTTTTAAAGACTGCGAAAGCGTATTAAAATTGATTAAACTTTATTTATTTTCAAAAAGTATTTTTAAAATCAATGGGATAGCAGAGCATACATTAGAGTTTAAACTTATAATCTGATCCAATAGAGCGAAAATTTGAGATAAGATTTTAAAATAAATACCGTTTGCTGAAAAAGAGTTATTGTCAGTTTGAGAAAATAAGCCAGTGGAAAGTCAAATTCTCTAGGTTAACGAATTACATACCGATATTCGCTTATTATTTCAACTAGATTAAGTTTAATTACCCAAAAATTCCCCCAAATTATTTATTCGATAGCTTTAGCTTTACACTGTAGATTTAGGTTACATTAGTTCGATTTATAGTCCATTAGGTTTGATATCTTTTAAAACTACGCGATAGGGCTGTATACTTGCAGTCTCCCGATTAGAATAGACGATAAAGTCGCGATCAAGTATTAAGCCCAATAAGACATTACTAGTTAGTAAAGGTTAGAGGAAAAAAGATTTAGTGTTGTCATTTGGAGAAAAGAGAAAAATAAAGAAAAAGAAGAGAAGAGGAGAGGAGAAGAAGAGAAAATAAGGTGAAACCCTAGGAAGTCAAATCTCCAAGAGGTAAGGGGGAGAATCTTCATTATTATGCATTTGTATGTTGTTGGGTAGTGATTAGTAACATGCTATAGGATTGGGTATCTCTAATTCTAGGTTTTTTATTCTCAAATTAAAGTTGTAATTATGAATAGGTTCCTTATAGTGTATATATGTTAGATCTTGTTTATTTGGTGTTAAATTAGCATTAGAACATGTTTTGATAGTGGAATTCGTAGGCTGAAATGAACTATTCGTAGCAGATTTTTTGCATAACAGCAAGGGCGTTGAGTGTGCGTGGTGGCGCTGAGCGTGACTTACTGAACGCAGAAAAATGATAAGTTTATTTTATGCATGAATGGCTTAGGGGATTGTTTGCTTATGATTTATCTTTAATTTACATGATTTCGAATAATGGTATTGATGAGTTTTAGATCATGATTGGATGCGATTTCGTTGATTACATCCTACTTGAATTAGTGTATGTATGTTATGTTTTGGATGGAATGTTGTGAATAACACGTGTTGGCTTAAATACTATATGTTATTTGTGACGTGTGATGATAGTATATGCTATGTGCATTGTTTGTTGTTGATGAAACATGATGTTGTGTAATCATGGATAATTCACATGAGTTGAATTATGGTGATATGCTTGAATAATTGAGGTTGGTGGATAATCTTAATTTGTATATGTTGCTTGATGAATTGCACATGCATCCATTGTTTGACCTTGAAAATTTAGGTGGTGAAACTTTGGGTTTACATTTGGCCCGATTCTTGAATGGATAAGTAATGGAAGTGATGAGTTCACAATGGTGGCTTTGGTCTTGTCCGGATCGAAGCGTGGATTTGTTCTAAGTTAATGAATCAAGGGGTGAACGAAATATTCCCAATGGTACCACATGCATATTGAGTCACATTGCATTGTTGTCACGAGTCATTGATGAATATGAATTATGTGTATTGGCATTGTGATACTTGATTATATGAACAATTGGATTGTTTGATTGATGGTAATTGTTCTAATTGTAATAAATGCGAATATGTTATACTTGGAATGTTTGTATAATCATATTATGTTGGAATATTACTTGAAGTTTGTTGAATCGTGAATAGATATTGTTTCTATATTACTCCAAATTTATATATATTTGGATAATGATGAATTCTCACTCTTCATATGATGTTGCCTATGTGGTAACGCAGGTTCCGAGGATAGCGGTGCTTCTCGCACGAGACTAGTTGAGGAGTTTATCTATTTATTCCTTATACTAGGTAGTGAGTCATTTCTCTGGTCATGTAACAAGGAGATTATCTGGATTTATGCTTTTATGAAATGTTTGTTATGTATTCTCATATATTTTGTATTCGTACGTTGAGATACTATGTTGATGTGGTCGTGGTGCCAATGTATGAATCTTTATTACTTAATTATGTTATGGATTCATTTTTGTTTCATCCAATGATTATAGTATGAGATGTAATCATTGATAGTATCTGAGATATTAAATACTCTGTTGTGAAATGCATAGTTTCATTTTAAAGCATGAAATTCAAATATGTATTATGAGTATGACCAGGTGCACGTTAATGTTTGTTTGGTTGGTTTTCATAAGTATGGAAAATAGCACGTGACACCCTTTATATGCGTGCATTTTATTTTACTCTGATTTATACCATGATTATTTGGGGATAGAAAATGGGTGTTACATGCTACATGTGCTAGCTGTTTAAATAATAGAGACAAAATATAATATACGAAATTAATTAATTTTGAAAATTAAAAAGGAACAAAACGCGCGCGAAGGGGGTCATCGTCCCCGATTTGAAATTTGGGACTTTTACCACGGACGCCGCTGTTAAAACCTATAATGACGGCCTCGTCTCACACCGAACGCATGCATATTTTCAAAATCAAATACCGCAATATAAATTAACTATGAAGCCATGGATCGGCTGGAAAACTCCTTATGAGCACGATGGTACCACTGATTGGTCCAATTTTACCTAAATAAGAAAACTCCAAATTGGAGCTTCAAACCCTAACCATGGTGGAATCATGTACCTGCACTTAAACTTAAAAAAACAACCTAGATAGCTTGCAAACATCATCATGAACACAAACATACAATCTAATTATGTTAAATATCCATGAATCTTTGAAATAGATTTTGAAAATAAATGAGCAAACCGTGATTCTGTTTGGTCGATTCTTGATGCTTCGATTGATGGTGATGGTCTGGAACGCTTCAGAGGAGGTCGATGAAGTTGTTTGAATGCTTGGAATGGATTGAATTACCCTGCAACCTTGACTGCTAATTACTTGTATGCCACGATTTTTTTCAAGTTTTTCTAGGGTTCATCAGTCTGCAAAAAGTCCTCCTCAGCATCTGGAATGCTTGTGTATATATAGTAGAAGGATTTAGGTCAACAATTGTATAGAGAATATCTTGCATTCATGAGAAAAATATTGGATTTTCAATTTTCATTAAAACTTGATTTTTCTCTTCAATCTTGCACCAATCTCATGTCAATCAAAGATATTGCGAAATTTCCAGCTTTCCATGAGTATCTTGGACTCAAGCAATTGAATTACGTTTTCACTTTTTTTTAATTTTGAAACAAAAGGGCGGATGGGCTTGAAGGCTCTGGCAACATTAGAAACAAGTTTGAATCAAAGAAATATAGGCCCATTTGGAAAATGTTCAAGTTTGGTCAATATTTTCTTCATGCATTTCTTCAAAATTTCCAATTTTGCCCAAGTCATAACTTGCTCAATTTTTATCATTTGAGAGTGTTCTTGGACTTTTTTAGAAATATTAATATGTCCTATAAATTCTAATTTTGGTTTCATCTTCATTGAAGCTTCCATGCTCATGTACACTTCTTAGGAAAAAGATGACGTTTTGTTGACTTTTATGAGGACCTATAATGTCTTGGCTCATATCTCTCAAATGAAGAATTTTTGGGAAAAGCTTGTGAGACACAAAGTTGTAGAGAATTGAATTCTCTTCAAAATGAGCTTTGGTGAAATTTTTTTGATGAAGTATGTGAAAGTTATGTCTGGTCTAAGTTATGTTGACTTTTGATTAAAAAACCCTAATTTAGAAACTTTGACTTTTGATCAATTATTTGACTTTCTTGATAAATCATGATCAAACCTTGATCAAATGATGAATGTGACTTCAAAATCTTGATGTTGACAAAAAAATAATGAAGTTTGATTGTATGTTGACCACAATTGACTTTTAACCATCTGAGCAATTGACTGAGTATACTTGAGTTGTGAGGCTTGAAACTTGACATGGTGATACCTTGAGACATATGAGGAGGCATGATGCTCACTTGAGGCAATAGAAACCATCTTTGACTTGAGAGAATCAAAACCCTAATTGTGGATTGATTGCTTAGGAGAGGTTCATCCGTCAACCTGAGGAACTCTTGAGTATAGAGATATGTATTGACTTGAAAAATGAGGACTAATTTTGGGTATAACCTGTCTTTCTCCAACTTATGGTGATCCAAACCGCTCGGATCGGCAGCTGAAGTAGACACGCGCACAAAACCGGAAGTATAGTTTCGTTTTGTTCTTACCCAAAATCGGAAATAAACCTCTGGTTTCTTCTGTGATAGAGAGTTGCGTATCAGACTACCCCAAAACCCCAAAATGTGTCGAAAAACACGGATTTATCGTCAAAAATAGTTTACAAATAGTGTTCTGATAATTCCTAATGATATAAACTACAAAAAACAACATATTTAAAATCCTATTTCACTAATTTCAATAGAAATTACATAAACTCTTAAAATTTCTTAAATTACTTACTTGATTGATTCAAGATGGTTGTTGCTTACTTGATTCCGTTAGTTGTTGTATTTATCCAATGCTTGATGGTTTGTGTTGATTGTTTGAGAAAAAATTGATTTTGAGAGAAAGGATTGAAATCAGTGATTGAGAGAGTAATTGTTTGATTTTTTAAAAAGTTTGTTGTTATGAGGAGGGGAAGAGGTTCCGGCGCCCTTTAAATGAATCCAAAAACCAGAAATATACTTACGGTTTGAAACCTGAGGAATAATTTCGAGTTACACCAAATCCTTTTCAATGTGATTTGCATGATATAGGGTGTGCATCAGAAGTATATTTTCGGTTTCTAGGGGCGTTATTTGATGTGCGATCGACCTAATGTGTCTAACGGTATCTTAACTGCAAGTGCACAGTCTATCGCGGTAGTAATAAAAGAATGTCGAATCCACAGGGACTTTGTAATCACTCTAGTGCTAGGAAAGTAATGCTAGTTTAGCTAAGGCGAATGATGTCACGTTTGGTTTTTAGGGAGGTAAGGGAAAGTAAAACTAATTAATTTTAAATGAATAACAATTTACTTCGGTATGTATGTAGAGTGGACCTAATAGGATCTAATCGAACCTAATCGTATAAGGATGGTTAACTTAATTGTTCTGTAGAAGTAATTAGTTTAAAAACCCTCAACTCACATTTTCGTGGTCTTATCTCGGATTATACGTCTAAAGCCATATGCCTGCTCTCGCTAGCCCATAAGTGTTTAGAAAATACTCTTTGAAAACTTAATTAATTCTAATTCGTTTTAAGGCGCTTTCGCTGTATTTAAATCGAATGTCTAACTTTAGCTATCTGGTAAAAATCTCACACTTTCGTGATCTCGATCCTAACCTATTTACTTTTCTTACTTTTGTAACAAAAAGGCTTTAATTTTAAACACAAAAATTTATAACCAGAGTTTAAGTCGATTGAGGTTTTAGCTTAGGATCTATTAAATGCCTACTGTCTTTAACTATCACATACCGACACAAAGAACTTAGCTAGCCATCGTAATTAAAATAAAATCACAGTAAACAGAATAATGGAATTGTAAAGAAAACATTCTTAATAATTAATAAAATTTAAAATAAACAATTAAATTATGTTGTAAACCAAATGTAATGAAAACCTGAAAGTAAAGCAAATACTTCTAGTCCTTCTTCCACAGATCGGAAACTCGGACCTTCGGAATTGGAAATGTAAAAGAATTCTGAGGCTTAAAATAAATTTAACTAGAATAACAATTTCCTAATGTTGGAAATTGTTATTTGACAAAGAAGTAAACAAAGGAAATAAAGAAATGCGAGAAAATTAAGACCGGTAAAACAATGGTTTTCAATTGGGCGAGCTCCGCACGTTAATCTCAATAATGCTGTGTCTTTATCTTTGTAATCCATGCTATTTATAGAGAAGGAATGCACTAGCAGTTGGAAGCAATTACGGGCTTCACTTCAAAACTTAAAGAATCGGAAAGGTTGAATCGTGAGTCGAGTGAAATCGGGTCATCAAGACTCTTCGTTGAGCTTTTCCCACGCTTCCACGCTTATAAACCGATGTATAGCGTTACGGTCGTGGCAAGTATGACGAGCGTTACACGCTCGAAGTGTCTTACCACGTGGTATGGGGTGACGACCGTAATACAAAGAAATTCGGTTTTTGGCGATTTATCTTTCTCTTCTCGATCTTTGTTGCAAACTTGTTCATTTGTTGTTTTCTCGCTATTTTGACCCGAGATGTGGTACCGCAAAAACATATAAAACTCGGAATATTCGGAGTTAAACGGGTCAATCCGATGTAAAAACGGGTTAATTTCATAGTAAATATATGATACGATTTGTTATCAAATTCCCTATACTTAAACCTTTGCTTGTCCTCAAGCAAAATAAACAATTTTAGAAAAGTCGGACAAGTTTTTATAGACGCACATGCCTAGTATACCTTTTGTTTTCAAATTATTACAAGAAATCTAAGCTAGTTCGGCCGATAATTAGTAAAACACCAACGATACGCTAATGACACAAGCACGCTAGTCGCTTGATTCCGCTTTAAATAAAATGTTCAATTATTCCGTCATAAATCAACTTAAAGTTTCTTGTACCTATTTCACCCGGTTTCGCTTCACGCAATCACATTAAGCCCATTGCCTTAGCACGCACGTAGTGGAGTAGCCGGTTAGTGGTTCTGATCATAGCACAATGGTTTCTGGCATAATAATGTGGCAACCTTTCTATCAAATAGTAAGATGCGGGGGATCGATGCTTCTAAACCGCCTAATTAATGGGCACTTATGTTACTAAGTAAGGCTTTGCATCTGGATTAAACGATCGGGTAAGGATCGCCCAATTTAATTGGTGCATTACCTATTTCCTTAAAGCATGTAACATTTTTCTAAATAATTAACCGAGATCATCCACTTATATTCATCGGCTCTCCACGTGGTTTTGTGTTCAGACGGTGCCGACTGCTAGTATAAACTACTAGGGGTTATTTTAGGACTTAAAACTCAAAATATCAGTATAACAGTTATTGAAACGGATCGCGTAAATGGGGAGTCAAAGGTGTTATAAACATATTGTTCTTTTGAATCGTTATTGGCTTCCTAACTATGATTTCGCTTAAAAAATAGCAATGGCTATACCAAAATAAAGCGAAAATATTTGGTATGGCTGAATAAAATGTAGATGAAACAATGAAAATTACTAAACATAGGAAATGGAAATTACTCGTTTAAATTGAAAATGCGGTACTCCTCCCACACTATATCAAACATTGTCCTAATGTTATGATATATCAAGGGAAAAATTCAAAATACATCAGAAAACAATGAATGCGTAAAGGAAAAGGAAAATAGAAACTATTGATGACCACGGCCTCGACTTCTGGTACGAGATCTTCTGGAGGGAGTGGCTTCAGAGTCAGTGCTCTGGGGTCCAAGAGATGTGACATCCATTCTCAAAGCATTCAACACATGGTTTCATCCCTTTTCGCTCATGGAGTCGACCACCAAGATTTGGGCGCTTATGCGAATTGTCGCCGTAACGCTTCGATGCTTCCTCTCACCGCGACATTCATAGGATTCTCACGATGAATGGCTCGGAGAATGTCTTCATAAGTGAGGAGGTGGAGCGGAGGAAGACTCAGGACATCGTGATTGCAGCTCGATCCAATTCTTTCCCGCATCTCTGACCGCTGGAGCGGTTGGCTGGCGCATGCGAGCATGGCCTTCAGGCTTCAAGGTCAAATAGCCAATTGGCTCGGTTTGTGGATCAATACGGTCCTCGCAAGGCGTAACAATGTTAGAATAAACAATGTTCGTATCATCGATGGAACTTGCCGCCATCCCGCCTGTGGATAAGATGAGCGATTTGCAATGGTCCAAGGTGAGCAAAATCGGTGCTCGGGGGTAGATGAGCAAGGGTGTCGCCGATTCAAAGCTGTCAAGAGAAGTGACAAGCCCTCCGGCAGAAAGGTTTTGCCGTGCAAATGGAATGAATGCCACAAGAAAGGGTGCGCGTTGATTTTCCGCTTGAACGCGCAATGCATGAAGAATAGCTATTTGAGTCGAGCTTATGGTTACCGTCTTGCGAAAATGGTGTTGCAAATGATTCGATGGAAATAGCGAATGGCGTGGATTATGGATGTGTGGCATCGAGGTGATCGAGGAGTTGGCACGGTTGTTGGTTTATGCCACGATTAAAGGATTCTCGCCAAAGTTGTCGTGCACAAGGTGGAACCTTCATCGACAGAAGTCGAGCAATTGTAATGCATTCGAGAGAACTCGACTGCACGAAAATGCGGAACTCGCCACACCGTAAAGTCGATTGGTGGACCATTAGAGTTATGTAGCGTAAGGAGCTCAGAACTCAAGAGTGAGGTTTTCATACGTGGGCGGGGATGGCTACAAAGGGTCCAAAGGTTGACATTCTGGAGAAGATGTTGACACCTTCAAGCAATCCAAGGTCTCGTGCACTCAATGTCGACGTACTAGTAGGATGGACACACTGACGCTGAAACTTCAAGAACTTGGTCGCTGGGTTTCACCTTGGTCACTCTCACGTAGGCTGACGGGACGGTGGTTGATATTTGCCATTTGCATGTAAGAGTTAGAGTGAAAGTGGGGTGTGGGTTGGAATGAGTGAAGGATACGGATGATATGAGGTATATATAGTGAAGGAAAATAATGGGGAAGTTGGAAAACGAGAGGGGATTAATGGTGAGTTAAGTGGAATGAGTGGGGAATAAAGGAGGTAGTGGGACGGTTTTGAAGGTAATGGAAGAAGAAGAGGTAAAGGTTGAGGAAGAAGAAAAGAACGCTGTCTGCCAGGTGGGTTATCGATATAACCCATTACGGCCGTAATGTGGATGATAGCCGTAACACCGGGCGCGCTGACGATCGTGAAGCGGGTGACGGTCGTATAAAGAACAAAATTTGCATAATTTAGCAGAACAAAGATATACTTGCACAGAATGAAACAGTTATAAAAACACAGCATATTAAGTATACCAACAGCAGTCCAATGTAAACGTGATATTAATCCTGTTAGTGTTTTAAGTTGGCATCAATTTTGGTAAAACTAGGCTTTAAAAATGTCATGATGGATGTCATGACATTCAGAGATTGAAGATAAATCCCATGGACAAGGATGGTAAAAGTACAATAGAACTGGAAGCTAAGTCAGGCGGAAATTGTGAAATGCATCGATGTCATGACGTATGTTATGACATTCGCAGACATTCTCGCTCGTAATCGCTTTTTCCGAGATTTTTCAGAAGTTTGTTGAGCATTTTATTTATGTCTTTCTCGTTATTAGCATGCTCACGTGGCTGCTAGGTTAATCTTAATTAAACCTAAATTGGTTGTTGAACAAACCATGTTTTTAGGAGAGAATTAAGTAAACCCTAGCTATCTTTATGGAAGCCCAAAATCAAGATTCAGATCGCTTCTATATAAAGAATTCAACCCTATTCTACGTACCACGCCTCTGGATTTCATTGAAGACATTGAAGGCTTTTGTTTGTGTACTGTTAGGTTAGTAACAGTTGATTTTGTACTGTTAAAGGTTTTAACAGTTGGTTTTGTAATTCTAGTTTCTCTTGTGAGCCAAGCAACTATCAATTGATAAGTGCATGGACTAGGATTTGTTGTAAGGGTAGTTTATCACTCAAAGCTTTAAAGCACGAGTGTTTGTCTCTTGATTGAAGCTGAAGCAAGATCAAGATATTTTATTGAAGTGTGTCTTCACAATTCAATTAGTCAATAGGTTGATATCACCGCGTGATCGGGGGGTGAGTAGAACTCGATCTAAGTAGACTTAGGTGAAGTGTCATTGGGTAGATTGTGAGGAGTTGTAAACGGGCGAGTTTAACTCGAATGATACTACTAATAGTGAATTTCCTCCCGGCTTGGTAGCTCTGCACGTAGGTTTGTTAGAACCGAACTGGTGAACAACTTATTGTGTTATTTATCGCTTCTATATTTACCGTGGTGAATTGTCAGCGTTGTCGACATCGTCATAACATTCTCTCGTGACATCAAGTATCCGCTGCCGAAATTTCAATTGGTATCGAGCAGGCACCCGCTTGTTATTTCCGGTGAGATCTAGGATTATAGTTTCGCTTAATGGAGAAGGAAACAGATTTGGAGGTAGACCACCCATTCTCGATGGTCTAATTATGAGTACCGAAGCCTCGTATGGTTGCCTTCCTAAGATCGCTGGATATCAAGGCTTGAGAGCTGCGATAAAGGATGGAAACATCCAACCAAAGTTGAGGAAGATGGGACTACCGCTTGAAACCCGAGGAAGAATGGAGCAAAGAGGAAGAGGAGTTGGCTCGGAAATTCTAAAGCATTGAATTCTATTCAATGGTATTGACAAATATCTTCGACCGGTTCATCAATGTGATGGCTGGGATGTGGGACACTCTCAAACTACTCATGAGGGAACATCCAAAGTGAAGATGTCAAGACTTCGGGATGCTCACTACCAAATTTGAGAATTTGAAGATGAAGGAAGATGAAACTATTCATGAGTTTCACATGAATGTGTTGGAGATTGCCAATGCCTCTGAGCACTTGGTGAAAAGATGTCGAAGAGAAGCTGGTGAGAAAGATTCTCGTGTCCTTGCTCAAAAGGTTTGCAATGAAAGTCCGCATTGAAGAGGCTCAGACATCAAAGATCCCGAAGTGAAGAACTTATTGATCCCTTATGACCTTTGAGATGGGAATCAAGAAACCTGGATGAAGAATAAAGCATAGCTCTTGTATCCAATCAAGAAGGAAGCAAGGTAGAAGATGAGGAGAAGATATCCAATCTATAGCTATGCTTGGCAAACATCAACAAGCTTATCAAGAGGATGGATCCAAAGTCAAGGTCAAATGTCAAGGACATCAGATCGACACTAGCATCTTATGACTCCAAGCAGAAGATCCGGTCAAGAAAGGAAGCCAAAGCAGAGGAGTCCAATGTCATGAATGTGAAGGATATGGACATATTAGAGTCGAATGTCCCACCTTTCTTAAGAAACAAAAGAAAGGAATGGTTGTCACTGGTCCGATGGTGATTCAAGTGAATCTCGGGAAGAAGGTGCCAAACTTGTCACCGCCTCACCGGAGTGTACACCGACATGGACTCTAGTGATGAGGAAGTGGCATTTGAAGAGCTAGGAGAACTACAGGGCTGTGTGAAAAATGATGAAGTGTGTCACAGAACGAGGAATGTAAAGTCGATGAGAAGTCGAAGTCGAATGTGAAGCTAGAGTATGAGAAAAGGAAAGCACAAACCAATATAGCTCTCCTCAACAAAGTTGATATTGTCATGTTGAATTCCAAGCTTGATCAGATGTATAAGTCTGTCAAAATGCTGACATCTGGTACTGAAAAATTGGATGAAATTCTTCAGCTGGGACAAAGTGCAGGGAATAAGCATGGTTTAGGATATGTTGTCAAAAGAAACCCGGTGACACTAAGAAGAGAGACATAGGAGAACAATGTCAAAACAGATGTCACATCACAATACAGGAAACATGTCTGGCTCAGGATATGTGACGCAAAGAGATTTGCTAATAACCAGGGGAGGAACAAACCTGGGAAGCCAAAGGCAAAAAGAATGCCATTCCACAAAGTAGGAAATAGGTTTGCCACAGGATATGTGGAAACTAAGAAAGTTGTTGACCACAGAAAGAAAAGCAGACCACATGAACCAATGTCTAACCAGATGTCACAACATTGGGTTCAACATCAAAATCATAGAAATCTGAACAGAAGGTTTCAGAGATGGAGATGTTATTACTGTGGAAGATTTGGTCACATAAAGTCCACCTGCTATAGGCTACATGGGTATCCTAATCAAGTTTCATATGTGAAGCCTAAGTCCAACAAGGCATCATACACTCACCAGTGGAAGAAGAAGAAGACTACAGCTCTGATAGCACAGACTTCTCTTAAAGTATCTGTCAAGGAAGAGTGGTACTTTGACAGTGGATGTTCCAAGCACATGACTGGAGACAGAAATCTTCTCAGAGATGTTAAGCCTCATTCTACCAGCTTTGTTACCTTTGGAGATGGAGCTAAAGGAGAAATCAAAGGTGTTGGAAACTCAAACTGGTCTGGAGTTCCAAACCTGAATGAAGTGCTGCTGGTAAAAGGTCTGACTGCAAATCTCATTAGCATAAGTCAGCTATGTGATATGGGATACACAGTCAAATTCACTAAGGCTGAATGTCTTGTAATCAATAATGAACAAGTAGTGATTATGAGAGGAGTCAGATCAAAGGACAACTGCTACTTGTGGAAATCTGAGAACCTCATTCAGCCATCTGTGTGCTTTACTGACAAAGATGAAGAGAAAGTGAAGTTGAGGCAACAAGAATCTGACCACCCACACCTCAGAGGAATGAAAAGGATCAGTTCCAAAGAAGGAGTCAGAAGATTACCAAGAATTCACATGGAAAAGGGAAAATCTGTGGTAATTGTAAGGCTGGTCAGGAAATCAGAATGTCACACTCAATGTCCGACATTTGATCTCCCCGGCATCAAGCAAAGCACTAGGTTCGCATGAAAGGTTGACCAAGTGTCTCACCGTTAAAAGACAGAGAAAAATCTTGATGATGTCCTTAGGCGAGAGGAGGAAAAATCATGGTAACTTCAATCCATGGTAATCACTTGGTATCTGAACAAGTCTCAGACAATGATGGATGGCTCAACACCTCCTTCACGTAACAAGTGTTCAAGGAATAGTGTCAAGCTTGGAATGAAGAATGGCAGCCACACTAGGACCATTACCCTTCCACATTTGAAGGTGTTCACAAGTGGAAAGGCTGTTGATCTAAGCTTGTGGAAAAATATTTCTGTTGAAGGTGTCCCCTTGAGAAGTAACCTCATTCCTTGGATCAGCAAGAAGAAAAACTCTGTGGTCCTATACAATGTTGAAGCTGAACTCACAACAGCTGATAGAAATTGTTCTAGGATGATCCGATGAAGCGACATCGATTAAGTACAATGCCATACTGTGATGTCATGACATTATATTGTGACATTGTTACTAAAGTTCTTAAGGTCAGTCAGTTTAAGTCTTTAAGGGACAAATTGGGTATATGTCTACATGAGAATTTGTAGCAATTAACTGAGCATACAACAAGGGAAGAATTGGACTTGGTATTTCAATTACTCCTAGTGGGCATTTAGGTACTTTCATCCCCATTTTAAAAAGTCCAAGAATAGGAAGGGACATCCTTATATAAGAGTTTCTCCATTTGAAGGTCGTGATCACTCTTTACCTCTAAAAGAAACTCTAAATTCCCTTGCCATTTTCGCTATCACTCTCTCAAAAACCATCAGCGAAAAATGTCGTCATCTTCCTCATCATCCCAACAATCAAGATCTTCATCTCCTTCAATGGCTGAAGTTAGGTCAAAAACTCAAGCCATGCAAGCTGAAGCACACCGATAGCTACCCCATTGTGCATCATGGCAACCGATTCAAAGAGTCAAGAAGCTACAAGAAATGCAAGAAGGGCACAAGCATCCCCTTCTGGTAAGAATCCTATTCCATCATCCTCCTCCCAAGGGACTAGGTCAGTGCATATGGCAATAGCTAGGATAGTGTCTGATATCCTAAAGGAAAATGAATCGACCGGGATTACGCCTCCATTATCGCCCTCACCGCCCTAGCTTAGCAAAGAGATCCGTATGTCAATGAGAATGTCAAGACATCGGTGATGATGTTGACTCTCCGTCAAGGATGAAAAACCCTTGTGCTTCAGCTCCTGCCAGGTATCAAGGTGATAATATAGTGGAATCCCCTGCTGATAATGTGAAAGAGATCCCTGATGAGAGTCTTGAGAAATCTCCAGATCAGTGTACCCCTGATAATTCTCCTGCTGTCTCTACTGATAACATATCTGACAGTATTCTTGAAGATACTCCTGAGAAGAACACCAATCAGAATATGGTTTCTCATATCATCAATCTAGATGAGGAGTTTTCTGATAATGACCTCATAGTCAAGGTGAATCCCAGCATTGCCAGAAGGGTTATGAACAGGAAAGGAAAGAAAAGTGTTGTTCTTGAGAAGAAAGCTGAAGTTGGATGCAAGACTCCTAGGGCTGAGAAGAAGGCGGTAGGGACATCTGGTAAGGGCAACAAGCTTGGAACTTCCAAAGGGAAGAACAAAGTCAAGAATGTCAGTGATACCCCTAAAGCAAGGAGCACTTCAATAGTAAGGAAAAGGAAAGCACCTGAGCCCTCAGATCAGGATGACTCTGACTTTGATGTTACAGAGAATGTCTCTGACATTCATTCAAAAAGAAGGTTGTCTCTTGGGAAAATACCCATTGTCCCTGAAGTGGCAATTGACAACATCTCCTTTCACCACCCTGAAAATGCTAATAGGTGGAAGTATGTGAGTTTGAAGAGAATTGCTCTGGAGAGGGAACTGAATAAAGATGCCCTTGAATGCAAGGAAGTGGTAGATCTGATCAAAGAAGCTGGGTTGATGAGAACTGTGGTGAAGTTCTCAAAATGTTATGAAGGCTTGGTGAAAGAGTTTATTGTAAACTTATCCAGCGGATGTGCTGATGGAAGTTCAACAGACTTTCAAACTGTGTTTGTTAGGGGAAGAAAAGTGAAGTTTTCCCCAAGAGTAATCAACAAGTATTTGGGGAGATCAGAGGAAGCTCAACCTGAACTTGAAGAAACTGATAATCAAGTGTGTCAAACACCATCGCCAAGTAAAACATTGGCCACTAAAGGAAAGCTATCGCTAGCAAGTTATGTCAATTTGTTATTCGCACAAGATAGGTGCAGCAAACTGGGTTCCCACAAACCACAAGTCAACCATATCAATTGGTTTGGGGAGGTTCATCTTTGCTGTTGGAACAAAAGCAAAGTTTGACTATGGAAGCTACATTTTTGATCAGATCCTAAGACATGCTGACAGCTATGCTATAAAAGGTCCAATAGCATTTCGCCCCTCCCGTGGTGGTATTATAACCGATCAATACCCCGATACTGGTTGATAGATACAGTGTAAAAGAGCTTGTCCTTGGCTTCCACTACAAGCTATTTCAAGGAAAACATGTCTCGACATTGTCATGACATCAGCTGAGACATCAAATGTCAAGACAACTTCCCAGAAGGCAAATGTCATTGCAGTTCTAAAAGAGACCTGTAGGGAACTTGAAGCAAGGAAGCAGACCCTTGAAGCTCTAATCTCCACACTTGAGAAAGAGGAAGACACAGAGGTTGAGGAAGAAAGGCTTGCTGATGATGTTCTTCATCAATATGGAAGAAGATGCCGAGGTCGATCAAGAAGTCAGCCGACAAAGAAGGCTCTGAAAATGTGTCCTTTCACAGTGCCTCTTCTGGAGAAGAAAGCACTTGAAGTTGCTGCCCCTGTTGTCCCTGATGTTATTCTGTCAATTGTTCTCTGTTTTTGTTGCTTGTTCCCAACTTGTATTCTGGATGAATGTAATTGTATTGACAGATGTATAACCTTGCATACTTATGTCGCTTTCCTTCGATCTCCATTATGATTGAAAATTTGGGGCAATTGTAATCCTTTGGCCCTTTATGGCTAAAAAGGGGAGAAGAATTGTATTGCCGCTGCTTAACACTGGGAATTGTATTAATGCTTCTTGGAAACCAGATGGGGAATTGTGTGGCGCTTTAAATCGAGTGGGCAACCATGGAAAATGTGGGATATTTGATGGGTAGAATTTATCTTCTATTAGTTCTAGGTACTTAAAGCTTAGGAAAGCTTAGAGAAATTTAGAACTAGGTAAATAGTCTTCTCTCACGTATTTGTACCGATAGGTCTAGATGTTTTAGCCAAAATGCCGGGAGTTTGTTAGTGTTTTAAGTTGGCATCATTTTGGTAAAACTAGGCTTTAACATCATTGCGATGGATTGAATATCTGTGAGATTGAAGATAAATCTCACCGACAAGGATGGTAAAAGTA
>CM038794.1:256795206-256837918 GCA_021764765.1 Vicia sativa | reverse complement strand
TGATTTTGGATGGTTCAACGAACAAATCCTCCTCTTGTCTCAAAGGACCTATGTTGATTTTCATTTTCCAGCAGCAAACTTCAATCGACCTTCTTGCAATGACTTCAAACTAGATCCCAAAAGAAAACATTGAGAGGTTGTATGACCAAGATAGTTATGATATTTACAAAAACCATTTACTATTGTTGTTCTAATGGTGGTAATTTAGCATTTGTAGGTACTAAAATTTGACCATCTTTAACTAACAAATAAAAATTTCTTCGTTAAAAACATCAAAAGTATAAGTCTGGAAATTTTGAATTGTTGGCCAGTAGTTTTCCCTTTAGCAGGAAGTAGTGATTTACACTCATACGCATGTCCTGGATTTATTTCAGCCACGTCGATTTCTGCCTCAATCGGTGGGATATAGTCGGCCTCATATATGGGATCTGTATCATCATAATCTACATAGGCTACTTTTTCTTTCTTGGCCTTAGCCTTAGTATGCCTAACCTTCTCTAGTTGTAGACGCTCAAGATGTCGAACTTTATCACTAACTGTGACATACTTTTAACAAAAGTTTTATCTATTTTCTTCCTGATGGAATAATCTAAACCTCCAGAAGCCATTTGAACAAGCTCATGTTCTAGAACTTGAGTAAATCATATTGCTTTCAGTGACCTAAACCTATTTAGGTAGTCATCTATAGTTCAGGAAACCTTCTTTTAATGTTTGACAATTCGACCAAACTGATTTTCGAATGCCCTTCATAAAATTGTTCATGGAAAAGGTTTTCCAACTTAGTCCATGAGTCAATTGAATTTGGAGGCAAAGTGGTAAACCACGTGAATGCTGCCTTATTTAGGGACGAGGGAAAATGTTTTACCCTTAAGTTTTCATTATTCCCCATATCCCCAGATTCAGTCAAATACCTAGCTATATGTTTCATCATCGATTCCCCTAACTCTCTCCCAAATTTGGTATACTAGGAATTTTCCCGTCTAGGGTTTTCGGCCCAGAAATATATTCAAACAAAGGGAAGAATAGTGAGCCTTTGTAATATGGTATTCATACCATTCCTAGCCATAATTCTTTCGACAATAATGGTTAGGTTATTCTCACAGCTAAATCCTCTTGTTTAATTTGATCAAGAACTTGATCATCCTCTTGTTGTCGATTAAATAATATTCTAGGTTGTTTGACAACAACATTCCTTTGAGCCCTAATCCTTGTCCTCGATGGACATTTTCATCCTCTATTGCCCTATCTTTACTTGACGGGAAGCTAGTCGAAAGGTGGCGATGTCAATGGCGTTGGGGAGAACCCAAAAGTTACACAAACACGTTAATTAGGCTATCACCTATCGATTTGTTTCAGCAGAATGCCTATTAGTCTCAGCCGAATCTTGTGATATGGGATTAAATACATTTCCCATTTGATTAGTTAACATATTAACCAAATCATGGTTACTATCATCCATTTGTTGCCTTAATACCGCTACTAAAGTGTTAGTAAGAGGGGGTACTATTGGTTGAGAAGGCATTCCTCTATTTTGGTTGCCTTTATTTCCTCCAAGTGCAGACCCTTGTAAAGGATAATTCAAATTTTGAACATTATAGACACTGTTGTTGCTTGATGTCGACTGATATCCTGGCATCATAGAATACGAAATTCCATAAATAGGATTCGTAGTGCCAAAACGAGGCACGTGAGGTATTTTAGTCGTAGTCATTATAGGCCCTGGGCTCACTGGCTGAACTAGAGGAATGGGCGCATTTGATCGTAGTCGAAACTGGGCATTGCGTTATTCACATAAGGCAAGGCAACCTGAGAAATCATCGGATCCCAGAGTACCTAAAGTACGAGACGAAACTTTATCTACATTTGGAGTAGGAATAAACGCCCTAGGTGTATGTATCCTAGTTGGTGGTTTATTATACTTTTTGTTAAACTACCACTCCAACTCTCATACACTTATGACACCTAATAATGACACTTAGCACTTGTCCCTATCTGCGCGGCCAATTTGTTTTCATCAGGAAATGGTAAATAACCGTTGGTCCTCCCAAAGTCCTAAAACTAAAGGTTACTTGCAAGATCGACCAGTTGATCTTAAAACATGTGCTAAGATTTTGAAATTATACTAGTTTTGTCGAGATCCTTATCAAAGAAATAGTTTTAAAAGATTAAGGGAACAAGTATAACGACTTTCCACACGAAGACTCGGCCGACTGAATGGGAATTTATGACCGACAACGGGATTTTTATGTGAAGTAAGATTCAATAAACTAACTGACTGGTAACTCGTGACCAACAGAGAGTATTGAATTGTTTAAGCGAAGCAGAACATAACATAAAGAGTTTGCTCAAAGGTAAATAAAAAACAAGTAAAATATTCAAAAGGGACAATTGAAAGATAAAAGAATTGCATTGAAATAAAGATGGTGGTTCACGTACATCAAGCACTTCTCAACTCTTTGCTTCCTAATGCTCGGAATGGATGAGTAGTTTTGCAAGTGATTGGTATACAAGGAACACCCGAAATTATAATCGAATCTACCTATTTATAATATTTATAATGTAACTGCCTAGATGAGATCTACGAGCAATATTCGAATCTTGAGGTAACTTCTCCACAAGATGTCACCACCTATTTGGAGTTCAATTAGCACACGAACCACCGGTAACGCTTTGTGATTTTGAAATTTAAATCTTCCCCTGCTTCTCTCTAAAATAATCTACTTCTCGCTTACGTCGAACCATTTCCTTTGGTAAGATTAAAACAACAAAATTCTTCTAAGTCCAGACTCTTCTTTGGTCGACAAAACCAGCTTTGACCATTTCTCTTGTTCTTTATACTCTAGTTCGATAAACCAATTTCCGTGATCTTAAGCTTGATTCTTTTATCCTCAGGTCGACAAGACTCCACTTCAACATTTTGCCTTCACATTTCTTTAACCATTATTTTCTTTGCTCCTTATATGCCCGAGCTGGTGATGCGCCGCCTCAGATATACCTGCCTCATTCCTCGATCCTTTTATATGTGCTTCTCTGACTGTGAAGAGGAGGGAGATGGATGAGTTGTTTGATGATTTTGAGAATCATCTTGTATTTGATGAGGCCATGAGTATCGTGGCTCCGCACGATTGGAGTTATGCGTATGGTTACATGATATGGTTCTTCGTGATGTCCCATCCATACATGATACATGATGCCTGTGGAACCCATCCAGCCGATTCATCGAGATCCCGGAGGGGAAAAGCAGGAGGATCATGCTCGAACATGTTTCCTAGGTGCCCGTATCATGGAGCTTGCTAGGATGACATTGATGAGGGTTGTTTCCTAACGGATCCGATGTGTCAGGATTTTGAGGCTATCATGGAGGAGGCCGAGGTGTCATATTATACAGAGACAACAGAGTGATGCCTCGAGGGTGACAGGACTATGATCATCCTCCATACCCAGAGTTTTGGTTGATTGTATTTTGACGTTAGTTATTTGATTTCAGTATCGAATTTGTATTTTGGATACCATTATCATGAAATGCTTTTTGGATAACATTTTTGGTCTTTTATTCGATTTAAAAATTGTAGGTTATTTATTCGATTTATAAATTGAATAGATTGTTAAATTTCTAATTATAGTTTTTCCAGTTATTGCTATAGTTCTATTTTTCTGCTAACTGTCATGCCCATAATCAGATGTATACTTCCAGCATGGAACCAGAGATATACTTCTAGTTTTCACTCAAATATTTCAGAACGTGGTGCGCACCTGAAGTATAGTTCCAGTTTTAGAGAGGCATTTTCGGAAATGCATAGGATTTAATTCCACCTCATGTGGTCGTTTAAGAAATTCACGAAATATAAGCGGGAAAGTTTTTGGGTTAAGATTTCTTATCAATAGGTTCTCAACTAAGGATCTCTTGATGTTTAGAGTATTGATTTCCCTGTTGATTCTCAAAAGTGTGTTTTTTGTGGGATAGAAGTTGAATTTGTAAATCACTCTTCTTTTTTAAATGTAGTGTTGCTAAACTAATATGGAGGGATATTGTAAAGTGGATTTTCAAATCGGTTGTAGGATGATTTGAAAGGGAGTTTTGTGACATGGTACAAGTATTGCAAGTTTAAAAAGGTGAAAAGGAAAAGAATATTGTATTTGGATGACTATTACTTAGAATATTTGGATTCTAAGAACAAGATTGTTTTCCATAACGATGGTTAGAATGTTTTAGATGTCGTTAGGAACATTAAGATATATTGTTTGGAGATGGTCTTGTTAGATAAAATTACTTATCTAAATTATAATTTTTATGAGTTTAGTAAAGATCATTTTTTTTATTTTTATCTTGATTCAATTGGTCGATAATTTCTCGCTTTGGCAACTTTTGCTCGCTTCCATGTGTATTCGTGTTAGAAAACTCTAGTTCTATTTTTCTAATATATGTTGCTTAAAAAAAACAAAAGAGAAATATTTCTAGCCTGTAAGAGAAAATTGAAAATCATTTCAAAACGTAATTAACACAATTTAAATACTTTGGATTTGTAATATAAAACATAGAGAAATAGAAATGCAAACCATCAAATATAATTTAAATTAGGTGGTTGATATAAAAGGGGACCCCAAATATTTTATGTTCAAGTTAAAGGAAAATTATAAATAAATAAAATTGTATCAACATCAATAAGATCTACGATTTACAAAAAATTAGATAGTTAAGAAGTAACACAAAATAAATAAGAAATAAATGTACAGAAAAATGATAAGATTAGATAGATAAAATTAAAATCAATATTGAAAAGTATTGAACATGATAGAAAGATTGAAAATAAATTAAATATAAATATGAAAAATGTATTGGTATAAAATATACTAAAAAAGATAAGATAGTGAAAATAAATTTAAATAGTTTAAATATGATAAAATCTATTGTTTTTATGTATAAAAGTAAATTAGATAAAAATGAGTCAAACAATTAAAAATTAAGAAAGACTTGAAAATATATAAGAAAACATATTAAATAAATATCTCCAAAATAACTTATTAGATGTAAACATAATCTTTCATATAACATTATGATGTAATATGACCTATACCCATTTAATGAGATAAACTCTATATATGTTGTTAAAGTTAATTAACACTAAGACCACACACTTATACAATCTTTTCTTAAATATTTTGTAAAAACTTCATAAGGTCTATATAAAATAACGTGTCTATTAATTTTAGTGGAGTCGGTAAAATACAAACATTAAAAAATTGTAAGAGAATATAATGGTTTTTGTCCTTGCAATCTTATTTTTATGTATTAGATTGAACTCATTTTAGTAGAGATGGTGACATTGGTTTCTCAAATTAATTGTAGATTAAATATCAAATTTCTAACAAAAATATAAATATTGCCAAATATTATTTGAGCTAGAACCCTTGTTTTTATTCCTTAAAAAATATAGTATTACATATTTTTATTAAAATAATATTTATAAATAATTAATAAAAATCATTTTTAGAAAAATTAATTTAAATAATTTTTCAGAATGGTATTTCAAAATTTCAAGATTTTGTTATAATTATTTTAGATGTTAAAATTTTTAAAAAAAAATCACTTAAATTAGAAGTTATTTTAAATATTTTTTATAAAAATTATTTTTGAAATGATTTTTTTAAAAAAAGTTATATGATTTTAATTATATTTATATTACTGAATGTTAAAGTTAATCTTTGAAGTAATAAAAATAGTTAAAAATAATTTTGTTATTTTAAAATCTTTTTTATAAAAAAAAAAAAAAATTCAGTAAAACAAAGAGACACTAAATCTAATAGATGGAAACTAGTTACTACTATTGTTACACTAGTGGATTTCTTATTAATGATTTGAGTAGGTCTCCTATCATTGATTGATTATTATTTGTTAGATAATTCTTTACTACGGAGGAGAATTAGATCGAAGAATAAAATAGGGTACTGAAAATTATGATTAAATGTATATATTATTATTAAAACTTAACTTCAAATTCATATTTATAAATTATATCAATAAATTGTCAAAAAATGTAAATAAATAAATATTACGAACATATTGTTTTTAATTTTTCTTTACTTTCGTTAATATTAAGTGAAATTTTTATACGGTATACATAAAGAGACGGAAAATGATACATCAATGATATAAAATAATTTTATTCTATCAATCAATCATAATCATGTATTCAATTATATCTTATTTTTATTTCTAAAACTTTTAATAATATAAAAATTGTTTATTTCTTATTAATTGATTGTAAAAAAACTCTACATTAACCATGTATGAATATTATATTCACTCATAAAATAATATAGGCCAAATAATTATAATTAGAGTTAGCATAATTTCTAACTTTTTATTTGAATATCATATATCTTCACTAAATAATAAAATATTTAAAAGATGTAAAAGAATATAATGGCTTATTTTAGCACCCTATTTTTTCTAAAACTTTTCTACAGTCTTTTAATATTATGTTTTCTCAATATGTCCTTTTGTTCTTATACCTTTGAAATATAAAATACCTTAGAAATCTGTCAAGATTTTGAAAAACATCTTTGATTGATTGTGTTCTGTTTATTTAATACTAATAATCTTTGAGAGTGTGTGGAAAGTTTTGGCTCGAGGCAGTAATATAAAAAATTATGTATGAATAGTAATATATTGTTATAGTAATATTTTTTTTAAAAAAAATAATATTTTTTTAATAGTAAAATAAAATTAGTTAATAAAATATTAAAAATTGGTTATAAAGTGATTAAGTTAGTTAATAAACACTCATATATCATAAATAATTTAGTATTAAAATAAAGTTGGTTAATGAAATGTAAAATATTGGTTAATGAAGTTATGAAGTTGGTTAGTAAACACGCAGATAATTTTTACTACTAAATTATTTTTATATTTAATTATTTATTAACCAACTTCATTATTTTATTTAAAACTTCATTATTTTTATTATAAATTTTATTATAAATATAAATAATTGTTTATAAATTATTTTTTATTTAAAAAATATTATTTATCATATAAATACGATGAATAATATTTAATATTAATATTATTATTATTATTATTATTATTATTATTATTATTATTATTATTATTATTATTATTATTATTATTATTATTATTATTATTATTATTATTATTATTAATAATATACAATACACATTATGATTATTAGTAGTGCTCTTTTCGTATCTAATTACAAACATTTTTTATTTTTCTTATTGTATATAATAAGAAAGAAAAACAATGAATTTAACGTCTGCATTTGGTGGAATTAGGTGGTGTGTAGATTTTTCTTTAAAGTATCATTTATCTACTAATACTTTTAACTTTTTTCTTGGTTGTCTTTTCAGATAAATAAACACCATTGATAATGAGATGTATTTAAAAAGTTAGGAAAAAATTAACATGTAATTAATTGTGAAGTTAATAAATTATTTATAGAAATATTATTAAAATACGTATATTTAATATTTCAAAATTTTAAATAAGACTTGTTATATTTAATTATATTTTAAATTTTTAATTATAATATTTTAATATGTGCTTTATGGCACATGTTAGTATGACCCAAACTATTATATCAAATGGCAACAATATATCGCCTTATCCACAGTTGAATAATTGTTAATGTCAATTTTTATCACAACTAAATCACTGAATTTCATTAAAAAGAATATGTTCAATACATCGAGGAATCGAATTCAACAAATTGCGTCTAGTTCAAGAATTGACCCTCGCTAAAGAATGAGCAATCATATTCGTTGCTTTTCTTTTACAAATTTTGGGAAAAGCCTCAAGTAAATTCAAAATAGACTTAATAACAATATTAAACTCATAAGCACCTTTATTATTTGAGTATATAGCTTGTGTACACTTTGGCAACCACTCTTAAATAACATAATCCAGATTCAATGAGATAGCTCCAAGAATGACCTCTTTAAAGGCTAAGGTCTTCGCTTCAAGAATTGAGTGTCCCAAGATGCCAAGCAACATTTGCATTAATGAAATTTCCTAGATGATTACGCATACATCAACCTCTATTAATAATGCCATTGGTATTATTAAAAGTCATATCCACATTACATTTTATCCAATTGGTGGAGGCATCCATTCTACCGCATGAGTTGGTCACAGTTATCAAGTAACACCTTGGGCTTGAAATCAATCATTCCACCTATGAAATGCACATAAACACAATTTATTTGCTTCTTCATGTCCGTATCAAATAAAATCATTTATATTCTTCAATAATAAATCAATCATAATCGCAAATCTTCCCGCAACCTTTTATCCTCCTTCTTATGATATCAAAGATAATGGACTTGAAATCATAGGATAAATGACGACGATATTCAATAAGGTTAGACAAACTTGAAGATCTTCAAAAATATTTGTAGCATTGCGCACTTAAAAAGATGTCATTTGTCCTCGATGATGATCACAAAATCGACAAACTATAGGGCATAGGACAAAGTGTTGTCGAGCACTTATATTCTAAAGACTACACCAATACTCCTTGTCATACCACTATCACGTCGCCTAAACTCATCACTGATTCTATACCAATATCTCACACTATAAACACCATCTTGTTCTTCTTCCAAATCATTGTATGTTATTTTACATCCTTCAACAACGGAATCAGAAATTATTTCTATATCTACCTCATCAAAGATTGCTAACAATGGAAATCCCATTGTTTCTCATTAGGCATCATAAAATTATTAACCGTAATAACATACACCTTGTTGAGATCCACCCGCAACCATCAATGTTGCCCCGTAACCACGACTCTTGCATAACATCGATATTTCTACCATCTCTAACGCTCCACCTACACCCTAGATTAATAACCTCTCTAGATTTCCAAATACTCCTCCAAACAAAACTAGGATTGTAACCAAGTTTAGCATCAAAGAAAGAAGTATTAGGAAAATACCTGGCTTTAAGAATCCTAGGCACAAAAGCATGAGGTTTGGAAAGAAGATTCTAGCCTTTTTTTTGCAACCATAGACATATTAAACTCCTTAAAATCCCGAAAGCCCAATTCACCTTCATTCTTAGTACAAGATAAACTCTTCCACGCCATCCATCGTATCCATCCACTCGTGTTCCCACCACCCCGCCAAAAGGAATTTAACATTCTCTCTATATCATTGATAAGCGCATATAGAAGAATGACAATACTCATCACATAAGATGGGATAAATTGGAGCACCAATTTGATCATAACTTTAATTAACTTCTCGAAAGGGTCTCCTTTCTAATAATTAATTTTATTCCAAATGTGATCTTTAATATAGGAGAAAGTTTCCTTTTACTTCCCTATCTAGAATGGTAGCCCAAGATAATTTTCGTACTTAAGACATGACAAACTCCCATTATACCAAATCCTCTTGAGCCGGTTTAGACAAATTTTGGTAAGAAGACTTTCGACTTAGACAAATTAATCTCATGTCCTAACGCCGCACCATAAGTATTGATCACTTTCATAATTGCTCTAACTTCGGTTAAATTTTCCCTTCAAAATAAAAAAAAATCGTTATCAAAGAGTAGATGGGACACCTGAGGTGCCCCTCAACATATTTGGATCCCATGGACATCACCACTCGCAACTGCTTGCTTCATAAGCTTGGGCCGTCCTTGTATAATCAATATAAAAGGGTAAAGAGACAGTGGGTCTCCTTGCCTAATTCGTCTTTCTGGTTCTATTGGCCTCACACGATGCGAGTTCACAAGAACGGTATAGTGATCAAGTAACGCACATCATGATCCAATGGATCAATCTATCCTCAAAATCAAACTGATATAACATTCCTCGTATCCATCTGATTTATTAGTGGTTAAATTGTTGTGAGTTTTTGGCTAAGAGTTTAGATTTTTTAACATTATATTTTTTTATATATTTTATTATAATATCTTAATATAAATAAATTATTAATTTTTTAAATGAATAAAAATGAAAAAAGCAAAATAAAAGAGGAAAAGGTTCATAAGTTATATAAAATGTTTTAATGAATCCTAAAATCAATTTTTTTTTTAAAGTTTAATAATTCTAAAAGATTCATATTATATTTTTTTCAATATTAAAAACATTTTTGAGGTTCAGAATTATATTTGTTAAAGAATTTCCCAAATAAAAATATCACATATTTATCCTTTATATTTTTTTCCATCTAATAAAAAGGTTTTATGTATTGCTTGATTGAGCTTATGTACAGGGTTTGGACTACAATCTTTTTAAGGTGTTGTTCAGTACATCCCATGTAGTAATTAACCTTGTTTGCGTGTTTTTTTCTATTTCTCCTTACAATGGGAAAAGCACAACTCTAGATTAATTCCATAACATTATTTTACACATTTAGACAATAAATTAGAAGAATGTTGACTTTTTTTTAACAAATCTTACATTATAAGTAATTAATAAATCAATTTTACAATAAATTATAATAAGATCAAAATACAAGAGATACTGTGCATATATGAATGCGAAAATGTTAAATACAAAATTTCAAAATGTCATAATCAATCTCACAACATACCATAATACAAAATCTCAAATTATACAGAGTAAAAGATAACTATTACATATATTTGATGCTCATGTTCCTCCTCGGCTGTGTGTACTACAAAGCATGTCGCCTCTACAAAGATGACATGTAGAATAACCATCCGAGGAGTGCCTTACTTAAACTCGTCCTATATATTTCTCTCCTCCAATAGCCACAATACTATCACATATCAACGACACATCAACGACATGGTCTATTTCTTTTTCTCCTCTAAGATCTCCGATCGATCATCTTAAGGAATCTCTTTTGCATATAGTGTCATGTACAAATTTTACACTCTATAAAACCATTGCATGTACATGTATATCGTACTCCATGAACAAGGGTCCTACACGATATACACCCTATGGACTATATGATCATAGAACTGCAAAAATCTCATCAATATCCTTACGGAGGACAATGGATGAGCAACAATTGTGGGATCTTTATGTATACCCCGTATATACCCAAACTACCGAGAACTCGCTCAAGTAGATATAAGTACATAAGTTGAGAGCCACATGTGTAAGCCATCTAGAGTACAAGGTTATTACCCTAATGGTCATGTCTCACGATGATCGTGTATGACATAAAAAATACCATATGACCTAATATGATCAAGAGTAACTTGAAATGACTTTGTCATCCGATTCCTCCTTATCGATATAATTCAAAGACATGATGCGATGAAGTTGAATGTCTTTGATATATTAAGAGAGATATCCTCTATGTGGTTTTGTTGATTTTTCCTTAAGCTTTATTTTTTATTAGTCTTATATTTAAGTCTCATCTTCAATTGCGCATACTGGTGGATTAAGTATTGGATTCATTTTTTAGCATGCATAATTCAAACTGGTTTTGTTTGAGTGTGAATATTATGATTTAATTCAATTAGTTGAGTTCGTGGAATAAGAACCATAATAAAGATGGATTCAAGTCATGTCAAAAGTAAAATCTCAAAAACATCTTTGAAACTTGAGTTTTTGAGGTTTTGGAAGTGTGATTTGAATCACATATTCCTCTCGAGTCGGATCTAACAAGGCTTAAAGGAATAAAGGATTTTTGCATCTTGTGAGTCGAACATAACTTTGTTTGATTCGAATCATACACTCTATGAGTCGAATCACAGTGTCGTATGAGTCGAATCACAAGTTGTGCATGAGTTAAATCACACACCCTCTGCAGCCATCGCCAAGTTTGAGTCAAATCATGATGAAAACATAACCAATCATAGACCTTATGAGTCGAATCATACATTACTCTTGATTTAAATCACAAAAATGGGTATCTCCTTAAGTGAAGATCTTGTTCTTCATAACTTAGCTACTTGACCCAAATCACCAAATTCTCTTGACCGATTCAAACATGATTCTTTCACTTGTTTTTGTGCTTCATCTCCAACACCTATAAATCATCTTTATATGCCTAAAACCTCATTATGTTAGAAAACACAATTCTTTCAACGATGGTTTAAAACTCACGCACCACTAGTTCGTTTTTCCAAAAGAGTTTGAACTTAGTGAACACTTGCAAACAATTTCTTTAATATTCTATCTTATTATTTTCATTGTTACATGGATTTGGATCTTATCTTGGAAGATTCGTGATTTATTGAGAAGATTCATTATGAACTTAACTCCTTTAAAGATTTGTTCAAGATTTAAGGAGCTAGCAAAATTGTGTGGTGATGTGTCTATTGTGACAATTATAGTGAAAAGAAGGTGGTTCTTATCTCCAAGTTAACAGCAGTGACTATGTGGAAGTCTACAAACAAGTGTGAGTTCTTTTAAATATTTAGACAATCCAATGCTCAAGATTCCAAAAGAATTGTATAGAATTTTTCGTACAGAGACTTAGGAATAGGTTATTCAAATTGAAGGTTCAAGAAGTAAATTAGAGTAAATATTTCATATTTAGTTTAATTTTTATACTGTACAAGTAAAGATCCGTAATAAATAAATTTTATCTTTTCATAGTTTATTTTGGGACTAGTGATTGTACGAACTCTTGTAATATCATTAATCATAGTGAAAGATAAATGACTTTTCAATGAGATACCATTGAGAGTGGATGAAGCACAAAGTGATGACGAATGAGTCGAACCTCAATAAATCCATGTGTACATTCTCTCTCTCTCTCTCTCTCTCATTTAAATTTGTAGTTGATCGCATGCTTAGGTTATTTTTAATGCTTTCTAGAATAGGATGTTAATAGAATTTATCTTATTGTAAATAAAGATTTATTGTGTAAGTCGAGGTTTTGTTAGAAATTGTCATTCTACCTTGTCTTAGTGTGGATTACGTATGAATACTTTGATAGTAGAATATTAAGTGTATTGAAAGTCATTTAATAACACCTCCATGAAATTGAATAATTTTGAAATACAAATGGTTTGTAAATATTGGTGAAATTCAATAGTTCATCTTAGATATATTATAAACTGTTTAAGTAATCGCATAGCTTCCAATCGATAATCATATAATCTCTTTACGCAAACTTTACTCGCCACACAAAATATTTTGTTTTTGAAACTCGATATATTTTTTCAAACTATAGTTTTATTTTAAGAGGTTTATTTACCTTCCTCTAACCATTATTAGTCCATATTATCACCCAACAACAAAGCCTCAAAGTACTTCCACACATGCCACATAAAAAGTGTTGGTGGATCCACGCCTAAAAATAATTCAGATGGAATATTAGTAATCGTGGTAACACATGTATTATGAATTTAATAATAATAAATGTGAAAACAATACTGTAAATACATAGTTGTTTCATGTCAATTGCCAAGTTTTTCCAAAATTATACTTGGCTAATTTGGAGTAGAGGTACATTAAACAATAAAACCTCCAATTGTAATTATGAATTCTCTCAAAGCCAACAAAATATCTAAGGTAGATAACATCAACCTAGGTCACATATTTTTCACAAAATGGACATGCTAATCATAACCAAGAGGTATGACCTCAATACACATGCTCTATAATATTAACTCGCATCTTCCCCATCGATATCCACAAGTTCAACTAAATGGTGTTCATGATGATCCACCAAAATCTTGCATGACATCTTCTCGTGTCATTTATCATGGGCTTTTCTCGACTCGATACCAAATAAGTCACCATTATGTCTATTGCATTGTCTCTACTGGTTATGGAGTAGTTTAATAATTTTCTCGTGATCAGAAGATGTGGGAGACATGATACATCATCAATTGTGATGAAAATATCATCAATCAGAAGGTGAAATAAAGATGTCTCTGTGTGACATCTCTCTACAAAAGTAGACAATAGCCCAATGTTAATATAATCATAAACAGTCTTGCACCCCATATAGTTGCATGAGAACTTAAAATCATGTCACATCACGTTGCATCAACTTTGTAACTATTGTGGCTGAGACATTTTAACGTATTATGGTACTAAAAAAAACACATTAATCATCGTAAAGTTCAAATATAATAATACAAATGTTTAAGAGAATAATTAAAGATTTATGATCCATCAAACACAATAGTAATCGAGACATCTGGAGTATAAGTGTGATGTGTTAGGCGCTTAGGAGTTTAATTTCCATAACTTACTCATGCATATTTCAAATTCAATTTTTTTAACTTTAACTTTGGTCTATTCCACAAATAGCATATCATATATTAAGTGTTTCCGAATATGAAATTGAGAAATATTTAAGAAATTTCATCGGAGTGTGAACAACTTATGAGGTGTATTCTACGATTCCCACTTTTCAATGTTGAAGTTGAGCTTATTATAATTGATTGGTTATATCTCTAACATCTTTCATTGAGTAAACTAATTAAAATGACAAATAATAAGGTACTAGAGGTTATAATTATCATTACACTAAAATGATCTAAATAAATAAATACTAGAACTATTATTATTGAAATTTAATGAAATTATCTAATATATATTAAATTATGAATAAAACCTAATGAATTTTACTAATATATAAATATTGAAGATTGAACTAAGTATGTATTAATATATGAATAATAATAACACTATTATAGAACAATTTTAGTTTTATTTATTGAAAATTTAATGAAATTTAATTTACGTTATATATAGACTAAAATATTAATATTAGATATTAAATTTATTTATCTGTAAATGAATAAAGTATTCCATTAATTTTAAAAAATTTAATGTTTATTCTAATAATACTAAATAATGTCATTGAAAGAATGTTCAAGATATAGAAAGGAGTTGAGATATGATATTCTAAAATGGCAATTTGTATGATAAATGAATTGAGAGCAATTTAATTACATATTTAGATACTACGAAGTACGATCTACTAAATTTGCCATATGAAGTCTGAAATAATTTATATAGTCTTTAAAAGTGTGTTTGACCATAGAAGTTGTGAAGAGAGACTTTGAAAGAGATACAAGAGAAAGACTCGATTTCTCCTACTTGAAATGCAGAAAAGTTGAGAAGAAAGATATTTTCATGAGACCCACTGTCTTTTAAGTCTTCACAAAATTGAGAAGAAATGAACAGTAAATGTTATGTTCTTTTTTCAATTCCATTATTATCCCTTTACAATATTCTGTACAGTATTTTCATAAACCTCAAGTAATCAATCTTAATTTTTAAACAAAAATTAATTATTTAAATATTCTAAAATTAAAATTATATAATTAATTAAATATTTAAACATATTATAATATAATTTATTAATTGAAATCATATAAAAATTAAATTAACTTGTATAAGTTTTTATTTTATTTAGGACATATTTGTATTTTCACAAATAACTAACACTTCTTTTCTTTTCTCTATTTCTTTTTATCTTATTCCAAACAATACATCAAATCTACTCTATTTCTCAACACTTTCTCTTTTCACACTTTTTTCATCTTTTCTTTTTTCATACTCTCCATAATCAAACACACCCTTAATATTTCCATTTCAAACAAATGTAATATGAGAGACAATTCATTAAGATTTTTAGAAAATGTTATGAAACTATTAAATTTAGGATTCAAGAAAACTACACGACTTTGTTGATTGAGAAATTGGGATATTATATGTAAATAATATAAATTTTAAATTTTAATACCAACATTCTCCCCTAATTTCTAATACAGTATATCCATGTCTCAAATAAAAAAAATAGATTTAAGAGAGGCTCCAATTAAATTTGCGTCCTCCTAAATTTTTTCAACTACCTGCAGATTTACATGTAAATAACAGATTTATTAATGGAATTTTAACTTTTATTTGCATGTAAAATCGAGATAATATTAAATCTTCGGGAAAATTAACACGAGCATGAAAAAATTTAAAAATATAAGAGACGCCAATTCAATTTACATCTCCTCTTTAATTGTTTGAAACATATGTATATTGAAAGTTACATAAGAAACAAGGTTAATTTGATATTAAAATTTTAAAACTCCGCTATTTACATAAATTTTTTGAGATATTGTTTATAGTTTTTAAATGTTTAACTATTGATGAGAGTATATTTGGTCTCAAGTATTGGTGAGAAGTTTAAAATATATAAACGTTAATCTAATGCCCTTAGAAAATTCGTAAATGTTTAAAGTAATAAGATTTTGTAAGAATGTGTAATCAATGTATTAAAAATTAGAATAATTGATTTTTTTAAAAAAAATTATTTGATATTCTTAAAGAGTGTCTTCAAAATACTCGTTAGCATGTCCTTTAAAATTTGGTTAGAAGTAAAGATAACGGCTTTAATATATAAGGACAATAATAATTAAATTTTATCTCATTAAGTGATAGGCTCCATGAATTAAATTACACTATAATATTCTATTAAAGATCATGTTTTTTATCCAACTTGTAAATTTCTAAATCTTTTCTACTTAAATTCTTTAATTACTCTATGTCTTATCTACTTTCATTACAACATTCACTGATCTCTCTCTTTCTCAATCACCTAAGCCTATTAGTGCCCTAACACCTTGTCTAATATTGTCATTTATTAATTTATCTTGTTTAATTTTACCATCCATTCTATGCAACTCCCTCGTCTCTACTACACTTAATTTATTTCCGTGTTGAAATTTTAGTGCGTTTTGTTCCATACACCTCCGAGTATCTAACTTAATATGAGAAAACATCATGTCTCATAGTTTCATATTTAAATCTTCTCATGCATTCTCTCATATTGTATGTGTAGCATGTTAGAATTTTGTGTCAAAATTATAATAATGACATGTGTTAAGGTCATTATGTAATAGTCATATATGTAATGGTCTAATAAATAATAAATTTGTGGTTAAAATATAAATATCATAAAAGATAAAATTACTTTGATATACTATAATTAATATCTAATTTGATGAGGAGGTAAATTAGAATATAGAAAACAAAGAAATAACTCTAAAGTTATTTATAGGGTTATGATCCTCATTTATAGACAACATAAAATATCTTGTCTTAACTACTAGAAACTTCGTGATTTAGTGACCGAATTAGTGACAAAAATATAAAAATTGGTCACTATGAGCTTTAGTGACAAAAAAGTGACCAAATATTTTCAATCGAAAAAGCTAGTCGCTAACCTTTTGTGACAAAATCAACGATCGATATTTGGTGATCGAAATTGTGACCACATCAACGATCGAATTAGTGACTGATTTTAGTGACCGATTTCAATGATCAATTTTATTGACAGATTTTAGTGACTAATTTTTGTGTCCAATTAACAAATTTAGAATATTCCAATGACATCCAGAATAGTCACTAAATCGGTCTCAAATATATATATTTTTTAATTCATGATCGTTTTTAAAACTATTAAATTTCTTTTTTATTTTTCTAAAAGTAATTTGTACCAATAAAAATTATATTTCATTTTATTTAACAAAATCCAAATAAAAAATATTAAACATTATTAAAAAATATTTCAAGAATATTATAAAGTTTCACCAAACCCTCATCAAAAAATTCATAAAAGATATTACAAAATATTTCTAAGTCTCATCAAATATTGTAACATAACATTCAATGTAAAAAAACTATTCATATTTTAACATTTGAGATGTTTTATTTGGCGGGACTTGTAAGCTTTTTTTTTTACTTTTGGTTTGTCTACCATCTGCATTAAGTAAGAAATAGAAATAAAATTATTTATAGTATAAAAAACAATGATAAATTATATTAATAAATTCATTAAAATAATGAATTGAAATAAATATTACTATTTATTACGGAATAAGGTCTAACTTCTAAAATTTAAGCACTAAATAATTGCTATGATTAATTATACATATGAGATGTAAAATATTTATCTTACAATAATTTACTTTTCTAATATCTTCTCCTGCACCTGAAATATATATAAAAAAAATTATACGATCTGAATTTATTATGAGTTTTTTTTTTAAAAATAACAATAAAAAATTTATAATGCTAATATACTAACAACACTTAGTTTAAACTGAAATTTCTCTACATTTAACAAAATGAGATGACTTTCTAAATTACAAGATGTAATTTAAGCTCTATACCTTTGTATAATTTACTTTTCTAATATCTGGACCTGAAATGTAAAAGAAAAAAGAAGATAATTTATGAGTCAAATATATCATAGTAATGTTGAAAAAGGACGCCAATCAACCTTAGTTAAAGAATTTCAACTTTTAATTAAAATAAAAAAGTAGTTTCTCGACAAAGAAAATCAATAATAAATTTCACAAAACAAAGGTACTCCTTCCAGTGTGTCTTCACAATAATATTTGTTTACCAATATCATATTTTAAAATTGTATTTCAATCAGAAAACATAAAAAAAGAAAAAAAATTCGATACTTACAGAATATCAAGCATGACTTCCTTGTAAAATTCAAAACTTCTGAAACTCAAAAACACAAATAATCTAACTTCTGAAATTTGAAAACACAAAAATAGTTGCTACCATTTATTTCATATAGGAAATATAAAAATACCTTTATATGCTTGATTTACATAAACAAGAGAGAACAAGAGGTGAAGAGGTGATTTATGTAGTTTACTTGATCTGAAGGAGAGAACATACAAGAGATTGATTGAGGATGAATAAGAGAGAAGAAGTCTGAATTGATGGTGATGAACAGACGGCGGCAGTAGGGTGGAGAAGAAGAGAGTATTTCAGCGCTAGGGTTTAGAGGAGGAAGATTGTTTCCAATATGTTTTTACTCTACTTTTTCTATTTTTTTATTCTAATTTATTTCTCTTTTAATTACTATGAGTGCCTAATTTTGAGAGAGGGGGAGTTAAAATTTAACTTTTGTTTTTAGCGTTTTATTTTGAAAGAAGGAGGAATTTAAAATTTAACTATTTTAAGCTTAGATTAGTTAGAGATATAAAAAAGAAGGGACTAAATATTACTGTTAATTATTTATTTTTTAATAAAGAATCATGTTTTGTTTTATTTTCAAACAACTTTAAAAGGTGGACACTTATTTTAGGAATATGAGATACTTGAAAAGAAATTATTTTTTTGTGTTTATTTGTTATTTTTATTAATAAAGATATAACTAGTCTATTGTTGGCTACCTATTATACACATATTTTAACATATGAGAGAGTTTGGCCCTCAAGGTGTTTACCATTGAAGAAAAATAGATAGGGTTGAAAATTATTCCAATAAAAATATAATTATTTTTATTTTTTATTTTTCTAAAATAAATTAATTCAACTTAAATAATAAAAATAAATACTAAAATAATATTTTCTCTTTTTTTTTTTTAATTTACGTTTTAAAACTTTTTAAAGAAAAAGTTACGAAAGTTTTTGAGGTATATTTGACATGAAAAGTTGGAAAGAAATTAAAAAATTTTGAGGTATATTTTGAGGTATAAAAAGAATAAAACATAAAAAAATTAATATTTAAAATATTGAATAAAATTTTAATATTTAATACCTTTTAAAAAAATTATTTAATTAACAGTTATATTTTAAAAACAAAAAAGTTAAACACTTGATTCAAGAAAAATCATATAAGAATTGAAACTATAATAAAGACATTTAAAAATACAAAGTTAAAATAATTAATAATATTTTAAATAGTGACTAATATTTCGGTCACTATTTTTCATTAGTAATTCGGTCACTAATTTAGTTTTGTGACCGATTTAGTGACGAAAAAAATCTCACTTATAGGATATCACTTTTTGGTGGCTAATTCAATACACTGGATGATGCTTTTTTCCTCTAAATCACCACTAAAAGTGTTTCTTTTAGTAGTGTTGAAATTCTTTCTTCATCCCAATAAGAGAAAAATTAAAGGGCGATAAGGAATTCTACAAATTGAAAGATCAAATACCCGCAAACCTTCGTTAGTTCCCAATTCAAACTCAGATATTCTTCATTCTCGTAATTTTCTTGGGTATGTGTATAAGGGTGTTAGTCAATCGCATGTTTGACTCATTGGGATAAGTTTAGAGTTTTATTCTTGATTTCTATATCGATAATTTTTGAGATTGGTCCAAATATATAATTTATTGAAGTGTAGATCCGCTGAAAGTGTACCCCGAGAAGAAAGAGAGTTTTGTTGTGGCACTCTATAATTGGAAAACTGTGAGTATAAGCCATCGAATTGACTTAACTCAAAAAATAACAAAAGAGTCGCCACCTCGCTTTTATTTTATCCAAAAACTAGGAAAAGAGCTTAATAAAATCCTAAAAAAATATCGAGATCCGGGATTGGGGTTAGTTATGCAAAGGGAAGGTGTTTGGCACCCAAAGCATCTACGGTAGATCGCAGAACCTTTTGAAAATTTGTATATGTGTGCTAAAAGAGTGTCTGTACAAAATGGGTGGTGGTAGGGGGGAGAAAATAAGTACTTTTTATAATTTTTGGTTTGATAGAACTTCCAATGAGTTATAGGCCTACATACCAACAATGTGCAATGTTGAAATTAAAACCAAGTAGTTCGGCTAAAAAAGACCAAAGATGTGTGTTGGTTGATTTTAAGAAAATGTTAGCTAGAAAAGCCACAAAGAGCTCAAAAAGTTTGAGTGAGGTTAGGTGTTTTTTAGTCTTATGAAAAGAAAAGTCAAAGTATTATTAAATGGATTGGAAGTTTATTATGAAAACAAGTTTGAAAATGCATGGACCTAAGTCCAAGTTTTTTGTGAAAGCGGTTCGAGTTTTGAAAACAAGAATACTTTGAAAAAGAGGAAGATTTTAAAATTAAAGAATATGGAGGAGATGAAAAGGCTAGCTAACCTAAGTGTATAAAATAAAAGGTAAGGGTAAAGAAAGATCTAACCGGTGAAAAGACTAGTAGTTGACATCAAGAGCCAATACAATATCCCATCCTTTGATTACCACACAAGTAACAAATAACCGCATAAAAAACCAAACTTCGATAATTCAATGCTTTTAAGTGAACTCTTGTCTTAGAAAAAAAACGGCAGAGTAACGACTGTACTTTGAGGAAGTATAACAGAATAACCTGCACACAAAGATAATAACCAGACAAGACAGAATAACTCCAAGGGCACATAAATCTCCAAGCTGAGGTAGAGGTCCTAATCATAAGTCCAAAGATCAAGCTCCGAGCACAAGGATAGTAACCAAATCCAATTAAAGGTTTTTTTATGTTTAGGTTGAATTGTTAAGTGTTTTGAAAAGAAAAATAAAGTTCAAGTGAGCAAATTCAAAATGGCAAGAAAATAAAATGCTCCAATGAGCAAAGGAAAAATGACATAGAAAATAAAATGCTCACGTGAGCAAAGTAAAAATGACATGAAATGTAAATGATAAAATTAAAGTGCATAAAAATAAAGAGCAAAAAAATAAAATGCGGAAAATAAAGAGCGTAAAATAAAAACAATTAATAAAGGTTAGCAAGATGACCATCTTGAAACTTGTCAAGTATATCATCGAATTGTTAATTGTTAGTCGTCAGCAAGGTGACCATCCTTAAACTTACGCAAGAAGACTTGCCAAAAGCTTGATAGAATCAACGCGACCACACAACAAGTTTCAATTGTTTTTTGTCAAGTATATCACTGGTTTTGGAATTATCACATCACTTGATCAAAGATAGTTGAGAATTTCAAATGGACAATGTTAGTGGAAACTTTCCAGAAGCTTGATTAGAAATCAACGCGACCACACGACAAACGCCACAAGTGTTGAACTAAGATCAAAGCTCAAGTCATCTTTTGGGGGCTTATTTAGAACATTAAAGTTCATGCAACCAATTGATCACTTTCTCCGAATCGGGACAAAAGAAAAATAAGATGATGAAGAAGAAGTAATTTCCAAGTTTATTTTGTATTAGATGAATTTATTCAATCTAACTTCGTCAAAATCAATCATCTCTCTTGGTGGATTTGGTCAAGAGACCTATCAATATCCAAATTCCATTGATGTTGAGGAAATTTGTGACTCTAAAATAAATTCAAAAGTCAACATAGTAAATGAAAACAAAAATCAAATAAAAGGATTAAAAATAATTTTGAAATTAGGTTATTTAATTGGACTTTATTGACGAAATACATAAATAGTAATTTTTCATCAAAATAAAATTCCAAGAAAATTACCCAAAGTCAAACAGAGGTCAACAAGTGTTGACAAATTTTTTAAGAATTTTTTTAAGGTCAGAAAATATTTAGAAAATAAAATAAAAGGTGAAATAAACTAAAAATGGTAAAAAATAGTAAAATCAAAATTAAAAATAAAACGAGGTCACCAATATTTGTCAAATGACTATTAGATCCTTCCATAATTTAAAAATGTCAAAAAATATTTAAAAACAATTAAAAACATCAAATAAAAGAGAAAAATCATAAAAAATATAAAATCTAAAAATAAAATTTTGAAAAATTAAAATTCAGAAAGATAATATTTCAAAATATTTTTTTGAATTTTTTCATAATTTTTGAGTCATAAATGAATTTTATATGATTTTTTGAAGTTTGAAACATTAAAAATATAAAATCAGAAAATAAAATAAAAGCCAAAAAAAAAGTGGACCATCTGATCATAGTCAAAAGGTGTTAGTAATCACATCCAACGACATGGCGGTTGTGCTTGATATGGACCTCCTTGGTTTTCACACGGATTAGGAATTAAAATTAAATTAAAAAATAAAACAAGGAAATATATCACTCTGGGTCAAGTCCGACACAAAAGTAATCGATCCAAGGGCTCCTAATACAGTGCACAAGAAGGCAAAGTCACCAATCTAGTTTGAAAAAATTACATGTCACACTTTCATTGGTTGAAGATAGACACATAAGTCATCTTCAACCTCCATCAATCCTCCATACGTGATTCTCAAACTGTAGAATCAATAGCAATGGGTGGTATCTGATAAGTGCCAAAATGTAGTTATTTTATATATATATGTTTTGTGGCACTTATCCGTTCTTGTTAGTTAATATCGTTGAATAACCCCACTTTTTGTTGTAAATACGCTTTATTGTGTTTTGTGTACATATTGTACTATTTGATTAGTTTTGTATATATTTTGTAGGTATTTGACATGATTGGAGCAAGAGGAATAAAAGCTCCAAGATGTATTGTTGATAAATAATAGAATAAGGCAAAAGAGAAGTCATTCCAAGTTGTAAGAGAAAACAACAATGCTTGTTTTTTCAGTATGGATCGTCGGACGATGGGCGATATATCGCTCGGCCGCTGCATTTATGGGCAAGAGGAAGGGTCAAATTTTGAGATTTCTCTACCTAGCTTCTGTCTGGTCATTGGCAAGGAAAAGTTGAGTCACGGGCGGACCGTCGTCGAGCGACGGTGATATTTATGTCACTGAGGACGTGGCACCGTGAGCCGTGATGTAGGATCACCGAAGATGCTTTATTTTGCCGGCGATGCTTCGAACAAAATTCTCTTTATCTTTCCTTTTCATTTCATTTTTGTAGTTTATGGTTTTTGGGTTGGATTTTGCTCCCAAATTCCATCACCTTATAGTTTTTGATAGTTTAACTTAGAAAACAACATTAGGCTTTGCATATGGATGATCGAGGTGGATTGCTCTTCGATAGGCTCGACAAACCGATGTAAATTTGTGGTTTATCTCTTCTTCTCTATATGTATTTCTTTTGTTGGGTTGTTTGTATATTTACCTAAACACATGTATATTTGTCGCTTGCGTTGTATAAAGTTTGCTTTATGAATCTGTTGGTGATTGTCTTAGGTTTTTACTCTATGTTAGGATTTAAGCTTTGCTAGACATATATTGCTTAGATTCTTACCTAGGATGATTATCTCATAGTTTCGAATGCTAGAAATGGGTTTAGAGTTGACATTTACTTAGAGTATCTAATCTTAATGCTCATGTTGGTTGTTTCGAGCTAGAGATAGTCGTTACAGTGACACGGTTGACTTCGTGTTGTTGAGGTATGCCGAGATAGATATCGAGGTGATACGGTCGAATTATCAATTTGAGTTAGAAATAACTTAGATTGTGAGAGGTATGTGATAACACGGATGAGTATCGTAGGCTGAGTATAATTGGATGGTAGATTTAAGTCCGTGACGGGTAGTGTGCATTCGTTCCCGCATGCTCTTTATCCTTTATAGTTTTTGTTTATTTACTTTTTGTCTTTTCTTTACAACTATTTAATCCCAAACTCATTAACGGTAGAATTATCGAACGATAATCAATAACCAATTTGTGGACACGATTTATATATAAATATATCACCCAGTAAAAATAATACTTTACTCTTTGCTTGCCGCTATTATCGCCACAACAAAATGGCGCCGCTGTCGGGGATTGGCTTTATTGTTTCTGTATTGTGATAATTCCGTTGTTTTTGAGTTTTGTAATTAATGTATATGTTGTATAGACTTTGTATATGAACTTGTATATTGTTACATGTTGTGTGTTTACTTTCCATACTTGTGCATATTTTTTTTTCTTTGTTTCACATATTGTTTTCATTTGTTCGACACCGTAACGCTTTGTGGTGGTTGTTAGGATACTTTCTTTAGGTTTCTTGATGTATAGTTATAAAATTGAAAATAAAGTTATAAAATAAATCTCAGAACGCGCTTATGCAGCGTGATCCCGCCTCAGCCCTAAACGATATTTACACATAAACCACCTTAATCCCGCCTCGCAACTTAATCCCCTACGCGGCATGATACGCTCACTGCCTCATTAGTACAACTTCCGACAAATATGTCAAAACTCTCATTGCACGCTAAATGCTCGCTTAACGCTCTACCTTAACAAAAGTTCCTAAAAGGACTTTTATTCAAAGATCCGAGTCGTGTCTATGACACCTTATTCCTCGATGCTCTAAATGTGCAACAAATACCTACAAAAGACATAAAATCTATCAAACGATATACAAATGAATCAAAACTCACATTTATACAAACTAAACGTGTTTACAAACAAAATTGGGATTATTCAACTTAATATCCACAAAAAGAACAAATAAATGCCATAAATCATATACGCAAAATACCGACATTATGACACTTATCAATGTCTCAAATCATTATTCTTTATTGCATATCTCATTTGAAATTGCATATTATCTGTGTAAAATAGTGAATTGTGCATTATACATTCTCATTTCATTCTTAGGTATATCGGGAATCCAAAAGTTTCTTAAAATCCTACAGTTTTTGTTTGGGATTTTGTCAAAAACCTTGTGTCAAGTTCTGTTTGAAAATTCCTAATGGTTCTAAGGTTGCCAAAGGCAAGAATGCTGACAAGGGTAAGAAAAAGGTCGATGCATCTTCAAGTACTCCAGAAACTTCTTTTCATTGGTGGATGATGAGATTGTTGAGTTCTTTGATGACAAATGTCGAGGTAGAATTATGGCCAAGAAACACTACTACAAAGTTAAAACCGTTAAAGACCTTCATATCCTAGAACTTTTGATCTAAATGAATCATAAAGGCATCAACTATTTTCTGCGGCTTGGTCAAGAATACAATAAAGACTTGATTCATGTGTTCTATGTTGGTTTACATTATCGAAGGAGATGTGAATCCACCATTCTTATGGGAGGTAAAGTGTATACGTTTACTAATGCTATATGGAAATCATTGTTTGGGATCACCATTGAAATGAGCCTCGGTAACTGATAAAAATTGTCACTCATAATTTAGTGGAGAATGCATCTCAATGAGCAACAAAAGGTGCCACGGGATGATAAAACTATGAAAATCTATCCATTGGCCATCTAAAGTAGGAACCTCACATCTTGCATTGATTGTTTCTCACATACTGCGTCCAAAAGCGGTGGATTCTCTAGAGTTGATAATAGTGAAACTCACCTTATCTACATCCTTCTTAACAAGATAAAAATTAATTGGCTACATTATTTTGTATCTCGGATGTTTGCAATCCAAAAATGCAACAAATGAAGTTCATTTTCTATGCATCTATGATTTCTAAAATCATCAACTCTTTTGAAATTGATGTCTCTAATCTAGTTTACATGTCTCTAAGTGTTGGTCAAGAATTCACTCAACACAATCTGACAATTATGAGGTATTTGTGGGATACTCAAAATAAGGTATACAACTTTCAGGTGCCAAAATCAAAGAAGAAAGTCTACAATTTTGGCGATCCTGTTGAATTTGAGGATAATGTTGATGTGAGTGATGAATAACTAATTGGTGATGATCCTCAATAAGATGTGCATATGGAAAATGCACATTATGAGGCTTGGTTAAATGTTGATGCATATCAGCAGAATGAGGGTGAATAACGTTAGGGTCAATGGCCACAACATGCTTGGACTCAGTAAGGAGATAACTACCAAGGTTATGATATTGTTTCTTATGACTTTGCTTCAGGCTCACAAGGGAACATGTATGGATAAGGTGTTGCATATGACTCTGATTTCACCATTACGTTCAAGAATATGCAATTGCAACAAACTCAAAGGTATGCAGAAGAGTTGAAATAGAGAGATGATTTTCAGGTTTATCATGATGAACAGATAAAAATTATTCATGAGCACATGTTCACTCAGGATACAAACTTTGAAGGCTTTTCATCTTTTGTTACTGCATAGTTCAAGTCAATCCACGATGAAATTCGGTCCAACAATGCTATCACCCAAATCAAAACCAAAAACATGGTTATCACCTCAACACACAATCATGAGGATTCTTCCCAATTCCACCAAGTGTGTGACTCTATCGACAAGAGTGTGAGCACTTATCCGAGAGGCTACATAGGTCATATGGGTCATTTATCATTTGTGTATTCAATATTGTTTGTTTGGCTAAGCATTTTGTTTACTCTATTTCTTCATGCATTTCATAACATTTTCATCTATGATTTTGAACTATTTTATGTTTGGTTAAGATTGTATAAACAAGTTATTCCTTTGCTTTCATTATTTTTTGTTAGATAATTTGGTTTATAAATTGTCTTATATTTAATTGTGTCAATCATGCGTCTTTCCATATATACATATGGGCATATGTGAGTGAACGTTGTTATTTTGCAAAACACCTTTGTATGACATATTGGAAATTGAGTTGAATTACAATACTTCTAATCATAACTTTGTTTCTTCTTGATGTTGTAAAAGGGGAAGAAACATATGCAATATGAAGTTGGGAAGCACATAGTCAAGGGGAACGCTAAATAAAAAACATGAAATGCATCATCGTGAGTTCTACCATCATCAAAAAGGAGTATGTAAGTGCAACTACCTTTAGAATTTTGCATGATGTCAAATCTAGGAGAACTTAACATTTCGATATTGGACGGTGTCTCCGAGTTATTTTGATTCCTTACATTAGAGATCTTAGAAAACATCCAAAACAAATTTGGAATCGGATCAAACATAAAAATTAGTTTCACGACAAATGTTACGCATGTGCCGACACACAAATTTTAAGTTACACACAACCTCCTCAATATTAAAGCATGTGGTGTATGTGTTGCATGTGTCGAACATGTAGACTATTTCAGTCGGGATATTATGAAAATAACAAGATGTTTCGACACATACAATTTTCGTGTGACACATGTGATGAATTATTAAATCTTGAAGCTGAGCCAAGTGTGTCGACATGACTCATTTTGTTGAGAATCAAGTGTGAGGAACAAGTCCTACATTGGTTAGAAAATGGAAGATTACACTATATAATTTTAGAACCATACGCCATCACCTAAGGTTTTAGGTGGATATGGTGTGTGTCTCGTAAAGGTGTGTCCAGTAAATGCTCCATCCTCTAATTTCTCCTAATAAAGGGTATCGCAGTCTATGGTTTCTAGATAGGGATTGACTAACTTGTATCGAAACACATCCCCAGCAGTAGAAGGTGTATGTGAAAGAGAAAGATTTCACATGAGGGGAGCATTGTGACTCACACTTGAGGGGAGTATTGAGAATTAAGTATGGGACGAAGTCCCACATTGGTAGAAAAGGAAGATTGAACACTATATAAGTGAGATAATCCACACACCTATCATCTTAAGGTTTTAGGTGGATATGTGGTGTGTCTCTCACAAAGTCGTGTGTATCACCTTGACACCTGAATAAAACTTTCATTTGTTTGCACCAATTCTCATAGTTGTCTACTTTCAGAATTGGTAGACTTGTAGGATAACTCGCATTCCCATAACTCATTGCCATCGTGAATTCTTATTCCACAATTTTTATTCATAGTTCTTACATTGAATCGATTAACCGGAGCTCTTGATACCAGATTTTTGAAATCCACCAAACTCTATAATAAATTTCTACCAACCTTGATGAACAAGATTGATATCACCACACAATGAAAATGAGATATATAGAGAAAGAATGAATAAAGTGATGCAAAGTTCGCTAAGTATGAAGAAGAAGAGATGTTGCTAATGGTCACAACAAGAGATAAATAAAAATTCAAGGATCAATGGTAATTGGATTCAGGATACTCATCATATATGTCTAGAAGGAAAGACTGGTTTTCAATCTAAAGCCCTTAATGAAGAACATGGTGAAATTTGCAAATGACAATACTTTAGAAGTCAAGATATTAGACGCTATGATCATGAGGAAAGATGGCAAAAGGTCATTAGTTTCGAATGTGTTATACATTCCAAGTATGAAGAGCAAATTTCTTAGTATAGGGCGGTTGTTGAAAATAATTACAAAGTGATTGTCAAGACAAGATGATGAGATTCGTCGATGCTAATGGAAGATTCATCTTGAAGGCCCTATGTCCATGAATATAACCTTCAAGATCGAACTAAAGGTGATGGAGCATCGCGCCTTTTAACCGAGCTAAAGAGACGAATGGATATGGCACTATCGACTAGGACATCTTAACTTCACATTCGAGATTTAAAGCGAAAGAATATGGTTTCGGATTGCACGAAATTGATATTCCAAACGGTAAAGGAGGAACGTGTGCTAAGCAACACAAGAATATCTTCAAAGAAAGATGCAGAAGTAAGTTGAAGGTTGTTCTCAAGTCATATACTGATGTATGTGGACCAATCCAGTGAATTTGTTTGGAGGTAATAAATACTTTGTCGCATTCATAGATGATTTTAGTCAAAAACTATGAACTTACCTAATCAAGAAGAAAAGTGAAGTGATCGAGGTATTTGCCAAGTTTAAGTCTATGATCGAAAGACACAGAGTTGGAAGCTCAAAGTTTTGAAAATTGATGGTGGTGGAGAGTATATGTCGAAAGACTCGATAGGTTATGTGAAAAGAAATGGATCAGGTAATGAGGTGGAGCCACCTTACACCCATAATAGAATGTGGCTATAGAAAGGAAGAATTGAACCATCATGAATATGGTTCAAGTATCGAAGGTAAGAATTTACCTAAAGAGTTTTGGGAGAAGCTATGTCTACTACAACTTATATTTTGAATAGATGTCTAACGAAGAAGATAAGGGATTACTCCAAAAGAATGTTGGTCCGTAAAACCATTTTAAGTCATCTAAAGGTATTTCGTCTATTGCATATAGACATGTTCCGATCAATTGAGAAGAAAAAGAAAACTTGATGACAAGTCGAGTCAAATGATTCTAGTGGGATATCATTCGATAGGAGGTTACAAGTTGTTCGACCCTGTGAACAAGCAAATTATGATCAGCATGGACATGATCATAGATGAGCTGAAAGAATGGGAATTGACTCAAAATTTCATGAAAGATTCGTGAGAATCTTACTTGAAGAACCGTAAAACTCAAGTCGAAAGATAAGTTCAACAAGAGGAACCAACAGTTATAAATCAACCAAGTACAAGTACAAGCAGACCTCAGAGAACAAGACACATGGATGCAAGATTATAAAATTGTGATGTTACATCAGATGGTGTGATTGATAATGAAGGTGAACTTGTACACTATGCTTTCTATGCATATGTCGAACTTGTCAATGAAGTGAAGCATTGAAAGATTCGAAGTGGATAAAATCAATGAACGAAGAAGTGAAGTCCATCGAAGACAACAACACTTGGCCACTTATCAAATTGCCTCAAGTCAAGAAGGCAATTGATGTCAAGTGGGTATACAAAGTGAAGATGAATTCCAAGGGGGAAGTAACTCGACACAAAGCAAGGGTAGTGGCGAAAGGATTTATCCAGAACGAAGGAATTGACTTCAATGAGGTTTTTGTACCTGTGGCTAGGATCTAAACAATCATGTTAGTTGTTGGTTTAGCATACATAAAAAGTTGGCACGTATAAATGATAGACGTGAAGTGTGTGCATTCCTGAATGGACCCTTACACGAAGAAGTTTATGTTAGACAACCAGTTGGGTTTGTGAAACATAACGAAGAGATAAAATTGTACAAACTTCAAAAAGCCATGTATGGATTGAAGCAAGATCCAAGAGCTTGGAATAAGAAGATTGATAGTTTTCTAAGGGGAAGGAATTTGTGAAGTGCACAATGAACATGGGAGTATATGTATGAAGAATCAATAGTGAATTGCTTATACTATGTCTTTATGTCGATGACTTGTTAATAAAGTGTAGTAAAGAAGGAGATCAAGACTTTAAAGGTGATCTCAAGAAGGAATTTGAAATGTCCGATCCGGGGACATTTCATATTTCCTTGGCATTGAATTATACAAGACTAGTAGAGGTTTTATGATGCATCAAAGAAGATATGCATGAGAAATTCTCAAGAGATTTGAAATGGAAGAATGAAATTAACTTACACCTGCATATCCAAGACTACAATTATCGAAAGAATCTGGAAGAAGATAATGTCGACCCAACCTAATATAGAAGACTTATTGGGTCCTTAAGATACCTTTGTCATAAGTGTGGGTATGGTAAGTAGATTCATGCATAAGTCAAAGGTATCACACCTAGCGATAAAGAGGATATTGAGGTATTCGAATGAAACTCTTGACTATGGCATTTTATTTCCAGCAGTTGATAAAGGAAAAGAATGTAATTTAGTGGGGTACACAAATTCTAGCTAGTGTAGTGATGTTGAGGATCGAAAATACACAGCAGGATATGTGTTTTATGTTAGGTGGTGCACTAGTTGCTTAGAGTTCGAGAAAGGAACCGCTTGTGGCATTATCATCATGTGAAGCGTATACATAGTTTCTTCTCTTTGCATGTCAAGCAACATAGATGATGAACTTGGTTGAATAAATAACATGTAAAGATGGATCAATTACCATGAAGATCGACAACATCTCAACTATCAACCTGGCGAAGAAACCGATAGTAATACATCGAAGCAAGCACATCAAAATGAGGTTCCACTATCTTCGAGAGCGGTAGTTGATGGACTATGAACTTGGAACAATCGATAATTGATAATCAAATTGCAATTATCATGACAAGGTGTGTGGGTCAAGTAGTTCAAGACTAAGAGCTATGATGAAATGATAGCTTAGACACAATGAATTAGGTGGTGTGTTAAAAGTAATTCTTTGTTTCAAAAGATTTGATTTGATTTAGGAGTGTGGAAACAGTTTGTTACACACATATTTGATTTTAGATTTAGATAGATTTGATTTAAATATAAAATCGAATAGATTTGATTTAGCTCCAAAATAGTTATTTTGGGCTTTTATAGTTTTGGGCATTAGCTAACCTAAATCTATAAATAAAGGAGTAACCCTATTTTTGTAATCAAGTCATTCACGAATTTTGCGCTGTAAAGTGAATAAAGACGTTTTCCACAATTTGTGGGCAGAGAGTTACTCTGCAGAAAATCCTTTTCCTTCTTTTCTTTTTTAAAGTCTCTTTTCATTGTCATTGTGTGTGGTGATATCAATCTTGTTCATCAAGATTGGTAAAAATTCATCATAGGTTTTGGTGGATCTCTAAAAGTGGTATCATGAGACTATGATTTTGAGATAGGGTCCGACTAACTTGTATCGAAACACTTCCCATATGCGGTGGGTATAAGGTGTTCCATTGAAGAGTGTCAACAGTGATACAAGTGTATGTTAAAGAGAAAGCTTTCATATGAGGGGGAGAATTGTGACTCACACTTGGGGAGGAGTGTTGAGAATCAAGTGTGAGGAAGAAGTCTCATATTGGTTAGAAAAGGGAAGATTGAACACTATATAAGTGACATAACCCACACACCTATCACCTTAAGGTTTCTGTGGATATGTGGTATGTATCTCACAAAGTGTGTCCCATTAAATGCCCTCCTCGAATTGCCCCTAACACACTTCGTGTCGACACATGTGTTAATTTTTGACATCATGTGTTAGCACATGACTCTTATGTGTCTCCCCATCCTGTTTGTTTGGTCAATTTTTTAAATGTTTATTTATTCAAGTTTCCTTGCCACCATATTTCATCAATGATAAATACATCATACATGCCTTATTTCAACTTGATGAAACCATAACCAATTACCACTATTTCTTCATCTTCAACCTCTAGCCTATGCATACACACTAACAAACTACACATAATCATTTTTTTAGGGTTCCATCTAGAGGAGGTAACATCCAATTAGGTTTGTGTAACCATGAATATTGGGTTGAGAATTGTGGGGGGTTTCATCAAGAAGTTTTTCCTCCAAGATCTTTGGTAGATTTGCGGATTTTATTCAAGACTTCGAAATAGTGGATTCGACAGAGTGAAAGCTTTGAATATTGGAGATCTTGCAAAGGAGTAGCACAAGATGATGAATTGTATTGGAAGTTCGGGTGGTCAATATTTCACAATTGGATTCCATCGAGTGAAAGCTTTGGAGATTTTGGATCTCACAAAGGAGTAATGTGAATTATGTATTGGTATTGATCAAGATTAAAATAAGAGAAGAGGTTGAATCAACGTCAAATGGTTAGGGTTTGTAGGGTTGCTCTTGAACACTTATCTTATAATCAACTTTTTGCAAAGTAAGAAATTTATCTAAATTCCAAAACCGAATTGGGGAAGGCGTAGCCATAGCAAGAACGAATGGTGAACTTACTAAACAAATATTTGTGTGTGTGTTGTGCGTGTGTGTGTGTGTGTGTCTCTCTCTCTATATCTATCTATCTATCTATCTATCTCTCCCTCATTCTCTCTTACTCTCATTTACTTTCTATATGCAATTTATTGAACTTTGTGTTTGTTTGATCGATTCAAATAGAGTTTTCTTTGATTGTTGAAGTTTAAATTGCTTTGTTGATCTTCTTATTATCACTTTGATTGTGGGCTTTTCAAATCAACAAAGCTCAAAAGAAAAATCTTAAAATTAATCGATATCAAGTCTTTGATAAATTGTAAAGTTCTATTTTTAATACAAATTCATTGGAAATAAGTTATCAAGTGATATGTTATAAACCATTAATTGTGAAATAATTGTTTTAATTGTTTGTATAATTATTAATACCAAAAGGCTCTCGTGATATGTGAGTTTCCAATAACGAAGTTTGTTTAGACGACTTTTTCGATCTAGGCAAAAATTCTTCCGCAACATTGTCTTTCAAATAAATTTTATTTACATATTTTAAAACGTAATTTCATTTTATTTTGCTCTTGTTGATATGAAAAACATAAGAATATGATATTAAAGTACAAAATGTGATTGAGAATGGAGAGAGATTTTTACAGAGTTTTACATGTATGATGGTATGATCTTTAAATGAAGAATACATGCAATGCAATATGGTGTTATATATGGTGTTATATTAAATTTTTCGCTTAGGATTTTTGAAGATTAGTTTCCAAACTATAATCGAACATTCATCTACAGACAATTTGTTGGCAAATAGGGGTGACTCACTAATAAATACGGTGTAATGTGTAATAGATGGGTCAGAATTTTAATATCTGAATAAGTGAATGACATTTTAGAACTTCATATGAGTGAGTGGTTGTCCGCCCAACGTTGTCAAGATCGCGATCCAGATCGTGGAATCACACGATTTTGCAATCTCAGCCACCTCCATCGATCTGGATCGCAAGCAATATCGTGAATCTCCACAAATCATGGCGAAATTTACAATTTTCGAAATCTGATACGAAAAAACCCATAAACTTAGAAAAATAAGAAGAAGAAATAGCTTGCTTTGTTATCTTTTTGTTCTTTGCTTTCGCTTCTATTCTTTCGTTTTTCATACTTTTTTATTTTGATACTGTTAGTTTTTAGTTCTTCGTTCTTATGTATTCGATGATATTTATTCTTCTGTATTCGGTGATCTTTTTAATACTCTGATTCTTTATTTTGGCGTTTTGTACGAACCTCTATCACATGATGGAGTAGAAGTCTTCCAAACTTTACTTTTGTAAAAGAATTTGACAAATAATTATTATTTTATTAGTTTATTACTTGGGTCTCTATTAGGCATTAGCCACGCGTGATATATTAGTACAATACTAGTACTAACATACATGACAAACTAGTACTAAATTGACAAAGTAACAAATAAGTTATAAAAATAATATTACTTTTATCAACTACCTAACTAAGATTTCAACATGCTCAGAACTCCTAATTTATCCTTCATGATTAATTACATTAACACTACAAAAAGCCCTTTATAGTAATTTTTATTTAACTCTTTACATCCAATCAAATTGGCCATTTTGTACAAGTGACACTTTATTTCAAACCATTGAGGCTCTTCACCAGAACAAAAACATGTTGTGTCATACTTCCTTTCCTATACATTTCCCTCTCATTCTCAAAAAATACATTCATTTCACTAATCCATTCTCTCTCCACAACTAAAGTTGTGCAATCCTCCTTCGCGTACCATTTCGTTCATCATCCATCCACAGCATCAATCCCTCCTTCACCGGTTCGCTTTTCCCTTTATTTTTTCCTTTCTTTTCCCCTATGTTATGCCGTTTCTGGACCTCCAAACTTTCCCAAGTTCTCGGATCTTGTTGTACAAACTGAGGATTTGTATAAAGTATGCATTTTTACCATGGGTACAGTTTTTTTCTTCGTAATAACGCCGTTTTTGCCTTCTTGGTTCCATTTATTGCAATAATCATGTTTTCTTCGTGTGTCTGTACCTTCATTCTACCATTTATCCCTTTTTCAACTTGTTTTCTTTTGATCTCTCATGACATGGTTGTTTTGCTACTATTTTCCATTTATAAAAAAACTATTTTAGGTCTGATATTTTTAAAGTTTTGATTTTTATAAGAGGTACAGTTTCATTTCTTCATTATACTAACATATTTGTAGTGATACAATGCTACTTGATATTTCGTTGAAACAATATTATGGTTTTCATGAAAATCATAACTTGGATTCCTCTTTACCTTTCATTTAATTGCTTTATGTTTTGATGACACAGTTTCATGTGTTTCTAACCGAGGCAAGATTATGTGTGTATGATGATTAAGAGAATAACTCTGATCTGGTTTTTATATTATGTTCAATGATATTCACTTTGTTTTTCAATTTTCAAGCAACATGTCAAGAGCACCGATTATGATTTGTGACTTGAAACCAGAAGAGAATGTATGGAAAATAATTAGGGTGGTCATGTGTCCGAACTAATGAACGAATAGCCAACAAAGATTTGAGGCTATTATTCAAGATGCAAAGGTATATTTATTTGTTTTCACCATATTATTTCTTACACAACTTTCGCTTTTGATAAACCTTACACCTTTGAAACTTTCTTCAATGCAAAGCAGTATTCATGTTGTTACGGCCCGTGACCTTGAACTTTGGAACTCAACCTTGCTGGCAAACCAGACATACATGGTGTATAACGGTGAAGCTTTGATAAATGACATGCCCCTCAAAGTGTGTGATAACAAGTACAAGTTGTATTTTAATCGTGCAACAACAATCACAACTATGGACATTCCTGACATTCCTCTACACAAATTCCAGTTCAAATCCATATTTGATTTCGTACAAGGGGATTTCGTTGTAGATCGTCTTTATGGTATGTACTCAACTATTTGCCACATAGCTTATTTTTAGCAGTTTAACTTTAACTATCCTTTTATACAGATGTAATAGGTGTTGTCCAACAAGTTGTCAGGACTCAAGTTGCTGGAGCTGGGAAAAATCCTTGCGCGAACCTCATTTTGTCGGATGAAAGGTTTATTACTATATGTCATTACACTCAATATGTTTTATACTACATGTCAATTAAACAAAATAGACAAATGAGGATCATCCAAAAATATTTCCTGAACATCTGGACATTCTTTTGAAGAAGAAATATGCTTTTTGTGCAAAATACTAGCCTTACTTTAGACAAGCTTCTGTGGTAAGGTTAATCCAAGATCCTGAGGTGATCCAACAGATAGAAGAGCACATTCAACTGGCTCAGGTACATGATTCAGCTATCAAACTGTGTTTCATGCTATAACTTGATTCTTATAATACATATTTCTATCTTTTAGGGCAAGTTAACCCTCCCCAACACCAATGCTTCTACTAAAGGAAAGGAAAATGTTGACGTTGAAGACAGCAATGCGTTTAACATGTCTCAGGTTACTTAATACACATTGGTTTGATTTTGTTTTACACACTTCAAACGAATTTATTTTAATAGCCTTTTCATTATAAAAATCATCTATCAAAATGTGTTTCGTGCTATAACTCAATTCTTAACTGTTTTATTTCTATCCTCGTAGGTTGCTTAAGCATCCCCAACACCAATGCTTCCGCTAAAGGAAAGGAAAAGTATGCCTTGAAGATGGTTTTAACATGTCTCGTGTTACTTAATTCACATTGATTTGATTTTGTTTTACACACTAACAATTTGTATATTAACACCGACCTCTTTTCAGGCCTTCGTAACCACCCCAGATGAATATGAATGTGTTAAGGCAAACACCATTATCTCCAATGGAAACAACAATGCAGTGGACTCATAAATTAAACCTACTCTTTCCAAAGTAAAAATTAAGAAATTTCATTTTGTTGCTGATATCTTATTTCCTAAGCAACTTTATTTTTTAGGACACTAAAATTTACTACTTACAACGATGCAGACTACCACATCTAAAGACAAAACCGGAGCCCGATACCGCCTATAACAATACCCCTTCAAAGAGGCAGTCTCCATCCGATGAAGGTCGACATCCACAGGTCCCTGATTTTTTATCGCCTAAGTTGTCTGCCACTAAGATTGCAAGGACCAAGTCTGGAAGGCAAAACAAATACAAATGATCAGAGTTGGCTACACTTTTTGGGATCTCCATTGTCTCTTTTACAACACAAGTTGTTGCTGATTAATTCTTGAAGATGTGAAGAATCTATTTATTAGAGATGTTGTTTTATAATCTTGAGTTGTAGTAATTTTATATTTTGAACAATGCTTTAGGTCTATTTTCAGTTTATATTTGACAAGTAATCAATTCATCTTGTAACACTACAGAATGCTATGTCCTTATTTTGATTAATGCTTATTAACTTTCTTGGAATTACTGAAGTTTTTTTTATATGATTTTGCATTGTCCATTCATACTATTAACTGATGTGTTTGACGAATTTTGTTGTCAATTGAAACTAAGTTTAACTCACAACTCTTATAAGAGAATCATTCCTAGAAAATGGTACTTTAATGATATATAAACATTAACACTAATAGTACATTTACAAAATCATAACATACTTGAAGAAAGTTATGGTTTAAGGTTTTCAACTTTTTATGAACTCGTATTTATTTTTGCGCCATTGACTAAGTTTAATTTATGGCTGGTAGTTGCTAAAAGTCTTATTTTCCCAATTAATTTGATAATTCTGCCAGTGTGATTATATTATGAAAGATTGACTCACAAATTCCTAAGTGTCTTTTAAACACCTAATAGTTTTCCATTATGAATTGTCCATTATGATTTTTTAAATATCTTTTACTCAACTTTGTACACCACAAGTTCCAATTGTTTACAATACAAAATATAATTCCATACCCCTACCTTTTATCCATGATGGAACAAACAAATATACAGACCAATATCAATTGTAACTTTTTATATCAATTACTTACCTACACCTCAACCTACATGGCCTCTAACCAGCATTATTGCATTGTACTATTATATGAACTTAATAATACTTTCTACCTATGACACATAATCCTAATGTGACAGGTTTGTTTGCTTTTCAAAATAATAGCATGTCTTCGATTTACGTGCTACTACTTCCTACATATTTATAATACACTTTCCATTTGTAGCTGTGTTTTATCAAAAATTAGTGAAAGAGAGGCAATGATAACTTTTGAGACAACCATATTTGTAATCGTTTGGTTATAGAATAAATTTTATGAGAAGCTTCATACGAGCACTCTAACTTCCGAGCCTCGGAAGTTATGAATATGAATTACTCTCAACACCATCCCTTAATTCATATTCAGCTAGCCAAAATCTACAACACCAATTCCATCCCTTAAACGGATAAGGTGTTTAGTTTTGACATCCTTCATCAGCACTTCTGCAAGTTTCTTCTGGTTGCTACATTGTAAACTTCCAATAATCCATTCGATGTGATTTCTCCTTGAAAACGATCTGTTGATGGCTTTTTCTTCCTTGAAGCTCAGTTCTTCAAGTCTTATTTCCTTCTGAAGCCTCAAGTTCTTCTTTCATGGCATTTATCCACACTTTCTTCTTGAGAACTTCTCCAATACCTATTTATTCAGAATCTCCTTCTGATTCTAGAACCGTATCACATTATGGACTTTCTTCAGATGTTTTACTTCCACCAGAAGCTCCACCTTTGTTAACTTTTGGACCTTGTCTAGAACCATCACCTTCAAAAGTTCCTCCTTCAGAATCATGACCTTCATAAGTGGTTGGACTACCTTTAGAAGCTCCTCCTTCAGAAGAACCACCTTTAGAGTCATGATTACCACCAAAAGCATGATCATCTCCAGAAGCTTGTCCTTCGTAACCTACATCTTCATAGTTTTCCTTCGGAAGATGACCACCGATTCTTGATCATCATCAAAATGCGGATCGAATCGATTCACCATCTAACTCATCCTTAGAGTCTCCAAGATTCTTCATCTTACGTCTCTAACTCTTCTTTAACTTTCAAGTCTCGACTCATTCGTAACATTCATGTTCGACTTATCTTCGTATGTAATCTCCTTGAGATTCTAACTCATATTCGATTCTTTTTGAAGTTTCAACTTCGACTCTTCTTCGAAGTTTCAACTTTAACTCTTCTTCACAAACCTCAGTTCACTCATCTTCATAATATTCTATGTCATTTTTAAAGAAACACTCCTTGAATCAGAATATTTGAGTCATCTTTAAGTTCGATTCATCTTAAGTTTCAACTTCCGACTCTTCTTCACAAGTTTCAACGTCGACTCTTCTTCGAAGTTTCCACTTCCGACTCTTCTTGATTCATAAGCCACCAAGCTGGTTCATCAATTGAATCTCCTCCTGCTATTTTGCTTCTTCTTGTTTGACCAACAATCTCAACAAAGTGGCCAAACCCTACAACAATAACATTGAACCATTCTTTTGTCATACTTCTCCTTTCCCTTATGATGTTTCTCATCGAATAAAGACACACCGCGACCTACCATGTTTTTAGCTTGTCTTTCTTGACAAAAGAAGCCTCGTGAGCTTTCAACTTTCCTCTCAAAAGTTCTCTTAGTCGATGCAACTCTTGTGCTTCTAGACTGCTTCAACTTTATTCTCATGGTTTCGTATTTTAGAAACAACAATCAAACCGATAACAAATTTTTACTTTATATACACTCTTCCTTTCAAGTGGCATCAATTATGCTTACCGTTTCAACGTAACATGCTCTATATATACTTGTGTATTTTAATTTATGTAGCCTTAGTATTTTAGTTTAGATCATGGCCTTAGTATTTTAGTTTAGATTTATGTAGCATCTATATTTACACGTTTCAACGTAACATGCTCGATATTACGTTTAACTTATTTTATTATTTACGCTTTTAATCATGGCCTTAGTATTTAATTTTTCCTTTTTTATTATTTATATTATTGATGTGTCATTCTTATGATCATTACTAAAATACTTTAATTTTATTATTTATTTAAATGAAGAATTGCTAATTTTTAACCAAATTATGTTGTCCAAGATCAAAAGGTGTATTTTTTTGTATGGTTACGGTGGTCTGGAAAAACATTCATGTGGAATACATTGTCGCGCCTTTACGCTCAAATCGTGATATTGTTTTGAATGTTATCAAGTGGTATAGCAAGTTTACTTATCCGTGGGAGAACCGCCCATTCAAGATTTAAAATACTTGTTCCATGCACATAAACTTCTATTTGTAACATTGCCAAAAGATGATTTCAATTGATTATGGTTACTAAGTTAATTATATGGGATGAGGCTCAATGCCAACAAATGGTGTTTTAAATCCCTTGACAAGTCTTTGAAATATATCATGGGTACAAATGATGAACGTTGTGACCAAATTTTGGAGGGAAGGTTGTTGTATTTAGTGGTGATTTTAGACAAATACTACCCGTTGTTCCAAAGGCACCGATCGATACATTGTTCATTCCACAATAAATGTCTTATATTTGGGAACATTGCAAGGTCCTAACACTTACAAAAAAACATGTGTTTGGTGTCGGATCAATTCAAACAATGTCAAGAGATTGAAAGTTTCTCTAAATGGATTTTAGATGTCGGAGATGGAAAACTTTTGGAACCAAATGATAGATATGAAAACATTACTATTTCATACGAGTTTCTTTTAACCGATTTTGTAGATCCAATGAGAGCATTGTTACAAGTACATATCAAATCTTCTTCAAAATTTCACAAGTCCCGATTCCTATAAAGTGAGCTATTTTAGCCTCAACCATTGAAGTTGTGGATGAAATCAATGATTTTGTTACTAATCTTCTTCGTAATTTTACTTCCTTTGTTCAACATCATATTTGACTATTATGTTTATTTTGTGAAAGGTATAACAATATTTTTTTAGGTGATGCAAAGAGTTCTTGAATAGCGATTTTATTGATAGATCTGAATCAAATGACAATGAGGCTTTCGAGCATTTGACTCCTGAATTTTTAAGTTGTCTAAAAACATCGGGTTTACCTAACCATAGCTTGAAATTGAAGATTGACACAACTATAATATTGATAAGAAATTAGGATCAATCTGAAGGACTATGCAATGGTACAAGATTAACTGTAACAAGGCTAGCAAATCATGTTGGAGACACAATTTAAGGTACCCATGTTGGAGACACAATTTACATTCCACGAATGTCATTGTCTCCATCATAATCCCCTTGGCCATTCAAACTTATTCGAAGACAATTCCCCGTTATTGTGTCATTTGCAATGACAATAAATAAATCCCAAGGTCAATCATTAGACTATGTAGGTTTATATTTGCCAAAAGAAGTCTTCAGTCATAGACAACTTTATGTTGAAATGTCTAGAGTCAAAAGAAAGTCAGGTTTAAAGATATTAATTCATGACAAAGAGAAATTGTCATTAAGTGAAACAGCAAATGTGGTTTTCAAAGAAGTATTCCACAATGTTGTTTAGGTAATTTCTTTGTAATTATTATACATATATTGAATTTTTTACATTTGTTCATGTTTCACAATAATCTTCCTAACTATATATATTTTTTTCTACAGCCAATATCTTATAATACTACACTATAAATGAACTATCAATACAACACTCTTTAGGTTTCATCGTATGAGTTATTAAGGTATGTTAAACCACAACAACTAATGTGATAAACAAACCATTTAAATTAATTAGTTACCTCATATTATATTATAAAATAGAAAATCATTGTATAATTATGTTTTGACCATTAAATTACTATTCTTTTTAGATTTGTATCACATTCTGAATTTATGGTGTCAATCTTTTTGAGCTTGAAGCAACTAGATTTTCAAAAATCTTTTAATTCTAGAAATCTAGTGAACGCCACCTAATTTTATTGTTCTAAAAGAACGGAAAATATGTAAAACCCATACAAGCGGATAAGGCGGTTCACGATCAAAAAGTGGATCTAAGCTTATAGTGGGGAGTATTAGCATTCACTTTTCACATCCATCGCATCTCGATGGGACCCGTTGAATTCTAATGGCTTTGTGTGTTTACGTTGTTATGAATACCAAAGAAAAAGAATTTGTTTGTTATTATTTTGAGTTTGGCACGGTTTCAACCTCGCCTCATTATTCCCTGTGTGCAATGGAAAGTCAAAACTCAGAGATCCTTAAAAAGGTTTTAAGTTTGTTGTATTGATTTTATATAGTATCAGGCATTAGCTATTTCAGATGCTTGAACTTGGACTTGTTTAGTTTGTTTGAAAATCTTTAAAGTCCACGTTCGGCTTTGAAATAGCTATTGCTCTTTATCGGAAAAGAGTTTGATGATCGCATATGAGCGATATAAAAGAATTTGAGTGAGTTGAATTGTTTTTATGTGGATGAAAAGTACCCAACAATGAGGCTAACGTCTCACGATTCAAAATACTAGAAATTCGAGGAACTAATGCTGTACGCAGTGCTATCACCGAAAACGTTTTCTTGAGAAAAGTGAAGTGAAACGAAGTCATCGTTATTTAGAAGTCTTTAAGCAATCTGGTCTAGCGTCCAATGACTTGGGGATCGAAAGTTTATTTATGACAAGTTTTTTAGCAATTGGTCTAGCGCCCAAGCGACTAAAAACTTGTACTTTATTATGAAAAAGGTTTCAAATGCACCCGACGTTGGATCGAGGTTTGAAACTTTAATTATGAAAGCATTCTGACACGCTGCGGCCGAGATGGAATGAAGCGGTTATGATTAATCAAGTATATGGACTTAATTAACCTCGCGAGGATGTGT
>CM038794.1:256552483-256795106 GCA_021764765.1 Vicia sativa | reverse complement strand
CGGCTACATTATTAATTTATCAATGTCCTCAAATCATTATTCTTTATTGTATATCTCATTTGAAATTGCATATTATCTGTGTAAAATAGTGAATTGTGTGATTATACATTCTCATTTCATTCTTTAGGTATATCGGGAGTCCAAAAGTTTCTTAAAATCCCATAGTTTTGTTTGGGATTTTGTCAAAACCTTGTGTGCAAGTTCTGTTTGAAAATTCTAATGGCTCCTAAGGTTGCCAAAGGCAAGAATGCTGACAAGGGTAAGAAAAGGTCGATGCATCTTCAAGTACTCCAGAAACTTCTTTTTCATTGGTGGATGATGAGATTGTTGAGTTCTTTGATGACAAAATGTCGAGGTAGAATTATGGCCAAGAAACACTACTACAAAGTTAAAAGTGTTAAAGACCTTCATATCCTAGAACTTTTGATCTAAATGAATCATAAAGGCATTAACTATTTTCTGCGGCTTGGTCAAGAATACAATAAAGACTTGATTCATGTGTTCTATGTTGGTTTACATTATCGAAGGAGATGAATCCACCATTCTTATGGGAGGTAAAGTGTATACGTTTACTAATGCTATATGGAAATCATTGTTTGGGATCACCATTGAAATGAGCCTCGGTAACTGATAAAAATTGTCACTCATAATTTAAGTGGAGAATGCATCTCAATGAGCAACAAAGGTGCCACGGGATGATAAAACTATGAAAATCTATCCATTGGCCATCTAAAGTAGGAACCTCACATCTTGCATTGATTGTTTCTCACATACTGCGTCCAAAAGCGGTGGATTCTCTAGAGTTGATAGTGAAACTCACCTTATCTACATCCTTAACAAGATAAAAATTAATTGGCTACATTATTTTGTATCTCGGATGTTTGTAATCCAAAATGCAACAAATGAAGTTCATTTTCTATGCATCTATGATTTCTAAAATCATCAACTCTTTTGAAATTGATGTCTCTAATCTAGCTTTATGTCTCTATGTTGGTCAAGAATTCACTCAACACAATCTGACAATTATGAGGTATTTGTGGATACTTCAAATAAGGTATACAACTTTCAGGTGCCAAAATCAAAGAAGAAAGTCACAATTTTGGCGATCCTGTTGAATTTGAGGATAATGTTGATGGAGTGATGAATAACCACTGGTGATGATCTCAATAAGATGTGCATATGGAAAATGCACATTATGAGGCTTGGTTAAATGTTGATGCATATCAGCAGAATGAGGGTGGAATAACGTTAGGTCAATGGCCACAACATGCTTGGACTCAGTAAGGAGATAACTACCAAGGTTATGATATTGTTTATTATGACTTTGCTTCAGGCTCACAAGGCAACATGTATGGATAAGGTGTTGCATATGACTCTGATTTCACCACTACGTTCAAGAATATGCAACTGCAACAAACTCAAAGGTATGCAGAAATGTTGAAATAGAGAGATGATTTTCAGGTTTATCATGATGAATGATAAAAATTATTCATGAGCACATGTTCAAGGATACAAACTTGAAGGCTCATCTTTTGTTACTGCATAGTTCAAGTCAATCCACGATGAAATTGGTCCAACAATGCTATCACCCAAATCAAAACCAAAAACATGGTTATCACCTTAACACACAATCATGAGGATTCTTCCCAATTCCACCAAGAGTGTGTGACTCTATCGACAAAGTGTGAGCACTTAGCCGAGCTACATAGGTCATATGGGTCATTTATCATTTGTGTATTCAATATTGTTTGTTTGGCTAAGCATTTTGTTTACTCTATTTCTTCATGCATTTCATAACATTTTCATCTATGATTTTGAACTATTTTATGTTTGGTTAAGATTGTATAAACAAGTTATTCCTTTGCTTTAATTATGTTTTGTTAGATAATTGGGTTAATACCTATTTTCACCCCGATATATGGGGTGTATTTGAAAACCCACCAAAAAAAGTTCCAATAATTACCTTGACAAATTTTAAAAGTTTCATTTTTACCTTTTGAGGCCACATCACCAAAAGGTGATGTGACTTATTTTATTTAAATTTGTAATTATTCCACGTCACATAAGTCCCATTAAAATGACCGAATGCCCTTATGCATATTTATCTTAAAAACCTTTGGATTTACGAATTTCTCTTTATCGTCATATAATCCCGAACTCATGAATTATACTTCTCTTCAATCTCTCCGATACTGAATGTAGCTTGTAATCGCACGAACCATGATCCCTAATACTTCAAGTCGCGTTTATTCCTCATTTAATCTTTGATTTGGCTTGATTAGGGTCGATCGACTTATATTCGGGGGTTTAGAAATAGGTTGGGTTTAGAAATTGTGACTTTTGAGCTTCCTTCTTCTTCGATGAGCGATGAACTCTCTTCTCTCAATCGCGTGACGAATCTCTCACGGAGACGGAGGCAATTTCTCACAGAAAGCATTTAATTCTTCTTCTACCAATTTCGCCTCAAACCCCGAATCTAAGTCAGAACATCAACCTAATCAACCCCATCTTTGGCAGAGCATGGTAGAAGACATGATGACCAAGTGTTATTACCTAATGTAGGAGAGAACACGGGGAGTAGAGACGGGGTTGTTTCGGTGAGATGGAGAGATGGAAGCTTGTGAGTGAAAAAAGCGTGGTTTCGGATGATTCGATGAGAGGGTTACTGTAGTATGATTCTAGAGTATCGGGCCGGGGTGTAGGTAGATGGCGAGGATGTGAAGGTTATTGTGATGGCAGGGTGAGTAAAGGGGCAATGCGGGAAGAAAAGGAAAGTGGAAAGAAAGCAGGGGTTGGGAAGAAAGCGGAAGAGTTACGGTGGGTGACATGAGGGTTTAAAGGAAGGAAACGATGGTATAGTGAGAATGAAGAGAAAATTGTTACATTTTGATGAAGAAAGCATACCTAATTGTAGGGTCTGAATTGAAACATGAATTTGCAAAATAATATTGATTTTAAGATAAATATGCATATGGGCATTCTGTCATTTTAATGGGACTTATGTGACGTGGAATAACAAAAAATTACAAATTTAACAAAAAAATAAGCCACATCAGCCTTTTTGGTGATGTGGCCTCCTAAAGGTAAAAAATAAAACTTTTAAAATTTATCAAGGTAATTATTGGAACATTTTTTTTTTGGGGGCTTTTCAAATACACACATATGTAGGGGTGAAAATAGGTATTAACCTAGATAATTTGGTTTATAAATTGTCTTATATTTAATTGTGTCAATCATGCGTATTTCCATATATATATGGGCATATGTGAGTGAACGTTCTTATTTTGCAAAACACCTTTGTATGACATATTGGAAATTGAGTTGAATTACAATACTTCTAATCATAACTTTGTTTCTTCTTGATGTTGTAAAAGGGGAAGAAACATATGCAATATGAATTTGGGAAGCACATAGTCAAGGGGAACGTCAAATAAAAACATGAAATGCATCATCGTAGTTCTACCATCATCAAAAAAGGGGAGTATGTAAGTGCAACTTACCTTTAGAATTTTGCATTATGTCAAATCTAGGAGAACTTAACATTTCTGTATATTGGACGGTGTCTCTGAGTTATTTTGGTTCCCCTTACATTAGAGATCTTAGGAAACATCCAAAACAAATTTGGAATCGGTATCAAACATAAAAATTAGTTTCTGCACAAAATGTTGCTGCATGTGCCGACACATAAGATTTTCAAGTCGACACACGAACCTCAATATTAAAGCATGTGGTGTATGTTGCATGTGTCAGAACATAGACTATTTCAGGTCGGGATATTATGAAAAATAACAGTATGTTTCGACACATACAATTTTCAGGCCGACACATGTGATGAATTATTAAAGCTTGTAGCTTTTGTTTCTCATGTGTCGACACATGACTCATTTTGTTGAGAATCAAGTGTGAGGAACAAGTCCTACATTGGTTAGAAAATGGAAGATTACACACTATATAATTTATAGAACCCACATGCCTATCACCTTAAGGTTTTAGGTGGATATGTGGTGTGTGTCTCAGAAAGGTGTGTCTCAAGTAAATGCTCCATCCTCAGAATTTCTCCTAACAGTGGTATCAGAGTCTATGGTTTCGAGATAGGGATTGACTAACTTGTATCGAAACGTATCCCGCAGGCAGTGGGTAGAAGGTGTATGTGAAAGATAAATATTTCACATGAGGGGGAGCATTGTGACTCACACTTGAGGGGGAGTATTGAGAATCAAGTATGGGGACGAAGTCCCACATAATTAGAAAAGGAGATTGAACACTATATAAGTGAGATAATCCACACACCTATTACCTTAAGGTTTGAGGTGGATATGTGGTGTGTCTCTCACAAAGTCGTGTGTATCACCTTAACACCTGAATAAAACTTTCATTTGTTTGCACCAATTCTCATAGTTGTCTACTTTCAGAATTGGTAGACTTGTAGGATAACTCGCATTCCCATAACTCATTGCCATCGTGAATTCTTCTTCCACGATTTTTATTCATAGTTCTTACATTGAATCGATTAACCGGAGCTCTTGATACCAGATTTTTGAAATCCACCAAACTCTATAATAAATTTCTACCAACCTTGATGAACAAGATTGATATCACCACACAATGAAAATGAGAAATATAGAGAAAGAATGAATAAAGTGATGCAAAGTTCGCTAAGTTTGAAGAAGAAGAGATGTTGCTAATGGTCACAACAAGAGATAAATAAAAATTCAAGGATCAATGGTAATTGGATTCAGGATACTCATCATATATGTCTAGAAGGAAAGATGGTTTTAATCTAAAGGCCTTAATGAAGAACATGGTGAAATTTGCAAATGACAATACTTTAGAAGTGAAGATATTGTAGACGTTATGATCATGAGGAAAGATGGCAAAAGGTCATTAGTTTGAATGTGTTATACATTCAAGTATGAAGAGCAAATTTCTTAGTATAGGGCAGTTGGTCGAAAATAATTACAAAGTGATTGTCGAAGATAAGATGATGAGATTTGTCGATGCTAATGGAAGATTAATCTTGAAGGCTCCTATGTCCATGAATATAACCTTCAAGATCGAACTAAAGGTGATGGAGCACCAATGCCTTTTAACTGGAGCTAGCAGAGACGAATGGATATGGCACTATCGACTAGGACATCTTAACTTCAGAGACATTGGAGATTTAAAGCGAAAGAATATAGTTTCAGGATTGCACGAAATTGATATTCCAAACGAAGTGTGTGAGGAACGTGTGCAAGCGAAGCAACACAAGAATATCTTCAGCAAAGATGCAAGAAGCAAGTTGAAGGTTGTTCTCGAAGTCATATACTCTGATGTATGTGGACCAATCCAGGTGAATTTGTTTGGAGGTAATAAATACTTTGTCACATTCATAAATGATTTTAGTCAAAAACTATGAACTTACCTGATCAAGAAGAAAAGTGAAGTGATCGAGGTATTTGCCAAGTTTAAGTCTATGGTCGAAAGACACAGTGGTTGGAAGCTCAAAGTTTTGAGAACTGATGGTGGTGGAGTATATCGAAAGACTTGATAAGTTATGTGAAAAGAAATGGATTGTGCATGGTGGTACCTTACACTCCATAATATAATGTGACTATAGAAAGGAAGAATTGAACCATCATGAATATGGTTCGAAGTATGCTGAAAGGTAAGAATTTACCTAAAGAGTTTTGGGGAGAAGCTATGTCTACTACAACTTATATTTTGAATAGATGTCTAACGAAGAAGATAGAAGGGATTACTCCAAAAGAATGTTGGTCTGGTGTAAAACCTATTTTAAGTCATCTAAAGGTATTTGGGTCTATTGCATATAGACATGTTCCAGATCAATTGAGAAGAAAAAGAAAACTTGATGACTAGTCAAGTCAAATGATTCTAGTGGGACATCATTCGATAGGAGGTTACAAGTTGTTCGACCAATGAACACAAATTGTGATCAACACGGACATGATCATAGAAAGCTGAAAGAATGGGAATTGACTCAAAATTTCATGAAAGATTCGTGAGAATCTTACTTGAAGAACAGAAACTCAAGTCGAAAGATAAGTTCAACAAGAGGAACCAACAATTATAAATCAACCAAGTACAAGTACAAGCACCTCGAGAACAAGACACATAGATGCAAGATTATAAAATTGTGATGTTACATCGATGGTGTGATTGATAATGAAGGTGAACTTGTACACTATGCTTTCTGCAGATGTCGAACATAAAAAGCATTGAAAGATTCAAGTGGATGAAATCAATGAACGAAGAAGTAAGTCCATCAAGACTACAACACTTGGTCACTTATCAAACCTCAAGTCAAGAAGGCAATTGATGTCAAGTGGGTATACAAAGTGAAGATGAATTCAGGGAAGTAACTCGACACAAAGCAAGGCTAAAAGGATTTATCGAGCGAAGGAATTGACTTTGATGAGGTTTTATACGTGGCTGGATCTAAACAATCATGTTGGTTGTTGGTTTAGCATACATAAAAGTTGGCATATAAGATAGATTTGAAGTGTTCATTCTGAATGGACCCTTACGAAGAAATTTATGTTAGATAACAGTTGGGTTTGTGAAACATAACAAAGAGATAAAATGTACAAACTTCAAAAGCCATGTATGGATTGAAGCAAGATCAAGAGCTTGGAATAAGAAGATTGATAGTTTTCTAAGGGAAGAATTTGTGAAGTGCACAAATGAACATGGAGTATATGTATGAAGAATCAATAGTGAATGCTTATACTATGTCTTTATGTCGATGACTAATAAAGCAAAGCAGATCGAAGACTTCAAGGTGATCTCGACAAGGAATTTGAAATGTCGATCTGGATGAAATTTCATATTTCCTTGGCATTGAATATACAAGACTAGTAGAGGTTTTATGATGCATCAAAGAAGATATGCATGAGAAATTCTCAAGAGATTTGAAATGGAAGAATGAACCGACTTGACACTGCAGATCCAAGACTACAATTGTCGAAAGACTCGGAAGAAGATGATGTCGACAACCCAATATAGAAGACTTATTGGGTCCTTAAGATACCTTTGTCATAAGTGTGGTATGGTAAGTAGATTCATGCATAAGTCAAAGGTATCACACCTAGCAGCGACAAAGAGGATATTGAGGTATTTGAAAGGAACTCTTGACTATGGAATTTTATTTCAGCATTGATAAAGGAAAAATGTAATTTAGTGGGGTACACAAATTCTAGATAGTGTAGTGATGTTTGTCATACAATTTTGACCTAATATACCACCTTACATTTGCATCATTGCATCACTACATTAAGAATTAATCGTGTGGCTTGTCAAAATCGGTTTCACAAATTTTCATCGATTCAAGGGTAATCAATTTGGTTTGAGTTTCACTCACCTAAATTGATCTATCTTAATCAATCATCAACACGATCTTGAGATATCCAACTTTTCCTCATGATCATCAAGGATCGACCAATTAGGGTTTTTATCGAGGATAAGGAATTGATTTTCGATCAATGAATGACTTTTGCTTGAGATTGATCTTCATATCTTCAATACAACATCTTGACCTAATTTCTTGATTCAAAACATCCAGTTCACATTTTCATCATCGAATCATCCGATGAAATTTCATCACTGACCAAAAGTCAAACTTTGACTTTTGGTCAACTTTTCAAGATAAAACTTTTCAATCATCAAAATACTTCAAATGATCCATCATGATCATAAAAATCAAGAAATTTTGAAAAGTCAACAAAAGTCAAAATTTTCAACACTTAGAAAAATTTGTGTTAAAATTTCATGTTTTCCTACTTTCATGGAATTTTTTCACATAGTTCCACTGGAATTAGAAAAACTCAAAACATGAAAGATGTAGCCCTTTCTACAAGCTTTCCAAAATGTCCAATAACACCAAATCCATTGTGTCTAGCTATACTTTTGATTTTGAAACATAGGCTCGAAAACCATGGATTTCAAGTTCATCTCAAAGATTACAAGTAATTTTTATTTTCTTCCTTCTAAGCCTTGCCACCTAGCCAAGATGGATAGAGCTGATAAAAATCAGATGATAGGTAATTATGATGGAGATAAGATCAAGTTAAGTTTTAACCATGGTTAAAAGGAAGGTTCCTTTTGCATTTATGGCAAAAATGACTTTCTTGCCCTCTAAGGCAAGTTGTATAAATCCAAGCCAATCTTCTTCACTAACCATTCTGATTTCTTGACCTATAAATAGAGGTCATGTTTGCAAATTGAAACCACACCAAAGCTATGCAAGAACAAGCTTTCTCTTTTCTTTCTTAAAATTCAAGTTACATAGTTCAAAAGTGAGAATTTTTGCATGTTTCAAATCTTGTGAAAAACCATGAGAAATTTGGTGTCTAACATGTCTTAAAATCAATATAGAACTGATTTGAAACTTAAAATCAACACAAGAACTTCTAAAACTCAGAATCCATGTTTGAAACAAAAAGCTTGCAAGCGCCTTAACTTTCAAACTGATCATTGGCTCGAGCTAGTTGTGATTTTATGATTCAAACATCATCAATATACTTCACATAAGTGATACAAACCATCATCTTTGATCTGTAACACCTCTAACCACGAATTCGAGTTTCACTTCAAGCAACTGTAGATGGACTTGGGTAGAGTTCCGACCATTCGAGTGTGCATAGTGATCAAACACCATCCATAAGGTTCACCGGTGCTCCGGAATCATCAAACATCAACTTGAAACACTCCTTTGAAGAATTCGATTCCAGCTTCAAGAGGTAAGTTGCTCAACTTCGAACTCTTTGATTTTTGATTTACAGTTCAAAAATGGCTTGGCCGTTTTGTTTCTGCACCTTCACTAATTGATAACCCTCAATCAACTGCTTGATTCCATGGCCATACACGATTTCAATTTGATTTTTAGGAATTAGGGTTCTTCATGTTTTCTGGAAAATTAATCATGTTTAACTAAAAATAAATGGAATTAATCACCATCATCATGTTCCTGGTTCAATTTCGATCAAGTTTGATGTTTACATCATCCATTTTCATTGAGAAACGAAGGATCTGGGCTTGAAGAAGGATCGAGGAAGAAGAAGAGCAGTGCGCGCGTTTTTTCAAATTCAAATAAAAAGTTTATAATATAATAACATGGATTGGGATAAATAAACGGATGTATTGCCGCCCCATGGTTGCCAACTCACCTTTAAGTCATTTTCCATGCCTTGCCCAATGGTCCCGGGTTCGAGTAGCCTTGGGACCATTTTTGCCAAACTTTTTTGTTTCTCTTTATATTTTTTCCAAACTTCAACACTTTCAAAACCCAATCAAAACTCCTCATTTTGAGGTGATTTTTTGCACACGTGTCATTTAACATGTCTATTTTATGATGATGTCAAGAAAATCCAAAAATATTATCTTTTGATTACATTTTCATCAAGCCGAAAACGAGACGTTTTGAGTACTTTTCAAAGTACTTTACAAAGACATTCTTTCAAACTTTCGAAACCCGAAACTTTTTCAAACTTCTTGTAAGTATATTTCATCTTTCAAAAAACACTTTCAAGATCTTTTTCAAACTTTTCATCAAACTTACATCCTTTTTTCCATGATCGACCCGATTTGAAGATAAAACCCAACTCGTTTTTCCTCGAATTACTTAACCGATCATGGGCCTCCCTCACGGTGTAAGTCCCAATTCTTTTATGTACATAGCTATTTCCTTGTACATATCCTATTCTTTTTATGTACATATTAATTTTCCTTGTACATAACACAGACGTCTTTTGTAAATATTCAAGTATAGACAAACTTCTTCCGTTTGTTTTCATTTCGCTTGTATATACACTGAATACCATTGGTATTAAAAGGAGCATTATTCCCGGTGAAACTGCTTTTAAACCAATGGGCCTCCCTTACGGTGTAAGTCCCAACCTTCCTATGTACATATTCATTCCTTTGTACACAATTAAACTTGTAAATAATACACATTGTTTATATTTCCTTCATAAACTCCTGTGAATAGACTTCATACACTTGTTTATATAACTGTCTAGTTATAACATAACAACTAGTCTAACCATTAAGTTCCCCACAGAGTTAGCCTCCTCTTGGGCTTTGTACAAGGTAACTCATTCATCTAAGTTTAGCCTCCGCTTAGGCTTCATATAAGACAACACTCCCCTGCTGAGTCAGCCTCCTCTTGGGCTTAGTTCAAAAGAACTCCTCATTGAGTTTAGCCTTCTCTTGGGCATCAAATAAGAAAGAGACCAGGAAATCTCTTAACAGCCTCCTATTGGGCTTCCAATACAAAGAATCACCCGTGCTAGAATAGAACGCTGAGACTATGATTTCCCCGATGAAATTTCTCTTGAAATCCTAAGAGGATGGTTTCCCGGTGAAACCCCTTTTAAAGCCAAAGCCAGCCATACCCTATAGCTTCCTCTTGAGCTTCATACAAGGACCCTCGATGACCCTCGGAATGCCTCCTCTTGGGCTTACAATACAAGGACCCATGGGCTTCTTAAAAGCATCCCCCTAATCCAATCAATTTCTCCTTGAGATTTAGACATTTATCGTCTCTATGGAAGAAGTATCTCATCTATCACATCACATATAATCAAAAACTTTTCAAACTCTTTTCAAACAAAAACATCTCTTAATTGTAAGTGGTAACGCTTGTACACTCAAGCAAAACACCCAATGCTTACAATTAAAAGATTCAATCATCTTTTTCAAACATCTTTCTAAAACTCGTAAGTGGTAACGCTTGTACACTCAAGCAAAACACCTATAACTTACGATGAAAGATTTCAATCAATCAACCTTTCAAAATGTATGTGATGAAATAGATTAGATACATTTTTCATTAAGATGACATTCGTCTTTGTCTCTTACTAACATCCCGTTTCTTCCACTAGCCTAAGTGGGAACTACAATTGCTATGACTTTCTCAACATCCTTTTGAGAATACGTAAGCACAAGGTCTCATCCTTGCCGAGCAAATTTCTTTCTTCCTTAAACCAAACAAACCACAGATCCCTTTAGATCCGAGTTACAAATGCTCTGATTCCCATTAAGGGATATGTATGCAGAAGATCCCAATGATCTTTGCGAGCACAATAATAACAAAACCTAGGATCCCACATAATCTACCTTTCTTAAAATCCAAAGGAGAAACTTTCCCAATCATAGAAATAGCAATTTAAAAACACACAAACATATCAAACATATTCATATATAAAGCTATAGATAACTATATATATTTAGGGTGCTTCATCTATTCCCTTTATATAACAAACCCCCTTGCCCGGAATCTCCCCAATGCGTTGCGTCTAGTTTGCGCTAGTCGTAATGCATATCATATCAATTGAGGGTATTGCAGCTTTCCCCTTTTTCATAATCATTTTCTTGTGTTGGAAATAATAAAGCTTGATGCTCGCGGCATCTTTATAAACAAATCAAAAGAGTAAATCATTTCGAGCCAGAGAATCCGAATTCAGATTCGATTCTCTAGCGCGTCACTTTTTAACGTGAACAATGTTGAGGATCGAAAATCCACAGCAGGATATGTGTTTTATGTTAGGTGGTGCACTCGTTGATTAGAGTTCGAGAAAGGAACCAGTTGTGGCATTATCATCATGTGAAGCAGAATACACAATTGCTTCTCTTTGTGCATGTCAAGCAACATGGATGATGAACTGGGTTGTAGAAATAACATGTAAAGATCATGGATCAATTACCATGAAGATCGACAGCATGTCAACTATCAACCTGGCGAAGAACCCGATAGCACACAGTTGAAGCAAGCACATCAAAATGAGGTTCCACTATCTTCGAGAGCAGGTAGTTGATAGGACGATGAACTTGGAACACTGCATAATTGATAATCAAATTGCAATTATCATGACGAAGGGTGTGCGGTTCGAAGTATTTCGAAGATAAGAGCTATGATGAATGTAGATAGCTTAGACACAATGAATTAGGTGGTGTTTAAAAGTAATTCTTTGTTTCAAAAAGATTTGATTTGATTTAGGAGTGTGGAAACAGTTTGTTACACACATATTTGATTTTTGATTTAGATAGATTTGATTTAAATATAAAATCGAATAGATTTGATTTAGCTCCAAAATAGTTATTTTGGGCTTTTATAGTTTTGGGCATTAGCTAACCTAAATCTATAAATAAAGGGAGTAACCCCTATTTTTGTAATCAAGTCATTCACATAATTTTGCAGTTGCAAAGTGAATAAATAAGTTTTCCACAATTTGTGGGCAGAGAGTTACTCTGCAGAAAATCCTTTTCCTTATTTTCTTTTTTAAATTCTCTTTTCATTGTCATTGTGTGTGGTGATATCAATCTTGTTCATCAAGATTGGTAGAAATTCATCATAGGTTTTGGTGGATCTCTAACAGTGGTATCATGAGACTATGATTTCGAGATAGGGTCCGACTAACTTGTATCGAAACACTTCCCATATGCGGTGGGTATAAGGTGTTCCATTGAAGAGTGTCAACAGTGATACAAGTGTATGTTAAAGAGAAAGCTTTCATATGAGGGGGAGAATTGTGACTCACACTTGAGGAGGAGTGTTACGAATCAAGTGTGAGGAAGAAGTCTCATATTGGTTAGAAAAGGGAAGATTGAACACTATATAAGTGACATAACCCACACACCTATCACCTTAAGGTTTTAGGTGGATATGTGGTATGTATCTCACAAAGGTGTGTCCCAATTAAATGCTCCCTCCTCGGAATTGCCCCTAACACACTTCAGGTCGACACATGTGTTAATTTTTGACATCATGTGTTGGCACATGACTCTTATGTGTCTCCCATCCTGTTTGTTTGGTCAATTTTTTAAATGTTTGTTTATTCTGAAGTTTCCCAGTTGGCCACCATATTTCATCAACGATAAATACATCATACATGCATTATTTCAACTTGATGAAACCATAAACAATTACCACTATTTCTCTTCATCTTCAACCTCTAGCCTATGCATACACACTAACAAACTACACATAATCATTTTTTTAGGGTTCCATCTAGAGGAGGTAACATCCAATTAGGTTTGTGTAACCATGAATATTGGGTTGAGAATTGTGGGGGGTTTCATCAAGAAGTTTTTCCTCCAAGATCTTTGGTAGATTTGTGGATTTTATTCAAGACTTCGAAATAGTGGATTCGACAGAGTGAAAGCTTTGAATATTGGAGATCTTGCAAAGGAGTAGCACAAGACGATGAATTGTATTGGAAGTTCGGGTGGTCAATATTTCCCAATTGGATTCCATCGAGTGAAAGCATTGGAGATTTTGGATCTCACAAAGGAGTAATGTGAGACAGTGAATCAATTGTATATATTATGTATTGGTATTGATCAAGATTATAATAAGAGAAGAGGTTGAATCAACGTCAAATGGTTAGGGTTTGTAGGGTTGCTCTTGAACACTTATCTTATAATCAACTTTTTGCAAAGTAAGAAATTTATCTAAATTCCAAAACTGAATTGGGGAAGGCGTAGCCATATCAAGAACGAATGGTGAACTTACTAAACAAATCTTTGTGTGTGTGTGTGTGCGTGTGTCTCTCTCTCTCTATCTGTCTATCTCTCCCTCATTCTCTCTTACTCTTATTTACTTTCTATATGCAATTTATTGAACTTTGTGTTTGTTTGATCGATTCAAATAGAGTTTTCTTTGATTGTTGAAGTTTAAATTTCTTTGTTGATCTTCTTATTATCACTTTGATTGTAAGGGCTTCTTTCAAATCAACAAAGCTCAAAAGAAAAATCTTAAAAAATTAATCGCATGTCAAGTCTTTGATAAATTGTAAAGTTCTATTTTTAATACAAATTCATTGGAAATAAGTTGTTGAAGTGATATGTTATAAACGATTAATTGTGAAATAATTGTTTTAATTGTTTGTATAATTATTAATACCAAAAGGCTCTCGCATATGTGAGTTTCCAATAACGAAGTTTGTTTAGACGACTTTTTCGATCTAGGCAAAAATTCTTCCGTGCAACATTGTCTTTCGAAATAAGTTTTATTTACATATTTTTAAAACGTAATTTCATTTTCTTTTGCTCTTGTTGATATGAAAAAACATAAGAATATGATATTAAAGTACAAAATGTGATTGAGAATGGAGAGATATTTTTATAGATTTTTACATGTATGATGGTATGATCTTTAAATGAAGAATACATGCAATGCAATGTGGTGTTATATTCAATTTTTCGCTTAGGATTTTTGAAGATTAGTTTCCAAACTATAATCGAACATTCATCTACAGACAATTTGTTGGCAAATAGGGGTGACTCACTAATAAAGACGGTGTAATGTGTAATAGATGGGTCAGAATTTTAATATCTGAATAAGTGAATGACATTTTAGAACTTCTTATGAGTGAGTGGTTGTCCGCCCAACGTTGTCAAGATCGCGACCCAGATCGTAGAATCACACAATTTTGCAATCTCAGCCACCTCCACCGATCTGGATCGCAAGCAATATCGTGAATCTCCACAAATCATGGCGAAATTTACAATTTTCGAAATCTGATACGAAAAAACCCATAAACTTAGAAAAATAAGAAGAAGAAATAGCTTGCTTTGTTATCTTTTTGTTCTTTGCTTTCGCTTCTATTCTTTCGTTTTTCATACTTTTTTATTTTGATACTGTTAGTTTTTAGTTCTTCGTTCTTATGTATTCGATGATATTTATTCTTCTGTATTCGGTGATCTTTTTAATACTCTGATTCTTTATTTTGGCGTTTTGTACGAACCTCTATCACATGATGGAGTAGAAGTCTTCCAAACTTTACTTTTGTAAAAGAATTTGACAAATAATTATTATTTTATTAGTTTATTACTTGGGTCTCTATTAGGCATTAGCCACGCGTGATATATTAGTACAATACTAGTACTAACATACATGACAAACTAGTACTAAATTGACAAAGTAACAAATAAGTTATAAAAATAATATTACTTTTATCAACTACCTAACTAAGATTTCAACATGCCTGTAAACTCCTTAATTTATCCTTCATGATTAATTACATTAACACTACAAAAAGCCCTTTATAGTAATTTCCTTATTTAACTCTTTACATCCAATCAAATTGGCCATTTTGTACAAGTGACACTTCTATTTCAAAATTCAGTTGAGGCTCTCTTTTACCCGGTAAACAAAAACATGTTGTGTCATACTTCCTTTCCTATACATTTCCCTCTCATTCTCAAAAAATACATTCATTTCACTAATCCATTCTCTCTCCACAACTAAAGTTGTGCGCAATCCCTCCTTCAAGCAGCCAATTCGTTCATCATCCATCCAGCCGCCGAGCATCAATCCCTCCTTCACCGGTTCGTTTTCCCCTTTATTTCTTTCCTTTCTTTTCCCCTATGTTATGCCGTTTCTGGACCTCCAAACTTTCCCAAGTTCTCAGATCTTGTTGTACAAACTGAGGATTTGTATAAAGTTTGCATTTTTACCATGGGTACAGTTTTTTTTCTTCGTAATAACGTCGTTTTTGCCTTCCTGGTTCCATTTATTGCAATAATCATGTTTTCTTCGTGTGTCTGTACCTTCATTCTACCATTTATCCCTTTTCCAACTTGTTTTCTTTTGATCTCTCATGACATGGTTGTTTTGCTAATATTTTCCATTTATAAAAAACTATTTTAGGTCTGATATTTTTAAAGTTTTGATTTTTATAAGAGGTACAATTTTGTTTCTTCACTATACTAACATATTTGTAGTGATACAATGCTACTTGATGTTTTCAGTGAAATAATATTATGGTTTTCATGAAAATCATAACTTTGGATTCCTCTTTACCTTTCATTTAACTGCTTTATGTTTCGATTGATGACACATTTTCATGTGTTTCTAAATCTGAGGCAATACTATGTGTGTATGATGATTAAGAGAATAACTCAGATCTGGTTTTTATATTATGTTCTATTACATTCACTTTGTTTTTCAATTTTCGAAGCAAACATGTCAAGAGCACCGATTATGATTTGTGACTTGAAACCTGAAGAGAATGTATGGAAAATAGCTATTAGGGTGGTCGATGTCTGGAACGTTAAGGAACGCAATAGCCAACAGCATCTTGAGGCTATTATTCAAGATGCAAAGGTATATTTATTTGTTTTCACCATATTATTTCTTACACAACTTTCTGCTTTTTGATAAACCTTACACCTTTTGAAACTTTCTTTCAATTGCAGGCAAAACAGATTCATGTTGTTACTCGGGCCCGTGACCTTGAACTTTGGAACTCAACCTTGCTGGAAAGTCAGACATACATGGTGTATAATGGTGAAGCTTTGATAAATGACATGCCCCTCAAAGTGTGTGATAACAAGTACAAGCTGTATTTTAATCGTGCAACAACAATCACAGTTGTGGACATTCCTGACATTCCTCTCTCAAATTCTAGTTCAAATCCATATCTGATTTCCTACAAGGGGATTTCGTTGTAGATCGTCTTTATGGTATGTACTCAACTATTTGCCACATAGCTTATTTTTAGCAGTTTAACTTTAACTATCCTTTTATACAAATATAATAGGTGTTGTCCAGCAAGTTTTCAGGACTCAAGTTGCTGGAGCTGGGAAAAAGCCTTGCGCGAACCTCATTTTGTCGGATGAAAGGTTTATTACTATATGCCATTACACTCAATATGTTTTATACTACATGTCAATTAAACAAAACAGACAAATGAGGATCATCCAAAAATATTTCCTGAACATCTGGACATTCTTTTGAAGAAGAAATATGCTTTTTGTGCAAAATACCAGCCTTACTATAGACAAGCTTCTGTGGTAAGGTTAATCCAAGATCCTGAGGTGATCCAACAGATAGAAGAGCACATTCAACTGGCTCAGGTACATGATTCAGCTATCAAACTGTGTTTCATGCTATAACTTGATTCTTATAATACATATTTCTATCTTATAGGGCATGTTAACCCTCCCCAACACCAATGCTTCTACTACAGGAAAGGAAAATGTTGACGTTGAAGACAACAATGCATTTAACATGTCTCAGGTTACTTAATACACATTGGTTTGATTTTGTTTTACACACTTCAAACGAATTTATTTTAATAGCCTTTTCATTATAAAAATCATCTATCAAAATGTGTTTCGTGTTATAACTCAATTCTTAACTGTTTTATTTCTATCCTGTAGGGTTACTTAAGCATCCCCAACACCAATGCTTCTGCTAAAAGAAAGGAAAAAGTATGCCTTGAAGACAACAGTGCCTTTAACATGTCTCAGGTTACTTAATTCACATTGATTTGATTTTGTTTTACACACTAACAATTTGTATATTAACATCGACCTCTTTTCAGGCTTCCGTAACCACCCCCGATGAATATGAATGTGTTAAGGCAAACACCATTATCTCCAATGGAAACAACAATGCAGTGGACTCATAAATTAAACCTACTATTTCCAAAGTAAAAATTAAGAAATTTCATTTTGTTGCTGATTTCTTATTTCCTAAGCAACTTTATTTTTTAGGACACTAAAATTTACTACTTACAACGATGCAGACTACCACATATGCAGCACAGAACTGGAGCCCCGATACCAGCTATAACAATACCCCTTCAAAGAGGCAGTCTCCATCCGATGAAGGTCAACATCCACAGGTCCCTGATTTTTTATCGCCTAAGTTGTCTGCCACTAAGATTGCAAGGACCAAGTCTGGAAGGCAAAACAAATACAAATGATCAGAGCTGGCTGCACTTTTTGGGATCTCCATTGTCTCTTTTGCAACACAAGTTGTTGCTGATTAATTCTTGAAGATGTGGAGAATCTATTTATTAGAGATATTGTTTTATAATCTTGAGTTGTAGTAATTTTATATTTTGAACAATGTTTTAGGTCTATTTTCAGTTTATATTTGACAAGTAATCAATTCATCTTGTAACGCTGCAGAATGCTATGTCCTCATTTTGATTAATGCTTATTAACTTTCTTGGAATTACTGAAGTTTTTTTTATATGATTTTGCACTGTCCATTCATACTATTAACTGATGTGTTTGACGAATTTTGTTGTCAATTGAAACTAAGTTTAACTCACAACTCTTATAAGAGCATCATTCCTAGAAAATGGGACTTCTACTGATATATAAACATTAACACTAATAGTACATTTACAAAATCATAACATACTTGAAGAAAGTTGTGGTTTAAGGTTTTCAACTTTTTTATGAACTCGTATTTATTTTTGCGCCATTGACTAAGTTTAATTTATGGCTGGTAGTTTCTAAAAGTATTATTTTCCCAATTAATTTGATAATTCTGCCAGTGTGATTATATTATGAAAGATTGACTCACAAATTCCTAAGTGCCTTTTAAACCTGCCAATAGTTTTCCATTATGAATTCGTTTTCCATTATGATTTTTTTTAAATATCTTTTACTCAACTTTGTACACCACAAGTTCCAATTGCTTACAATACAAAATATAATTCCATATCCCTACCTTTTATCCATGATGGAACAAACAAATATACAGACCAATATCAATTGTAACTTTTTCTATCAATTACTTACCTACACCTCAACCTACATGGCCTCTACAATTTGTTAAGCCCCATTACATTGTGCATTATACTATTATATGAACTTAATAATACTTTCTACCTATGACACATAATCCTAATGTGACAGGTTTGTTTGCTTTTCAAAATAACAGCATGTCTTCGATTTACGTGCTACTACTTCCTACATATTTATAATACACTTTCCATACTGTATAGTACAGGTTTTTATCATAAATTAGTGAAAGAGAGCAGGCAATGATAACTTTTGAGGACAACCATATATCTGCAGAATCAGTTTGGTTACAGAATAAATTTTATGAGAAGCTTCTGCTTCTGAGCATCAGAACTTCTGACCGACCCTCAGAAGTTATGAATATGAATTACTCTCAACACCATCCCTTAATTCATATTCAGCTAGCCAAAATCTACAACACCAATTTCATCCCTTAAACGGATAAGGTGTTCAGTGACATCCTTCATCAGAACTTCTGCAAGTTTCTTCTGGTTGCTACATTGTGAAACTTCCAATAATCCATTCAGAATGCAGATTTCTCCTTGAAAACCGATTTGGCGTTGATGGTTTTCTTCTCCCTTGGAAGCTCAGTTAACTTCCAAGTCTTATTTCCTTCTGAAGCCTCAAGTTCTTCTTTCATGGCATTCAGCCACACTTTCTTCTTGAGAACTTCTCCAATACCTATTTATTCAGAATCTCCTTCTGATTCTGGAACCGTATCACATTATGGACTTTCTTCAGAAGTTTTACTTCCACCAGAAGCTCCACCTTTGTTAACTTTTGGACCTTGTCCAGAACCATCACCTTCAAAAGTTCCTCCTTCAGAATCATGACCATCATGTGGTTGGACTACCTTTAGAAGCTTCTCCTTCAGAAGATCCACCTTTAGAGTCATGATTACCACCAAAAGCATGATCATCTCCATAAGCTTGTCCTTCAGAACCTATGTCTTCATAGTTTTCCCTTTCAGAAGCATGACCACCACCAGATTCTTGATCATCATCAAAATCTGGATCAGAATCAGATTCACCATCTAACTCATCCTTAGAGTCTCCAGAAGATTCTTCATCTTCTGTCTCTAACTCTTCTTCAGAACTTTCAAGTCGTGACTCATCTTCAGAACATTCATGTTCTGGCTTATCTTCAGAAGCAGAATCTCCTTGAGATTCTAACTCATATTCTGATTCTTCTTCAGAAGTTTCAACTTCTGACTCTTCTTCAGAAGTTTCAACTTCTGACTCTTCTTCACAAACCTCAGATTTCGACTCATCTTCAGAATATTCTATGTCATTTTCTGACTCAGACTCATAAAGAAACACTCCTTCAGAATTAGAATATTCAGAGTCATCTTCAAGTTCTGACTCATCTTCAGAAGTTTCAACTTCTGACTCTTCTTCACAAGTTTCAACTTCTGACTCTTCTTTAGAAGTTTCCACTTCTGACTCTTCTTCAGATTCATAAGCCACCAATAGCACAGGTTCATCATCTGAATCTCCTCTGACTATTTTTGCTTCTTCTTTGTTTGACCAACAATCTCTAACAAAGTGGCCAAACTGCTTACAACAATAACATTGAACCATTCTTTTGTCATACTTCTCCTTTCCCTTATGATGTTTCTCATCAGAATAGAAGACTTCTGACTTCTGCGACCTACCATGTTTTTTTAGCTTCTGGTCTTTCTTGACAAAAGAAGCCTTCAGAGCTTGCTCAACTTCCCTCTCAAAAGTTCTCTTAGTCAAATGCAACTCTTGTGCTTCTAGAATGCTTTTCAACTCTTCTATTCTCATGGTTTCCAGATTTTTAGAATATTCAATAGAAACAACAATGTAATCAAACTGATAACAAATTTTTTTACTTCATATACACTCTTCCTTCTAATAAGTGGCCATCAATTATGCTTACACGTTTCACTGTAACATGCTCTATATTACTTGTGTATTTTAATTTATGTAGCCTTAGTATTTTAGTTTAGATCATGGCCTTAGTATTTTAGTTTAGATTTATGTAGCATCTATATTTACACGTTTCACTGTAACATGCTCGATATTACACGTTTAACTTATTTTATTATTTACAGTTTTTAATCATGGCCTTAGTATTTAATTTTTTCCTTTTTTATTATTTATATTATTGACAGTGTCATTCTTATGATCGTTACTAAAATACTTTAATTTTATTATTAATTTAAATGAAGAATTGCTAATTTTTAACCAAATCATGCAAGTTGTCCAAGATCAAAAAGGGGGTGTATTTTTTTGTATGGTTACGGTGGTACCGGAAAAACATTCATGTGGAATACATTGTCAGCAGCTTTACGTTCAAATCGTGATATTGTTTTGAATGTTTCATCAAGTGGTATAGCAAGTTTACTTCTATCTGGTGGGAGAACCTCCCATTCAAGATTTAAAATACTTGTTCCATGCACATAAACTTCTATTTGTAACATTGCCAAAAAAGATGATTTGGCGGGATTGTTGCGGGTTACTAAGTTAATTATATGGGATGAGGCTCCAATGGCCAACAAATGGTGTTTTAAATCCCTTTACAAGTCTTTGAAATATATTATGGGTACAAATGATGAACCTTGTGACCAAATTTTTGGAGGGAAGGTTGTCGTATTTGGTGGTGATTTTAGACAAATACTACCCGTTGTTCCAAGAGGCACCCGATCAGACATTGTTCATTCCACAATAAATGCGTCTTATATTTGGGAACATTGCAAGGTCCTAACACTTACAAAAAAACATGTGTTTGGTGTCAGGATCGAATTCAAACAATGCTGAAGAGATTGAAAGTTTCTCTAAATGGATTTTAGATGTCGGAGATGGAAAAATTTTGGAACCAAATGATGGATATGAAAACATTACTATTTCATACGAGTTTCTTTTAACCGATTTTGTAGATCCAATTGAGAGCATTGTTACAAGTACATATCCAAATCTTCTTCAAAATTTCACAAGTCCTGAATTCCTACAGAGTAGAGCTATTTTAGCCTCAACCATTGAAGTTGTGGATGAAATCAATGATTTTGTTACTAATCTTCTTCCAGGTAATTTTACTTCTCAGCTTGTTCAACATCATATTTGACTATTATGTTTATTTTGTGAAAGGTATAACAATATTTTTTTTAGGTGATGCAAAAGAGTTCTTGAGTAGCGATTCTATTGACAGATCTGAATCAAATGACAATGAGGCTTTCGAGCATTTGACTCCTGAATTTTTAAGTTGTCTAAAAACATCTGGTTTACCTAACCATAGCTTAAAATTGAAGATTGACACAACTATAATGTTGATAAGAAATTAGGATCAATCTGAAGGACTATGCAATGGTACAAGATTAACTGTAACAAGACTAGCAAATCATGTTGGAGACACAATTTAAGGTACCCATGTTGGAGACACAATTTACATTCCACGAATGTCATTGTCTCCATCATAATCCCCTTGGCCATTCAAACTTATTCGAAGACAATTCCCCATTATTGTGTCATTTGCAATGACAATAAATAAATCTCAAGGTCAATCATTAGACTATGTAGGTTTATATTTGCCAAAAGAAGTCTTCAGTCATAGACAACTTTATGTTGAAATGTCCAGAGTCAAAAGAAAGTCAGGTTTAAAGATATTAATTCATGACAAAGAGAAATTGTCATTAAGTGAAACAACAAATGTGGTTTTCAAAGAAGTATTCCACAATGTTGTTTAGGTAATTTCTTTGTAATTATTATACATATATTGAATTTTTTTACATTTGTTCATGTTTCACAATAATCTTCCTAACTATATATATTTTTTTCTACAGCCAATATCTTATACTACTACACTATAAATGAACTATCAATACAACACTCTTAGGTTTCATCGTATGAGTTATTAAGGTATGTTAAACCACAACAACTAATGTGATAAATGTTAGAAATTTGGGTATGATAATCCTGGATAACTTCGAAGAATCGTGTTCGTACACTTTCCGAACAAAGTATTTCGACCCTATTCTTGCCTGGATTCACGAAATCTTTGTGGGGATAATTCTTGAAGAATAATCTGTTTTCTGGCAAAAGTAAACTGATTACGAATGTAGAGAGAAATTATCGTTTTTTTTTCTTGTGTGCGAAACCGAGGCCAAATGACTCCTTATATAGGAGATCAATAACTGAAACCGAAAAGACACACCTGTTCGAAAACAGTTATGTCGGTTGGCGAAAAGACACACCTGTTCGAAAACGGTTATGTCGGTTGGCGAAAAGGACCCCAGCCAGGGGCTCCGCCCCTTGGAACCCCGTTTCAATTATTCATATTCAATTATGCATTGGCTCGACGAGCGTGCACTCCGCACTTCCCTAACTCGTTTCCAAGCTTAACGCGTAATTGCATCGGCCTATAGTAAATCACATTACTAGTAAAATACATTGGTGATACTAAAATCACCAACAATAAACAAACCATTTAAATTAATTAGTTACCTCATATTATATTATAAAATAGACAATCATTGTATAATTATGTTTTGACCATTAAATTACTATTCTTTTCAGATTTGTATCACATTCTTGAATTTATGGTGTCAACCTTTTTTGGAGCTCTATTGAAGACACTACTCTATCATAAAATTCATATTATTTTTTGTATTAATTTAGTACTTCATACTAAAATTAAGCTTAAACTATTATCATATCTGTAGTATTTCCTACACCCTATCTCAAATTTTTTAATTATATATGTTTCATCTATTTTAATTGTGTTACAATTAATTTCTCACATTAAGAATTCAATTACCCGTGCAGACGCACGAGTCTTCTACTAATTATTAGTTTAAAGTTTATCTGTTGGTTGTAACTTTAAGCTATGTTTGTTTCTATTAAAACTCCCACGATAGAAAGTAGCATAAGAGAAAGTATCTTAAAATATCTTAAAAACTATGCATCCATCGTTTGGTTATGTGTCCGGAGGAAGGAAAGAATGGTTAGCAAAATTTTTTCCGCCCAGACTTGCAAAGAAACTGTGATTAGAGTTGCTTTATGGAGAAAAAGACAAAAATGCCCTTATTTTTAAGAAAACTCACATGGACATTTTTTTTCTCCAATCTCTTTTCTCATAAGCATTTGCTTGTTTCAATGAAGTATATTTTTTCTTAATTTTGCTAGCAAGTTATTATAAAAAAAATTAAGTTACGTATATACTAGTATAGTAATATTAGTATATTTACATGTATTTAGATATTAAAATATAAAAGTCTATTTATATTATAAATAATTTATTACATTTTTAAATAAGGGTATTTATGGCATTTAATTAATATACTTCTTTCTTTCCTTTCACTTTCTTGTCATTTTCATTGATTTCAAACTACTAAAGAATCATCTCATTTTCTACTCACTTTCAATCAACTTTCTTTCTTTTGACATTCTTTCCCTTTACTTTCTTTCCTTTATTTTCTTTTCAAATTCAAACACCCTTAAAATTTATAAATTATATAGTAGAAGACTTCTACTTTATTTTATTTTTTATTTTTAAAATATAAAATATATGATATATTTTACATGAAATTTAGGTTTGGTGATTTAAATTTAATACACATATTTATGTACTATTTAATGTATACACATAATACAAAAATATTGTATATTTTTTTGTTTTGGTAAAATCTTATTATTTTGATTACGATTTTATGATTTACGATTTTGTTTCTCTCTCTCGATCTTGTAAAATTAATTAACATCTTTCAATTTTAATTATGATTTTATATTTTACAATCTTAACATTCCATCCCGATTTTATTCCATCCCGATTTTAAGTAAGATTTCAATTCTGACATCATTGCGCCACTAATAATAATAATGAGCATCAACAAACAATAAAAAGAAGAAAAATGAGCCTTAAAGACCAAAAGCAAAAATGGGCCTAAAATTAGAAGGACGACAAATATATGTAAGCGTTGAGTCTATAAAAGAAATGCTAACTAGTGTGGTACAACACTTTCAAAGTCTTATAATAATAACTAATAATTTTCAAAAACATATTTTAAGAGCACTTGTAAGCAAGAATCTGATCTTAGTTAATTTCTATACAATAATAGTACAACACTAACTCCTAGTAAAGAGTGGAGTGGAAGTGGATCTGAGAGTTGAGTTGTCGGCAGACATGTCCACTTTGCTATTTTTAGCAAGAGTTTCAGGTCTTGCAGTAGCATTTCTAGTTCTCTTCTGGACTCTCTCTTTCAAATCTAGCTTCCTCAATCCCTCACTTCCTCAACAAGATCTCATCTACGCAGTAAGCACTACATAACATAACCCCTCCTTTTCATTTTCTTTCTACAATATCTTAATCATTTTATTTTAATTGCAGATTCTTCATCCTTTGCTTATGGTCATTGGGTTTATACTCTTAAGTGGAGAAGGTAAGGTAGTAATAGTTTCAGCAATACATGTATTTTGTTTGTTTTGTAGTGGTAATTGTAGTTGTTGTTGATGAATTGATGAATATTGTGCAGCAATTTTGGTGCATAGATGGTTACCTGGGTCTAAAGGGTTAAAGAAATTGGTGCATTTATGGCTTCAAGGGTTGGCTTTATCTTGTGGGATATTTGGAATTTGGACTAAGTTTCAGGGAAAGGATGGGATTGTGGCTAATTTCTACAGTTTGCATTCATGGATGGGTGTCATTTGTGTATCCCTCTTTGGAGCTCAGGTAATTTTCTTCATTCTCCATCGTTTATTTTCTTTCTAAATTTGTTTTTATTTAGATAATCCTATTATATGTTGACACCTGTTCATCAAGAAATTTAACTTTTATAAATATTAACCCATTTTGTATCTATCCAAATTTAGATATCAAAAAATGTGTAAAGTGTAAATTTTAAATATAGCAGTGTATTATTGGAATTTGAGTAAGAGTGGGAAATAAAAAAGTAGGAGAGATAGAGACATATAAGATGTCACAAATACAATGTCAAATATTGAGTGTTCTAAATTTGTATTAGTTTTCCGTTTTTAGCATTCCTTTTATATTTATGGAATATAATTACTCTAAGTTTTGTTGTGAAAATATTTTAGGTATGATATTGAAGTCTAAGATGAGTCACACTCAATTCATTAAATATGTTAGTTAACAGGTACAACCAAAAACATTAAGAAAAGAACAAGAGTCTTAGTTTTAGATCTCTTGGAAAGATCTACAAATATATTTAGCTTACTTGCCCTCGAACCTAGACCAACAACCTCTTTAACCCAGATAACAATTGTCAACTGAACTATCTCATCCATCCCAATACTATTTATAGATGAAATTTTTCTATGTTATAAGTCTGTTCATGTCATATATTATGTAATGTAAGACTCTTAATATGAAGGTGATAAGCGAAGTCAATGATATCCAACTATGATATCCTTAAAATTAATTTCTTGGCTTCTAAGATCAAAATAGGATGAGAAGAAATTCTTAGTTGAAACTTACACGAAGTTGCAGGCTTCATTGGAGGCACTCTCAATGTGTATGTTAATTGATTTCTCAATTGAAGTTTCTCTTTTTTGAAGTATTAGATTTTGTTTGGAAGTTTGAGGGATGAAAATGAATAACTTTAAAAGAAGAATAAAGGGGGATATTTTTTGAAAATGTTATATTTTTTAACAAATAAATATTTAAATATTAATATTTTTTGAATTTTTTCTTCCTTTGCAATTGCAGTGGCTAATAGGGTTCTCAAACTTTTGGCACCGAGGAGAAGTACGAAGAGCAAGGACAATGATCCTACCTTGGCATGTATTTGTTGGTCTGTACACTTATGCATTGGCAGTAGCAACAGCTGAAACTGGATTACTAGAGAAGCTGACGTTCTTGCAAACACAAAGAAATGTATCCAAACACAACACTGAGTCCATGGTTGTAAATAGTTTAGGACTCTGTCTTGCTCTTTTTAGTGGCTTTGTTATCTTAGCTGCTGTTTCACCTAATAAGTATCAATTTCTTCAAAACAAACTTTTGTATTCATCTTAATAAAACCCATTTCATTTGCTCGTTGTTCAGTAATAACACTTAATTGTATAATTTATGGAGGTGTTGTTGCTGTTCTGTTTTTCATCATTTTTTTTTTTTTTGCCAAACAATAATTTTAACCACAAGAAGAATTTCAATTTTGTAATGTATTCTACATCATTTTTTTTGTTGGGGCGCTTAGAATAATAGAACTGGCTCACCACCTTCATTACTTAAATTTGTGGCTTGAAACTAATTCTTCTTTAGTACTTTTTGTTGATATAATTCAAATTAAATATTTCAAGTTAAATAATTCAAACCAAAGTCCAAGTTGATTAGAGTTTGTTTGTTACTTAATATATAAGTTAAGTTCTATATAAATAGATTTATTGTAAATTAGTTTTTTTTAATTCAATGATATTAATCCTTTTTTTTTTCATTCTCTCTTGTTTTCTCATCACTTAAAATGCTTCATGCACTAACAAATTGATATTTAGAGTTTTTGGTTTGTGTTATTGGTTGCATTTTCAAGAACATCATGTTGGTGGTCGTGTTTCATGAGAACGTGAATCAATCTTTCACTACGCCAAAAATGAAAAAAGACAACGCACTTTAGACAGTGCTTTTCCTGAAGCGCTGCCTAAAGATAAAATATAAAAAAACACGAAAATTTTTGAAGAAATTTCAGCAAAAGCGTTGCCTAAGGCACATTTTTGACAGCGCTTTAGGAAAGCGTTGCTAAAGGAACCCCTTAGAAAGTGCTTTTCAAAAGCGCTGCTCAAGGTTATTCAGAAAGCGCTGCTAGAGCCCCCCCCCCCCCCCTAGACAGGGCTTTCTGAAAAAGTGATGCCTAAGTCCTTTAATCTTTAAAAAAAATAAAAAAGAAACCCTATTTTTTTCATTCTTTCTATTATGTGCAAAACCCTTTACGTTATCTTCTTCGTTATGAACACTTACTATTGCTTCATCCCTTTCATTATACTATACAGAACCATATACACCCTTCATCTTTCAACAACCTTCATCGTCACACTTCACTTTCATCTTCAACCATACAAAACTTCATTCCTCCTTCTATCCCAAACCGGAACCCACACCCTTCACGCCATTCAACCATCGTCGTGTCTCCTTTCCAACACCGTTAAACTATCATCATCCTCCATACCATTCCCCTCACCGCTTCACGCCATTCAGCAAACAACACCCATATGACATCTTCTTTCGTATCCGTTCTCACCATCACAGGGCCACCGAGCTACATATCTTCCGCAGCTTCCGGTTTTGCAACAACAAACCTTGTTTCGATCCATCTCGCCGATTCCAGCTTCCTCCGTGATTCATCACAGTCTTCTTTCGGCCTCAACATTTTTTAGGTAACTTCACAGGTTCTGTTACTTAACTCAACTTCTAGTGTAAAATGGATAATGTAATTTTGTGAATGTTGTCGTGTTGTTCAAACTGGTGTCAAATTTGTTTGTTAAGAGTTGTGATGTTTATTTTTCTTTTTGATTTAAACTGTGCTGCTATGAAGTCAAACTGTGTTGGTATATTTAGTTTATTGTTGTGTTGGTTGCAATTTGGCAGAAGATTTTGCAGAAATTGCATGGTAACTCTGATTTTGAAGAAATTGTTGGACTTGTTTTCTTTTCCTTTTTCCTTTTTCGATATATGAATTTTGGTGTTCCGTGAGCCTTTTTAGGCGATTTTGTTCATCGGAACTCATTTTTCTTCAAAGTTCCAAGGTAACGACATATGTTCCTAACGTTTTGGCACGTTCTAAAACCGTTTTTGATGGTTTCGGAACCAAATTTCAAGTGTAACATGTCTAAACGGAGTTGCTGCACCGTTACTTTAAGGTCCGAAAAACGTCACTTCCACTCGGAATTAATTAAAACCGATCATATTTTTGAATCCATTGACGTTTTTACAAGCAACCATGAATTTTTTAATCAATTCCGAGAAGTTGACTTTTTCACTCCGATTTCGGAAAAGTGCTTTCCCAAGCCGATTTTAGTGATTTTATTTCAATTCTTACATGCTTATACTAGCTTATTATTATATATGCAATCGGTTTTGCATTTGGTATTTTATTTCTAGTACTTGTTTTGTTAATTCTGACACTTTATTTCATGTGCGAGGTACATTGAGCTTTTGCATTTGATTTAGATGTGCATCATGCATATCTCCTTACTTGCACACATGTGTGTGCATTCTATTGTCTGCACTGTTAGCGCTCTCCTTTCGTGCAAGTGTTCCATTTGGTTTAGATGCGCATGATGCGTATCTCTTGGATTGCACACGTGTGTGTGCATTCTATTGTCTGCATTGTTAGCATTCTCCTTTCATGCATGTGTTTTGGTTCGTGATACGTATGGTATGTATCTTTCTTGCACACATGTGTGTGCATTTTATTGTCTGCATTTTTAGTGTTCTCCTTTCATGCAGGTTGATTAGTTTTGATACGCGGAGTGTGTATCTTTATTGCACACATGTGTGTATATTCTATTGTCTGGATTGTAATCTTTTGCAGATTTATTTGCCTCGGATGTGCGACCTACATATTTCAATCATGCTTTCGCACATTACTCACCAGTTTCTTTTATTGCTTGATGGCAATACTTAAAGTTTTCCGGAGTATTTCTAGGTTGCTTTAGATTAACTGATTGTTATCTGTTTGGTATTTGCTATACATTTTTATTGCATTCTTTTACTGCTTTTCTAGAGAGCATGAGAAGTAGGGTTTTACCGCTTTCTTTTTCCATGAGAAGTAGGAATAGAGATGCATGATGGGGTTTCCGTAGTTGGAGCATGTTTAGGAACCCCCTTTGTTTTATTTAAAGACCCGTTTAGGGCAATTTTGTTTGCTACGTGTGTTTGGTTTGTTTAAAGTCCTCTTCCGTGCATAGGAAGACACTTTTGGTCGTGTGATTACTTTTGTGTTTGTATAGGTCAAGAGTGATTAGGCAAACTGCTAAGTGGCACCACCAAACAAAGTCCCGCATTGATGAGATCTACAGGTGTTGTATGTGATAATGATATGATAGGCACACAAAAAGGGTTCACAATCAATCCCCGCACAATTCTAGTCTGTGCCAGCTCAACACACGCGAACCGTGTTGTTTCCTTTATCGAGTCAATGATAAAAGTGGCAAGAGTCCCATATTCTGACTCTCCACGCTTTCTCTTGGGGTTCACACTTGTTTCTTTGATACCCGCACTTATTGCTCTTCACACTTGATAATTCATATCATGTTGTGATACCTTTCTCGGGAATCGAATGGTCGGCTCCTGGTTGACTCTGGTATACTCGTTACCGTCACAGGTTATGGGACTTCCTTCTTTTCCTGCGCATGTATGAATCATTTATTTGTGCATTGCATTGTGTGTGTGCTTTTGCCAAAGCATTTGTTTGCTTAATCCCTCTTCATCCCTTGGTCGTTCAACCAAGGTGGATGTTAGGATAGTTTCCCTAGGTTTACTCGGTTAGGATAGTTTTCGAGCTTAGACTTCTTTATCCTCCACCATAGGGACATCTTTGCATGATAACATTAGGGGTAGAACTAGTTAGTTTCCCTTTTGTTTTCTAGTTTCTTTTGCATCTTTGCATGTAATAAAACTAAAACTTGTTTTCTTTTCTTTTAAAGGATAAAAACACTTAATAATGGTTTAGACTCCTTTTCAAAGGTAAAAGCAACCAACCTCACTTCAAACCTTTTGTCTTCGAACTTTCTTTTCTTTTAAAAACCTTTTCATAAAGGGTGTTCCCTTTAAAGTCTAAGAAAATTGCTAAGTGTGTGAGTGGCCGAGCATAAGACTTCTTATAGCTGCAACGCCAAGCACGAGTTGTGATTGTTAGGATACGGAATTGAACTTCCCATGAGAACAATTGCAACCCACCAAAACATGTGAGCCAAACTACAACGTTCTGACTTTCCCATTGCACGAGGGAATACGTAGGCATCAGGTCACGAGGCTTGACCGAGCAAAACTTTGTAAATAATTCCTTCTTTTCCCCGTGTTTTCTTTATTTTCCTTATTTAATATGCATTGTAGCGATTAAGCGATAAATAGATATAACCCACCCATTAGATAGAAAGTAGAAGTGGATACCGTAGAGTACTACAGGCGTGTGGGGGTGCTAATACCTTCCCCTCGCGTAGCAGACTCCCTTACCCGATCTCTTGGTCGTAAGACCATGATTTCTCCCCTCAGGTTTACTCGAGGTTTTCCTTTCCTATCGCAGGATAAAAAATGTTTGATGGCAACTTCGTTGATATTCTATCCGATAATGTTCAGCCAGGTGTTGTACCCCAAAATTTACCCTCTTCATTTTGAAGTTTCCAGATTATAATTGCATTATTATAAACGTTCATGCATACACATGCATAACATTCATCACATGGTTCCCAAGTGCTTGATACCTCAATTTGTGAAAGAAACTGTATGTTTCGCATATCTCAGATCATTTCGAGTCCGACATCGATATTCTTCGATTCGTACACTTGAAGCAATATATTCTGGTCAGAAAGATATTTTGGTTTGGTTCCATAAGCATTGGTATCATATAAATGTATTCTCCTCTTTATCTGTTCAGATCGAAGGTCGTTTCGTCAAGAAAAATAATTAATTTGCTTATTTCTAAATAAAGTGAATTTGGGGTTTTTAATGCATTTCGGGTGCTCCAGAAGGCACAACTCTCAGCTCGTCAGGTATTTTCTGATGATTTTTGACAGGAAAGGCCTCTCGCTATTATCTACAACTTTTGTTCACAAGCCGAATGCAAGTTATGTGAATAAGGTACCCAAAGAAATTGATTTCTCAAGTGGATTAAACTGAATTTTAGTGTTGTACCGTGCGCTCGGTGCACTAAAACCTTCATAATTCCCAGCTGGAAAATAGAAACTGAGCGAAATTGATGTCTAAAATTCCGTATCAAAGTCCTCTCCGACTTTCATTTTCAAGTCCATAGCAAATTCCTTACCATTTAAGAGCAGTATTTTATTCTTCGGAGTTGATTTTGAGACGAACCGAGCATTTTTCATCTGATACGCGATGTTCGAAAAACCGTATCTTGCTAATTTTATTGAAACGAGGTCGGACCAGTTCCAAAAATTCACAAATTTCGTTGGCTTCATTTGTCTCAGAGATACTCAAGTTCAAATTTTGATCAGAAGACCCTCGGTCAAGGCGATTTCTCCGAAGAACGCAATGAAAATTCTGCATGTGCCAGACGCTTGAAAACTGTGCTGAAACTTCGAAAATTCGTATTGCCTGGACCATACGTCCGATGGAGACGAAATTTTGACCTACGCAAGCAATATTGCGTTCTGTACATTTTTTGTTTACATTCCCAACTTCAAATTTCGCACTGATTTGGCTGTTTTGGACTTTACACGAAAGTTATTAGGATAATCTCAATATGGGCCTAATTGTGGATCCAAGGCACTCCAAAGCCCAATTTTCACACTATAAATATATTTTACCACTCACAAAATTGAAGGGGACAATCATTTGCAAAATTTCACTACGAACACACTCTTTTATTCTCCATCAACTCACAAAGATCAAAGCAAGCTTTTTCATCAAGTTTCCTCAAGAACATTGAAGAAGATGGAAGAGCATTCAAGGTGTCGAAGTGAAGAATTTCCTCTTCTTCTCTCATACTCGCGCCTCTCCTTCTCTTACTATCTCATCTCCGATCTTCAATTCGACATCAGCGATCTCTTCTCCCCGTTCTCCTCTTCGTTTTGACAGAAAAATCTCTTAATTTAAGCACTTTTGCATAACTGATTCTGGAAATAAGCACTTTTCTAGAATTGAAAATTAATCAAGGTTTTGATTGAGGGATTGAACGCAAATCATGGATTAGGTTGAGAAATTTTGATTTGATGTGATCATCATGATGAAATTCGGAATTGGATAAAATAAGCACTTATTAATTAATTAATTTTTGTGAGAAAAGTGCTTATTCAAGAGGATAATTGTTGATGTTATTGATTTTTTGATTCGAAACCTTGAATTGTATGTGATTAGCTCTAGGTTCAAACTTTGATCCATGCTTTGAAACCATGTGTAAATAGACGCATTCTAGGCGTTTGTGAAAATGCTTAAGCTGTCGAGTTTCCATACAACGCACAATTTTCCTTCAAAATTTGTGTGCACAAATGCTTCTTGTTAGGATTATTGTGAAATCGACGTGAATTTGGCCTTCTATTCGACAAAAGCGTTGCCTACAAAACATGTCGAGGCCTAAAAAATGTAAGGCAAATTCATGCATCAACATGCAACCCTCTAGGAGAATTTGTCACATGATCGCTTGTCGATTTGTTTCTCGTATCGTTCCATGAGCATTCTACTATTTTTCAAGCTTTCCAATGGTTCGAACAATACGCAAAACGGATACTCGATGCAAAAGCTACGTTGTTTCGAAGTTTCTAAAAAATCTGCACATTTTGCTGAGTGCTAGAAGTTACGTGTCGACCCTTAAGTCGACGCACATATCAGTTGAGTCGATGCAAAGTATTAAATGCCATATTTTCTCTGAGATTTCTTCCCCTCTTGCTTTGGACTTGAGATTTGGACTTGTTGTGTCCTTGTCTTATGCTTGTACATATACATGTACATTCTATTGTCTGTTTGCTTGGATTGACACCTTATTGCAGGTTATCCGATCTTGAATCCGTATGAACGCACATTCTAATGCTTGTATGCCTACGAACGCGCATACTATTTGCATATTGTTTGGATTGACACCTTTTTGTAGGTTATCTGCTTGTTTCAATGCATACGAACGCGCATTCTAATCTTTGTTTATGTACGAACGCGCATCCTATTGTCTACTTGTTTGATTTTACTCCTTTCTTGCAGGTGTTTTTGATTTGAATATGTACAAACACGCATTCCGATCTTTGTTTGCATACGAACGTGCATCCAATTGTCTGCTTGTTTGGTTTTACTCCTTTCTTGTAGGTGTATGTGTATCAATTGTGTACGAACACATAATTTGATACTAGTTTTGCGTACGAACACGCAATACTTTGTCTGCTTTGCCTGGATCATTATCTTTTGCAGGTTTATTGTTTCGGATGCATACGAACGCACACTCCGCGTATGCTTTGATGCCTCCGCGCATTTCTCACCGATTTACTCTTATTGTTTGGCTGCAGTACTTGAAGTTTTTTGGAGTATTTCTTAGCTTGCAGTGCTCTAAGGATTTGTTATCCATTTGGTATATTCTACACCATTTTATTGCATTCTCTTACAGCTTTCCTAGATATCATGAGACGTAGGGTTTTACAGCTTTCTTCTGCCATGAGAAGTAGGAATACCGATGCATGATGGGGCTTTCGTAGTTGGAGCATGTTCAGGAACCCCTGTGGTTTATTTAAAGACTCGTTTAGGGCACTTCTGTGTGCTACTTGTCTCTAATTTGTTTAAAATCCTCTTTCGTGCATAGGGAGATAATTCTCATTAAGTGTTTACATTTGTTCTTGCATAGGTCATGAGTGGTTAGGAAACCCAGAGTGGCACCACCAAGCTAAGTACCGCTTTGATACTTATTGATATATATATATATATATGATGGGCACACAAAAAGGGTCCGCATTGACCCCGCATAGTTCTAGTCTGTGTCAGCTCAGCACACACGAATCGTGTTGCTTCCTTCTATCGAGTAAATAATATAAAGTGGCAAGAGTTCCCTATTCTGACTCTCCAAGATTTCCTGGGGTTCGCATTTATTGCTGAACTCGCATCATTTGTTCTTCACACTTGAAAATTCATGTCATGTGGTGATACCACTCACGGGAATCAGAATGTGTTGGTTCCTGATTGCTTTCGGCCCTCGGCTTGTTATTGTAGGCTATGGGACATCCTTCTTTTCTTGCGCTTCTACGACATTTGTTTGTGCATTGCATTGCTTGTGTGCTTCTGCCAAAGCATTTGATTGCTTCATCCCTTTGCATCCCTTGGTTGTACAACCAAGATAGATATATGATAGCTTTCCCTTATGACCGCTCAGCTAGGATAGCTCTCAAGCCTATACATTAGGATATACATCCTTGACATGTCGGCATAGGTAGATATTTCCCTTCATCCTCAACCTTAGTTCCAATCTTTGCATGAATACATTAGGGCTAGTACTAGTTAGTCTCCCCTTTTGTTTTGCTTCTTTCTTTTGCATCCTTGCATGTAATTAAAACTAAAACTTGCTTTCTTTTTCTTTTGAAAACTAAAACACTTAATAATGGTTCAAAACTCCTTTCTTAAAGGTAAAAGCAACCAACCAATGCAAACTCTTTTTCACCTATGGGCGCATTTTCTTTTGTGTTTAAAAACCTTTTTCATAAGTAAAAAACACAAAACCCACCAAAACAAGTGAGCCGAACTACGACGCTCTGAATTTCCCATTTCACGAGGGAATACGTAGGCATCTTGTCACGGGGCTCGATCGAGTAAAACTTTGTAAATACTTCTTTCTTTTCCCTGTGGTTTCTTTATTTTTCTTTTCTTTTGCATGCATTTATAGCGATAAAGTGGTAGATAGAAATTACACACCCATTAGCTAGAAAGTATAAGTGGATACCGAAGAGTACTACAGGCGTGTGGGGTGATAATCCCTTCCCATCGTGTAATAGACTCCCTTACCCTGATCTCTCGATCTCTCGGTCGTAAGACCGTGATTTATTCCCCCTCAGGTTTACTCGATGTTTTCCTTTCTCCTTCGCGAGATAAAAAATGTTTGATCACAACTTCATTGATATATCCTATCAGTCGATGTTCATCCAGGTAATTTCACCAGGTAGTTTCAATTGCCATGTTATAATAGAGCATTTTCTACCAATAGGTATACGTTCTATTTTACTAGATAAAGTAAGAAGCTCCATAACTAAATTGTGTTTTTTCTTCAAGTCAATTTGTAGTAAGGTGATCGATCGTGAGATCTTACCAGTATTGCAAAAAGAAATAGTTATTACTTTGTGTGAGCTTGATATGTATTTTCCTCCCTCATTTTTTGATATAATGGTACATCTTGTTGTTCATCTTGTGAAAGAGACACAACTGTGTGGACCAGCTTATATGAGATGGATGTATCCTGTTGAGCGTTATATGAAAATATTAAAAGTGTACATGAAAAATCGAATTAGGCTAGAGGGTTGTATTGTTGAACGATACATTGTTGAAGAAGCAGTTGAGTTTAGTACTGAACATTTGTCCAATGTTCAATCCGTTGGACTACCCAAATCTCATATTTTTGAAAGAAAGGAAGGAAAAAAGTTAATTGGAAATAAAATTGTCACATTGTTAAGGGCTGAATGGGATCAAGTACATTTGTATGTTCTGCACAATGACAATGAGGTTGAGTCGTATGTTGAAATGCACAAGCATGACTCTGGGGTTTAAATCTTAATAGAAATAAAAGTTGGATAATACTAGAGCACAATCATAGTTTTATACAATGGTTCAAGGATTTTTATTCAAGTATTTATTCAGATCCGCTTCAGTTACATAAAGGTTGAGATGTTTAACATATGGTCTGAGTTTGCTTGTTTTTTCTTATAGTGCATATGCAATTAACGGATACACATTTTATACCAAAGAATAGAATGATAAAATTACTATGAAAAATAGTTGTGTCATCCTGGTAATTGAAGCAATGCACATTTCAAGTATGAAAGACTTAAACCCTGAATATGCAAATTTGTCATATTTTGAGGTTATCCAGCATATTTAGATGTTTGATTATGAGAAGTTTCAGATTCCTATCTTTGGTTGCAATTGGGTACATAATGGTGGCATACGAATGGATAAATCAGGATTTTTACAAGTAGATCTAAATAGGGTGGGTACAAAGATGAGCCCTTTATTCTAGCCTCTCAAGCTAAACAAGTTTTCTATGTCAGTGATCTAAAAAGTACGAAATAGTCTATAGTGCTTTTATCTAACAAAGTGATTGACGATAAAAGTGTAGATCAAAGTGATATTGATTTTGTGAATGAGTCATATAGAAGAAATAATCAAGATGAGAATATTATAGCGGATGAATCATATAATAGGAAGGATCATAATGAGGGAATTTGGATCAATCCATTATTCCGCGTTGTTAAGAGGCAAGTAATTCATACTCAAACCAAGAAAAGAAAGAGACGTTAGTGAAAATGTAATTGTGTCTATGTTTTTATATTGTTTTTATGTTTTTATATTATGATTATTCATTAAATACTATACATTAATTTTCTAACAGTCACTTTATTACAGGTCACATGGCTAGTAACGAGGACAACCCACAACATGAAGCTTCTAATAATGATGGTACTTGTGTTTATGTTATTATATTGTGTTTATTCATTCAATACTATTTGAATTTTCTAAATGTATTTATGTTTTTATGTTGTTTTTTCTAAATGACACAGTTCAAGATAATGATGGAAATGAAACAGTTTGATGTATGGAGAGGGATATTAGACGGGGAATAACCATCATGAAGTCAATCATTTGTGACATAGATAGAGGAGTCAAGTATGACGTACATTGGAATCAAGAAAACCAACTAATTGAGCCCAACGGTTCAAAGTTGACAAGTTATATTGGTTCCCTTGTACGGAGAGAGGTTCCAATAACTTGTGATCATTGGAGTAAAAAAGATTTGAAACCCGCTAAAGATAAAAGTTGGAGTGAGATAAAGGTACCATAAGTGTTGTTTTTTGTTTTTGTTGACGAATATGTCTTTAAATTACTAACGCACTCAATGTATGTTTTTTTTGTAGCGGTCTTTTAACATTGAAGATAATCGTGAGACCAATTGTCTTCAACTGGCCGGAAAAAGACATAGAGGATTTCAAACTTTTTTAACAAAAAAGTACCTTAAGGATGCGGATGGAAATTATGTTGATGGAGAATATCCAGAAAGGTATTTCGACTTTGTCTCACGTGAAGAATGGAATACTTTTAAATCTAAAAGAAGAGACAAAAAATAATAGTAAGTACTTGTTAAATGCTATGATATACTTGGTATTATTATTTCTCATGTGTTATATTCTTGATCTTAATACTACTTTATTTCTCTTGATGTGTAGTTAGATGAGGAAAAAAGTCAAGAAACATCTCTACTGGAACATGTTTTGTGGTGGGATGCTCGTGTTGGCAAGGATGGAGTTGCTAAGGAAGATGTGTAACAAATTTATCAGAAATGTGTAAGTATATCGTTATTCCTTGAATTAATACAAAAATTTATCCTTCTTAATCACCACTAATTTCGATATGCATATGAATTTCAGGAGAGTCTATCTCAATCAATAACTCTAGGCGAAGACCATGATTCCAGGAGCTTACTTAGTTGAGTGTTAAACGTTCCTGAGTACTCTAGTCGTGTGAGGCGTAAGGAATTTTGGGTGACTCCAAAATATTTGGGTATCAAGAAAAAAGGGAAAGTTCATAGCAAAAAAGAAGTGATGGAGGAGATGGAAAAGTTAAAAGCTAAAATTGATGAGCTGGAAAAGGATAAAGAAATTTTCCAGGCAGAAGCGCAAGGTTCAAGGATCAAGGATACTAGTGAGAAAGATAGTATCAATTGTGATTTTCAAACGAAATTTTCTGAGGTAATATATATAATTATGAAATTAAATTTGTGTAATTTATTTAATTGATATATATATATATATATATACACACACACACACACACACACACTAACAATGTCATATTTATCATTGGTTTACGGCATTTCATCTTGTCAGCTATATTTATCGTCACCAACTTATCGTATAATTGGAAAGGGAAAAGTGTATAACACTTTGGGAGATTTACTTCACCATAGACCGCTCCCTGATGGACATCTGAAAGTATCATTTGATGTTACATTAGATCTGGATGCGTTGCTACTGATATTTGACATTGTTTCAGAGACAACATTATTGCGAGAAGCAATAGGATCGTTTGTTGCATGGCCGTCAGACTTCATTATCATAGATGATCAGGTATGTTGAAAACCATTATGACACGTTTAGTATTCAAATGTCAATTCTGAATCATTACGTATATTTTTTTACATGGTAATGTTAGACTCCTACAAAACCCGCATCTAAGGATAAAGGGATTTTGCAGCACAACGAGTCTGTTGCATCACAAAAAGAGGTACATTGAAAGTATAAATTCTATGATCTGAATTCAAAAACTGCACGATTTTATAATTTACCTAAGTTATATGATTTTTAGGTACCTGCTCAAGAGTCACAACAAGTGAGCTAGAAAATTAGTAGCGTACCCAACAAGAAAAAGGATCTTCCAAAAAACGTGCCAAGAAGAGTTTTGGCACCTCGATTCCGGATATGGCTTGAAACACTTGTGGGAACATCAAATTTGATGAATGGTGTTATTCGTCAAATGGATATGGAGGAAGGTATATTTGGTTTTTCTTGCCTCGAAACAATTGCAAAAGAGGACATGGTGGAGATTTTTCAGCATACAGAAATAGCCATCGGTGTTGTACACTCATACATCCGATAATGCAATCAATATATTATTTAATTAGCTAAATAATTTATTTACACATTTCAATGAAAATAGTCTAATCTTTATTATGTTTTTATCTAAGGTTCTTGTATGACAAATTGATGCACGGGAATCAATCGTCAAACAAATTCCATTTTGTGTCTTTCTTCCGTGTCAACGGACAGACAATTGTTAACGATCCGGATTCAGTAAGAGAGCTCTTAGTCGAGAGATTCATGGTCAGCCATACAGAAAGCTTGTATCTTTGGGCGTATAATACTATTTCTATAAGGTTAGATTTTCATTCTAAGTTCATTTTAATCTTTGTATTTTTTGCGTAGAAAATTTCCATCTAAACTTTTGTTTAATTTATAGACATCACTGGTTGTTGGTTGCTATAGATCCTATAAAAGAAGTGGTCTATTATCTGAATTCGGTAGATGGTGATTGGACAATTTATTTGGATATGAAGTTAATGATTGATACGCAAATGAGATTGTTCTAAATATTCGTGTGTATTTATATATTTAATTATTTTTGTGAGATTGTTCTAAATATATGTTTTTATTTTGTTAGAGCAATACAAGTATTCCGATGTCAAAGAGAAGCTCGAGTACCACGGTCTAAATCAAGCAACATTACATGGATCAAAGTGCAAGTATATTAATTTCCACAATTTTGCTTATAATAGTTATGCTACTTGATAAAACAAGACAACTATATATTCTTATTTCTTTTTCTATGTAGTGTGCTCAACAACGCAACGGTACATGGCTTTTTAAAGCCTTCCAAAAATTCGGAGTTCTTTACATTTTCACCTACATTCTTATTCAAATGCCACGCACATAATCGATGGGTCGCATCGGGAAAAATCGATTTTATAGCCTCCCTCATGGCCCCATCTCCATCTACATCGTCTACATCATCATTATCAGCATAGGCTACATCATCATCTGAGCTTTAAAATCAGTCACCCTCACCATCATTCAATTCAACATCAAAAGAAGTATAATCATCAGTGGAATGAACTTCATTGAAGTCAACCTCAATTGAATCATCTGAGTTTTCCATCGTAAACCTGAATCAAAAACAACTTTTAACACAACAAAATCAGAATCATTAAATTTGAAAAACATATACATAAAACAAATTTAGGCCCTAATTCCCAAATCGAAATACCCATATACAAAAAAACAAGTTCAAACATAAACCCTAATTTCCAAATTGAAATCAAATGTAATACCCCAATTCGATAACATTAGACTAATATCAAACAAATATAACAAATATTTTCAATTTTACCTTAACAATTATGTTCTCAATACGAATGCAACCAAACTGCGGTTTTTGGTGGAGTTTTGTTTGATGACCGAAAACGCCCAGTTTTGCATATTTGCAGCAACTCTATTCTCAAAATCGATAGACAAACAACGCAAACGCAACAAGCACAAACTCAGTTCGTTGAAAAATGGCGAATTGTGTATGAACTCCGCCCAAACAACAATGGCTTCTTTGAGTATGAACAAAGTTGAGGAGAGAAAAGACAACGATGAAGTTTTTAATTTTTTGGAATATTAATTGATTTTTAACTTTTAACATTTAAAATTATACTAACAACTAAGTCTAAAATGATTGTTTGTCAAATTAATATTTTTGTATTTTTAATATGATAAGGACTTAATTACAATATTAATAAATATGAAAGGGATGTCCAATATAATCTTAAATATAATCCTGTGTGACATATCATGCAATCGACATTGAATAAGTTAGAAATTCTTTCTCATTGTTCAGAATAATAACTTCACTAAAAATATCGTTTTAATGACTTGACAAAAGAATTTGCCATAAGTAAATGGTATATGTTTTACATAACTTAATCTTGTCAAACTCAAGTCTAATTTTTTATACATTGTATATATGGAATATTATAGTTGGATATTACCTAACAAGATGCGTATGCAAACCAACAATGACTACTTTTGACTTTGAGTTTTTATAACAATATATTTTAAAAATAATTTGTCATCAGATTTGACTTTTGAGTTTGTATTTTTTATTCTTTCTATTTTTCAATCAATAAAAGAGATTTCATAAAATAATAATAATAATAATGTATACGCAACTTTTGCTTAAAAAATCAAATTTTAATTCTATTGAATTTGAATCTGGACCATTTAATCTTAATCCAACTAACATTGTCCGAATTTCATGACTGGTTTCAATTTTCTCCGATCATTGTTATCAGAAAAAAAATTAACTTCCAGATACATCGAATAAGTAATTTCTGATACATAACTTACTCTTAAAAATGAACTTCAACGTAACAAATTAAATCAGCATATACAAAATATAATTCAAAACTACAAGGATATAAAATCACACAAAAACATCATCTTTATTATATAGTTTTGCATCAAGATGCTCTTTCTTAGTACACCATGTCTAGAGCTATTATTATCGTTAACAAGTTTCTAATACAAATAACAATAACAATTATTTATGGTGTAGGAACCAAAACAAGATTATCAGGAGGAAAAAAATGGCACACCGGAGACTTTCCCGGTCGAGTATTAAGAACCCGAAAGGCGACATGATCGGCGTCCCATTTCGAAGTATCCATATGACAGATCCCCGCAGCTTCAACAACTCCACCATTTTCACCTTCAACAACCATCTCATACAAATTCGCATCACCCATTTGAGTATGACAGTAGAATACTGCGAAAGGGTATGGCATGGGATGACATCCAAAGGCATTAGGAACTGAGATTTTATTAACTTTGGAAATTGTGTAGTTTTGTAAAGGGGTGGTGGATTCTGTGACATGTTTTGTGGTTAAAAACTTGAAGTTTGAGTTTGAACCAAACATGGAGTCTGCGAAATCAAATAGAGATTCTAACGATGTTGCACAGAATTTTGTTTCTCCTTCCATGGGTTTAAAGTTGCATTGGTCAAGTGTGTATTTCATGGCTTTGGCTTGTGGTGAATCTTTTGGGATGGTGAAGTAATCTAGAAGGAGAGGGAGCTTTTCTGCTGTGAATGGGAGTTTTATGGATTCTTCTTTGGGGAGAAATTTTGGAGTTTTTGATAAGTCTTTTTTGGAGAAATAAATCGGCATTACTTTTCCGATTTTTAGATCGGTTGGGACGAAAAATACGTTCAATTCAGGCTCTAGTTGGGTTTGATGATGATCTTCAACTTCCATGATATTGTTTATCTTTCTAGCATAATTCTCTTTAATAATCTGGAAAAAAAATCATACTAAAATAATCATAAAACTGAACAATTAATCAAGTGGAAATATCATGTAATTAATACATATTTTTCCTAAATAATTGAAAATAGTTATGAAATGAAGGTATGAAAATAGTTAAGAGATGTTACCAAAGAGAAAAGTAGGGTGAATAGGATGAAGGTGCAAGAAGAAATTGAAAGTCTCATTTTTTGTGTTTGAAGGTTGTGGCAAAAGAGAAAAGAATATAATGGGTGGAGTGATGTGTATTGAAAAAGAAAACAGCTTTGGATTCAGAGAGATATTAATGAGAGTCAAAGTTTAGATTAATATGTACCTCGTGAATGAACAAAGAAAAATTCAGATAAATAATGTTTTTTTGATGTGGATTTTTAATACGGTCAACCTTTTAATAAATGGGATGACTACACCTATTTTCAACAGGGATTCGAGGTTCTTGAATTCAAACATATTAATTCATCAATTCAGTTATTAAAAATAATTTCTTTTAAAAAATATTGATTTGTTAAACTAGTTACAATATAGTTTATAATTAATTCAAACTAATTTATAGTAAAATATCTGTTTAATAAAATTTAACTAATTTTAAATTAAAAAATAATAATTTTTTTAATTGAATTTTAAATTATTTTTGAAAATTTTGTTTATTCTTTTTCAGTTTTTCTGAAAGTTCTTTTTATTTTCAGAAAAATATATGTTTTTCTGAAAAATAATTTCTTTAAAAAAATATATATATTTTCGAATAATTTCTCACCAAACAGAAAAACTACGAATTCATGATAAATCTCTCATTACTCTAATTCCCACATACGATTCATCATAAATCCGGTTATAGAGTTAGAACCCCACCCTTACCTTGGATTGACGGTCTCTCTATAATTTTCGGTCGAATTCCGATTTGGCTTTCCGGTCTACAATTCTCATTCCGACAGCAGTTTCCTCCAAACCCTTGTTCCTCTTTTCTTTCTCTCACGTACAACTTTTTTCCAAAAATATTCACTAAACCCTTATAATCCTCCTTTTATATCTCTTACAATTAAATCAAACTTATAATAATAATAATAATAATAATAATAATAATAATAAAATTCTATTAATCCACACTTATTTCTAATATTATTTCCAATAATATTCTATAATAAAATTAATTCATCATTAATTAATCCCAACTTCCGATAATTCACTTAATCACCCTAAATCAACTTATCAATTTATTAATGCTCCTTATAATTCTACTGATAAATCCAACTTCGACTAAATTTCAATAAATAATTCCTTATATAATTTAATTAAATAATTAATTAAATTATAGGCGTTACACTCCATAATTGGCCATTTGAAGTAATTCAAAGCTTGTTAGAAAGTCCTCCATATCTACTTTAATATGCACGAAGCACTTTTTTGAAACTCCTTTTGAATTGAAAGAAAGGTATTCTCACTTCTTGCCCAAAACTTGTTTGATAAAATGCGTGCGTGGAAGGCAAGAGGAATTCAGGTCATGACCAACAATTGGCATACTTTGTGCACAAAGCTTCAAACTCAAATATCTTTCAAATGATGCATTTTTGAGAAATTTTACAGATTGACAAACTTGTAGCATTTTTCCCAAGATTTCCAAAAATGTATGGCATGCACCCATTTGATAAAAATTGAGAAAGTTATGACATGTCAAAGTTCTATAGGGTGGACACTTAGAAAATTTTCAAACTTCAAATAACTTCAAGAACAAATTAACCCTAATTTCTTCAATTTTTTTGATTCAATGGTGAATTTGATAATGAAATATGAAAAGAGGATATTTGAATTTACGGTTGACCAAAAGTCCACTTGGTCAACTCCTGACTTTGACTGATTTTGACCAAAATGACCATTTTGCCCCTTGTGACCAATTGACTTGCTTCCAATCAAAATTGAACCTCGATCTTTCAACTAGGGATGCCCAACAACATATAGAGACACATGAAATCAAGTTTGAGTGAAAAATCTAGAGAAATCCTAATTATATCCAAAACCCTAAATTTGCACCTTGTATTAGGAGATAGCCAATCAAGCTTCAAAACCTCAAATCTTCTTAATGTATTGAGTAATTCTTTGAACCGTGATAACTCAAATGATAATAGGAAGATTATACTTCAAGAAATTGACTTAGCCAAACTTCAAACTTCACGATGAGTCAAAACCCTAATTTCATCAAATGAATGCCACAGATGAATTCCTCATCAATTCTTTGTAAAATTTCAACTCTTGAGGAGTCAATGAGACAAATGAGATGTATTGAGCTATAACACATCATAGTGACTTGAAAGATCCAAAGACATGAGAGTCTGAGACTCTCTTTAGAATAAAATGCTAACACAATCAACCTCCATAGCCTGTAGAGGATACAAAGAACTTTGATCCTATCACAATGTATGAATACAATGCAATATGATGTTTATGGTGAAACATAAGTCTAAATCAAGAGGGTAAATTTTTGGGGTGCAACACCTATATGTCAGCCTTTTAATTTTATTTGAATTAAAACTTACACATATCAAATTCTCTAAATTTTTACTATATAAATGGTACTCCCTCCGTCCCAAATTATAAGTCAATTTGCCAAAAATATTTGTCCAAAATTATAAATCACTTTAGAATCCCAATACATCATTAATAACTTTTTACCTAATATACCATCTACTATTTATTTCTCTTTCTTCTTTCATTCTTTTGATTTCGATTTCCAATATAATTATTGAAGGACATATTTGTAAAGTCATATAACTTTTCACTTTTCCGTAAAATAATTAAATTTCTTAATTTTCGTAAAATGACCAAAACGTCATATAATATGGGACGGAGGGAGTACATTACAAATTAATTGATTTAAATTTATTTAAAGATAATTTACTATCAAAATTTCTTCCTAATTATTACATATTGATAAGTCGATGCAATTAAGGTTTGTATTTTTTATAAATTTATTATTTAATTATATTTTTTTAAAATACTAGTTATTCTAATATTAATTCAATTAAATGAGTTTAGTTGATAATTATATAAAACTATTAAATACAAAGACAAGGATTCGAACATGCAATTACCATTTGTTTGTTCTAACTTTAAAAAAATAGTGAATTTTAATTACTATACTAATTAAAAAAAGTTTGAAAATTCTTAATATACACTTTCAATTTGTAAAAATAATTGCTTATCAATTAATATTTAGATATAATTTTAACTATAGTTACATATTATTAAAATTGAATTTGATATATATTACAAAATTAGAAGTTGGTTGTGATTAGTTCAACAGGTGTTATATTAATTGTATTAGAATGACTAAAAAATGAATTTTATACTCATTGTACCTATTTCTTTAATACAGCCAATTCAAATCTAGTTCAATCTTAACTTTTTTTTATTGGATTTAACATTATTTGTAACACAAGTAGTAAAATGTGGCTAGGTGTGAGGTTTTGACCATATAAAAGTAGTGGCATAGGATGCCACTTTCTTGATTCATATATATCATATCCCTGTTGTGATTTTTGCTAGTTCTTATCATGTTTACACTTAAAAGTATCACATATCATATCATAAATAGTTAAATTCCTTTGACTATTTGACTATATAATTCATATGATAATGAAAGTGGGAAACCGAAAACGTTGACAAAACTGTTCAATCATGAGCCTCAACTCTCGCACGTACCACCCAAATCTTACAAAAAAAAAAAAATTTATCCTATACCCCTACAATTATTCTATACTATTACAAATTTAAAAATATTTAAACTTTACTATTTTACTATTTTTACTTTTCTATTGAATTTTTTACTATTTTTACTATTCACCTGAACACATGCGAAAAAGACAAGTGGTACCTGAATTCTAAGAACCGGAAAACCTAAGATGGAGAAATTCGGTATGTATTTTTCATAAACCGGATAACCTTTTAAAACTAAACTCGATTCGTGTTTTTTTCCAGAAAACCAGGCCATAAGTTATCCGGTTAACAACATTAACCAACCGGATATCCTTTGGCTGTGAGTTCCGGTTTGTTATAAGAAGCCAACCGGATAACATGTGGTATAGTTATTCGGTGCAGTTTTTACTGTTTTTTTTTTTAAAATTTAATTATGTTAAACAGGTGTTATTCCTCAAATATGTGATAAAAATCAGACATGCGTAGATACCACTGATATGTTTACATCTCCACAACGTTTTGGTACAAGAGAAGAGACGATAAGGTGGATTAGCGAGATTGGAATCAAGAATAAGGTGACCATTATAATAACACGCTCAGATACCAAAACAGGCAAGAGAGGAATAAGTGATAAAGTAATATTTGGTTGTGATAAAGGTGGAAAATATAAAGAAGGAGAAAGTGAAACACAGAGTGCTAGTAAGAAATGTGGTTGTCCGTTCAAAATTAGATCCACACCGTCAAAAGATGGTTCCGGATGGAAGATTGATGTAAAATGCGGAGTTCACAATCATGGGTTACCTGATACATTTGAAGGTCATCCTTTTGTAAGTCGACTTAATGCAGAAGAACAACAATATTGTTGATTTTACAAAACGTCATGTTCCACCAAGACACATACTTTTGTCATTGCATGAGCGAGATCCAGAAAATCTCACTCGGATCACGCAAATATATAAGCACAAAAGTAAAATACAAAAAGATATAAGGGGGTTTAGAACAGAAATGCAACATTTGTTTAAGCTGGTAGAGGAATCAGATTATGAATACTGGAGCAGGAAAAAAGATGATTTAGAAGTTATGAGGGATATTTTCTGGGCTCATCCATAATCAGTGAAGTTGTTGAATATGTTTTCTGTTGTGTTGATTATGGATAGCACATACAAGACAAATAATTATAGACAACCTCTGTTTAAAATAGTTGGTGTGACATCCACTGAGTTGACATTTGCTGTTGCAATTGCGTATATGGAATCAGAGCAGACTGCAAATATTTGTTGGGTTTTGGATAAGTTGAAACAATTGTTTACTAAGGAGGGGTTTTGGCCATAAGTGGTGTTGACTGATAGAGATCTTGCCTTGATGAAAGCAATTGAAACAGTATTTCCAAAAACAACCAATTTGCTTTGTCGATTTCACATCAACAAAAATGTGAAAGCGAAGTGTATGGAATATGTTGTGGATGACATGCGGGAGTTGATAGAGAAAATATGGTATGAACTTGTAAAGGCTAGTGATGAGGTGGAGTATCAACAACGGTTGCAACAACTTGAGCATGCATCTGTTGACTTTACATCATTTATTGATTATGTGAAAGATACATGGTTGTCTCCGCATAGACATAGATTCGTCGAAGCATGGATCAATCAAGTGTTGCATTTGGGAAACACCACAACTAATAGGTATGCTTATGTTAATATAACTTGATTTTAGTCATAGCTTTTTTATATTAATATGACGTGTACTTACCAGTCTTTTATGATTTATTTAAAGGGTAGAATCCGTACATTGGAAATTGAAGCAAATGTTAGAGAATAGTTTAGGTGATATGTGCAAATGCTAGGAGCCTATGAATGGCAATCTTAAGATACAATTGAGCAACATTAGAGCTTTATTTCATAAGAGTTTTTATGAAGTCGAACATGTACACACTAGCCCATTTTATGGAAATTTGCATGGATCTGTATCTAGAGATGCGTTGAGGCATATTGTTGAAGAGTGGGTGAGGGTTGATATTGTTGGTACAGACACCCAAAAGTGCAGGTGTACTCTTAGAAAAGTGTATGGGTTACCTTGTTCTTGTGAATTAGGGAGATGTACACTGAGTGGTGATCCAATACCAATTGAGGCTATTCAAATTCATTGGAGAAAGCTAAGTATGGAAGGCAAACAAGAGGTGGATGTAGATGATGGATCAGAGGTGGACATGACCAATGCAATTGAGGAAATTTGGAAAAGTATAGGGCAGTAGATATTGTTAGGAAAAGAGCATTAAAATGTAGGGTGTGTGAAATTGCTTATTCCACTACATCAAAAACGTTGCCACCGCCTGAAAATAAAAACCAAGGGAGGAGTGAAGAAGAATGGGAAGAGACATGCGGGATATGATGTTTATCGTGATCCTTCATATCATGAGTATGTTGATCGAGCACACTCGAGCTCCCAAAAGTATTCAAAAAGGGTATGTTCACAATTATCCCAAACCTCTGAGAAGAAACCATGTAGTAAATTCATTACACAATTTCCAATACATATCAGACCATTTATTGATGACATTGTTGATGTGGTGAAGGATGGAAATTGTGGGTTTAGAGTCATTGCATTGTTTCATGGTTATGGATCAGATGGATTGTCAATTGTTCATCGTGATTTGGATAATGAACTTAAAGGTCCTAGAAGCAAGCTGTATGAAAAGTTATTTGGAGCTCGTTTTTCGATAGTGAGAGATTCGTTGATGATATCAAAGTTAGGTCCTCAACCACCAAAGAAATGGATGACATTACCTGAAATGGCTTATGTAATAGCTAATCGGTATAATGTCATTTTTGTCTCTTTGGATTTTCCTTCTTTAAGGTTCTTTCCTATAACGACTTCACATTCACCTAATGTGCCCATTTACTACATTGGATTTGTAGACGGAAATCATTGGGTACAAGTAATTATTTTTTAAGTTACATATATACTTATTTTACTTATTTGTTTTATTACGCATATACTTATTTACTTATTTGTTCAATTACTTATAACCAGGTAAACATGAACGAAGGCTTTCTGTTACCACCCATCACATTGGCTTGGAAACAATTCCGCACAAAATAGGCGACGTCTTGGATGATAGGATTTGGCGGAAGACTACAACATTGGCAGCGTCTTACACCTGTAGTAGCACCACGTATTATGAAACTATAATTGTTATGTCTTTGTTTTGTTTTGTATTCATTTGACATATGACTTTCATGCTAGATTTTGGATTCAAATGTCTTTGTTTTGTTTTGTATTTATTTGACATATGACTTTCATGCTAGATTTTGGATTCAGTTGACATATATCTTTCATATTATATTTTAGATTATATTTTAATTTTTATATTGTGGATTGCGGAAAGTTGAAATATTAAACGAGTGCACAAAACAATACATAAGTCTGATAGAAATATATAAGTCATAGGATAATACTTAAGTTACAAAATACAATATAAGTCTCAAAAAAACAAATAAACAAGGTAAATCATGGAGATGGATAAGGTATCAGTCCTCCCTAAGGTAGTGGTCCGCCCTGAGCTACACGTAATGATCGAAAATTCTCAATGAACTCATTGTCCTCCTCATTTGCACCGTGACGCTGCAAGTAGCAATGACGCTCACCTGATATGTATGCTAACCTCTCGTCTTCTGGTCCCTCAGCATAAACAGGCACTGGGATCTCTCTCACCTCATTTTGTGGCAGTGCTACCAAACAAGGATGTGACACCATATAATACTAACCCAGATACTCATCAACTACATCATATGGTCCGACAGCAAAAACTGCATCACGAATACAATCCAAAAACCCCTGAACACAACTTAACCAGTCTACATCCACATCAAAAGACTCGACAACAGGAGGATTATGGGCTATGTACTATCTGTATCCAAACTGACACAAACATTTGTCGGGTAGATATAGCATTATTGTACCATACCATTTTAGACCACCCTTGTATAGACATATATCATCAAATGGACGTATATGTCGGTGATCCTCAAAAGGACGTCAAATGACATCACCCGGTGTCAGTGCATCTAAATGCACCCTGTGCTCATCGACCTTGTTAGTGGATTGCCTGTAACACCACTTCATCGCCCTCGGAAGTGGACTACCTACACCACAAATCCCAGATAGACCTCTCTTCCCAATATAGGGAAAATACTCGTGGATCCAGCACTGTTACACACCATGAATAATATAAATAAAATTTATAAATAATTGAAGATAAAAAAAATAAAACAAAAGTAAAACATTTTGTACCTTTAATAGAGAGGCATATTCACCCAACTGTTTGCAGGAATAGAAAGAAGCATCACCTTGATAGCGATAAAGATTAACCAGTGTCGCAGCTCCCCAATAGTATCTACCATATTCATCCAAATCCCTAAATAGTGGTAAATACTTTGCCTCCACCAGAGTAAAGATCTTATCTGTCAGAATGGTGCAACCCAATAACAACAACATGTACGCTCTGGCAGCACAATCAAACCTGTTAGCATCCCGCTGACGCTTAAAAATAATCTTTAACCAATCCAATCTGTAGTAAGGACCTCTACAAAACTGGACCTCCCCAACAATCTCCTCCAACGGAACTCCCATAAGATCAATAGCTAATCTAATAGCATCATTATCAGTGAACCCTTCTGCAGGGTCAACCAAGTTACCCCTAATCGGCACGTGGAGAAGACATGAAACAACGTCTAAAGTAATGGTCATCTAACCAAATGGCATGTGAAATGACGATGTTTCAGGATGTCATCGCTCTACAAATGCTGATATTAGATGTTGGTCAATCCTCGACAAACTAGTTCTTTAAAGAGAGGATAAACTAGAATTCAACAACCAGTTCTCTATAATAGGATGGAGCATGTGTGGAACCCAACTGATCAATTTGCTGCCATGTGCAGCAACCTTTAACTCTTTTTTAGGATGTCTCTTCTGAAAATAATTTATACTAAACTTGTTATAAAATATATAAATTATAAAAAATAAAAATTATTCAAAATAAAATGATAACGATTAACTTACCTCGCCAAACCAGAGATGGCGAGCAACATGACCATCATATCTGACCAAAAGAGAAGTATCGGTGGATCCTCCGGGAAAAGGTGGATGCACCTGATCCCCTGTAGGCGGCTGATGTCCCTCAGCATCGTCCGCTTCACGGCGACGTTGTTGTTCCTCAATTCTTCTGCGCATATTATTGTCACCCGCCGCGCCTCCTCGTCTACGAACCACTAAAGAAAAAAAGTGAAAAAACGGATAACCCAAGGGGACGTTTTCTGAAATACGAAGCAATTAACCGGATAACCCAAGTAGTGGTTATCTGGGGTGTTTCCAAAGCAAACCAGATAACCCCATAATGTTAGTTTCGGGTTGTTCCAAAATTTTCAAACGCAAACCGGATAACCCCATAATGTGTAATCCGGGGTGTATAATTTCCTTTATGGCAAATTGGAATACTTACTCTTGTGTCCTCTTGGGTGTAAAATGAAGAACCGGATGTGGGCTTGTTGGATTCTCCGGTTTGTGCAAAAAAACTCACTTTCTCTCGTTTTACAGAAATGAAAATGGTAAAAGTGAATTTTTTATGTAATTAGTATTTATACAAGGGTAATTTCGTCCAAATATCAAAATTATAGGGGTAGAGAATAAATGTAGAGGTATAGGGTAAAATATTCAAATCTTACTATCCAATATCTATGATAGCCCACTTAAATTAATGAATTCCAGACACAGAACACCCGAACGCCAATATTGTAAAAAGAATATCCAAATACCAATATTGTAAACAATATACATGACATCAACATTATTGTCAAATTAGGTCCGACACATCAGACCGATTCACGACCTCACAGGCCATACAAAATTGTAAGAAAATGCAATCATATATTTTCGTACAACGTACAAAGTTTATGTTATTCTTGAATCATATCTAACTAGTCAAACGAACTTCAGTTGGCCTATTAAAAATAATTTTGATAGAATTATCATAATGTATATATATATATATATATATATATATATATATATATATATATATATATATATATATATATATATATATATATATATATATATAGAGAGAGAGAGAGAGAGAGAGAGAGAGAGGAGGGATCAAATTACACTCGAAGAGTTACACCATGACTTACACTCGCTCAAAAACGTCACTTCGAATTAATATTTTTTAAAATCAAGCGTTGGATTGAAACATATCATCATATAGATCATACCTATAAAGTTTGAGATTAATCTATAATGATTTACTATACGATCAAGATATCTAAAAATTAACGTCAAAATGGACTTTCATATAACGTTAATTTTGATCTTTATACGTATGATCTATATGATGATATGTTTCAATCCAACGGTTGATTTTAAAATAATCAGTGACGTTGAGTAGTTGTAATGGTAATTGATCTATATATATATATAAGGAGAGATCAAATTACACCCAAAGAGTTACACCTTGAGTTACACTCGCTCAAAAACGTCACTTCAGATTAATATTTTTTAAAAGGGTTAAATATGTTTTTAGTCCCTATAAATATGCGACACTGCAATTTTGGTCCCTCTAAAATTTTTCTTCGAATAATGGTCCTCGTAAAATTATTATGCACGTAGTTTTAGTCCCTACTATTAAACCGATGTGTATTTTTGAATGATGATTTTATAGACGTGTGTAGAACGTTATAAAAAGTTCATCGAAAAAAAAAGGAACTCAAAATTTAATTTCTAAATCGAAATTTTCATTGCTTTTATCAATATCTTTTAAATTTTAAAAAATTGTAAAATTTAGTAAATAAATATTGTATAGTATTATGAACACATATGAAAAAAATTATTCAAAAACTTAAAAATTTAAGGGTAATTAAACCGTTATATATATATATATATATATATATATATATATATATATATATATATATATATATATATTATTTTTTAAGATGATATGATAAAAAAAATATTTGTGAATTGAAGAGAAAGTTTATTAAGTATTGAAGATAAAATCTAATTATTTTCTACTTTTAGATAAATATTTTTGTGGTTATATTTATAAGAAAAAAATTATTTTTAAATTTATTAAATAATTAATATATGAGATCTATATATTGTTTAAATACATTATTTATTTAATGTAATTATAATTTAAGTTAATTTATGATTACTCTATATTTATATTATGTAGCTTTTGTTTATTATATTATTTTTTATATATTTAAAATATAATATTGAAATAAAAATTGGGATGGTCCATTAACTAGTCCATCGAACGCATGATCCATTGAAATTTGAATTAGACTAATTTTTGAAAACATGTAAAGTAATTGAATGATGCATTTCAATGTTTCGAGTCATATGACGGAAGCATATTAAGTTAGACCGATCCTTTTTTTAATCAAAAAAGGAGTATATTAAAAAGAGAACAATAAGAAATACAAAGAGCGGGGAGATCAAGCCAAAACCCCTTAGTAAGAGATTCTAATTCTAGGAACACCCTCCTTGTCAAGCAAGAAATCCTTTCTAATGTCTCTATGAACATGGTGAAACCAAGAGATACAATTGCTCATTTGACCAATGTTAGCAAGAATATTCGCACAAAAATTGGCCTCGTGAAAAATATGTGTGATCAAAAAATCTATATTCAGAGTGTACGACCAGCAGACAAGCCAACGAGAACGAATATTCCAAGGGACTAAGGCATGGTTTAAATAAGCTTTAACCACAAGAGCGTAATCAGTTTCTAACCAAACTTTATTTAACTTGCTAGCTACTATTTTTTCCATGGCAATGAGGGCAGCCATAATTTTTGCTTCCTCAGGGGGAACAGATTCGAGGCAAGCAGAGAAACTGGAAACATGGTTGGCCTGATAATCACGAAAGATGCCTCCACAAGCTGAAGACCAAGGAGAACCAGTGGCCACACCATCAACATTACACTTTAACCATCCATAAAGAAGAGGTGACCAAAGCACATCCAAATATTTAGAAGTCTTGCTAGGATGCAATTAGATATCAAATCTTTTAAGCAAAGAGAAGTTAGACATAACAGAGTTGGAGCATTTCTTTGAGCCATTACTAGCCAGTTTGACTTTAGCAGCAATGACTGCTACGCAAGAGGACCAATTGATGATTTTATCCATGTATCTAACTAAATTTCTGGCCTTCCAAATGTGATAGAATATGCTAACCAAACCAGCTTTAATAGAAGCCAAAGCCTGATCAGAGAAAGAAAGATCCAAAATTTTGAGACAATCAGGGTAGTTTTTGATTTGTAAGGGAATTTACAGCATATTTTGGAACCACTTCCAAATTTTCACAGCAAAAGGACGGGAAAAGAATAGGTGCTCAGATGACTCAACAGAGTTGCAGCACAAAGAACATCTAGAAGGTAAGAGAAAGCCACGCAACATGTAATTTTCATCAGTTGGTATTTTTCTGTGCAAGAACTTCCAGACCACCATGGAGTGTGAGGGAGGAGAGTCCGAGTCCCAAGGGAAAGAAGACCAAAGAGATGAAGGAGAGGGAGTGATGAACAAATTGTAGGCAGATTTAAAACTCAAATCACCATTTCTAGCATTTTTCCAAGCCAAAGAATCCTCCACTTCAGAATTTACGATGTTTACTGCAACAGTGGAATTAAAAAGAGTAGGCATGGCTGAACTAACGTTGGGATGAATTTGTCAGCCATTGCTATCCCACCAATTATAGACCTTGGAAGTTAGTTTATGATGGAATTGAACAGGTATGTTGAATCGATTCGTAAGAGGCTCACCAATCCAATTGTCAAGCCAGAAATTGACCTTTTTCCCATTGCCAATGATCCAAATGCAATTTTCAAGGACCATGTCATGAGATTCTTTGATTCCGCGCTAGATGGAGGATTTTATGTAGTATTTAATCAGTCTGCAGTTTCTTTTAACTCTAGCATTCAAAAGCTTCGACCAACCTTGAGCGTTGTTGAGGAATTTCCAGCACAGGTGAGCATTGGTTGCAAAGTTGAAGGCACGCAGAGAAAGAATTCCCAAACCACCTTCATTAAACTTTTAGCAGCACTTTTTCCAGGCCACAATGATTAACTTTTTCTTGTCAATATTGCCGGTCTAGATGAAGTTTCTCAGCCAATTCTCTATCTGCTTGATGATGCTAGCAGGCCAACAGTAGATCGAATGCAGTGAATGATCATGCTCAATATCACAAATTTAACCAGTTGAATTCTTCCCGCCATGGAGAGAAGTTTCGCTTTCCAAGCAACAAGCTTTAACTTGATGTTGTCCACGATTTTCATGAAATGGCAGGCCTTGGGATTAACTACAAAAATAGGAACACCCAAATTTAAGAAAGGAGGTGTGGCAATAATAAATCCAATGATGCTTGCAAGCCTACTATGCCTTCTCGAAGACATGCCACCTACATAAATCAAAGATTTATTAAAGTTACAAAACTGGCCTGAGCAATTAGAATAATCTATCAATAAATTGGAGATTGCTTGAATAGATTTAGCATCTCCCCTACAGAAAATCATAATGTCATCAGCAAAAAGAGTGTGAGAAGGCACATAGTGATTTCTATTGGCTTTAATAAGATTGATTTGATTAGTAGAGACAAGATTCGAAATGCCTCTGCTGAGGACATCTTCAGCAATACAAAACAACAAAAGAGATAGAGGATCTCCTTGCCTCACTCCAATTCTAAACATTAATAATAAATATTTAATTTTTATTTATTTATTTACTACTATATTTTATTTATAAAATAAATTATTTTTTAAGTTCATTATAAATTGATAGTAGTAAATTTATTTTTTGAAACACTTGTTTGATTTGTTTGACATGAACAAAACTCGTACAAAAATAATCGATAGTTTATTAATCAAGTAGACAGAATTGATTATAGTAGAATTGAGTTTGATATAATTGATTTTAATAGAATTGAGTTTAATAGAATTGATTTATGTTTGGATACATTTATGTAAAAGTGAGTTGAATAATAAATTTCAGTGTAAAATCATCCAAAATCAATTCTGAAGACAGAAATTACAAATTCAAACTTCAAGTAGAATCAACTATGGAGCCAGAATCAATTCTACTTTTGATAAATCAAATACCTCAAAATTATTCAAAATCATTTGATTCTGATTTTTGTAGAATTGAAAGAAAGTTGACTTTTCATTCAAAATCATTCAAAAAAGAATGTTTTTAATGTCTTTTCCATGAAAGAAAGTTGACTTTTCATATTAAAAGATATAAAGTTGAATTTGACAGATGATGACAGGGTGCAACTTGCAACCATCCATCTTGCGCATAAAGATCAAAGAAAAGACAGGACAATGATGTACTAAAACAGAAACGCCATGGGAACTCTACCATTTCAGAAATGCTTTTCATAAAATTGCCTTATACTTTTGAAATTTTAATGTAAAAATTTTTAGTTAATTTTTTTTAAAAATTGATTTATAATAACAACAACTTGTATTTAATTATAGTATAATTTTTTTTGATGTAATTTATAGTATAATTGATCGTATACAATATGATTATTTTTCTTACATGTATGTATATATATTTTGTGTAATATTTCCATTAATTTTTTAAAATCTTTTATTTATTTAAAAATTGAAAAATTAAAAAAAAACAACTCAATTTTTGTTTTTTAAAAAAACTGAACCTTTTTTTTTAAAAACTGAAAAATTTAACTTGAATTTTTTTTTAAAAATCTAAAATAAAAATTTAAATAACTGAAAAAAAAGAATTTTCGAATAAAAAAACTGTACATTCTTTTTTGAAAAAAAATTCTGAAAAAAGTGAAAATAAATTGTTTTTTCAAAAAAAAAATTAATTTTATTTTCTGAAAAAAAATCGAGCGAAATTCTTTTTTTAGAAAAATAATCTGAAAATTAAAAAATTTAACAAAAAAACTGAATTTTTTTTTTATTTTTTCAAAAGATTGAAAAATACGGAAATTATTTTTATAAAAAATTTGAAATTTAAAAAAAAAAAATCAAAAGTAATCAAAAAATATTTTTTTTAGATAGATGAATATCAATGCATTTGATAGATTATATTTTTAACTTGATGGATTAAATTGGATATATTTAAGGAAATTTTAATGAATTAATGAATTATTTTAATTAATCTATTAATAATCCAATTCATCTATTTTGCCACCCCTAATATTGCCCTATTGTTCTTCACTGTTGGTGTCATTTCCAATTCCACCATGGATCTTATCTTTTGGTAGTGTTTGGGATTCAGCCTCACCAGTCACCACGTTATGCGCTACATCCGTTGAGCTAATAGGTATTTTTCAAAACTCAAGTCTTTAAAGTTTTGTTATGCAATCTTAAATTTATAGATTTTGATTTTAGGTGGGTATTGATTTTTTTATCTCCTTTATAAGATGTTTATGTCAATTGAATAATTTATTGAAGTTTTTCTGGGGCACCGGGGAGTGTCTTTGTCTACATACGATTCGTTTTTCAGGGACACTAAGGAGCTGTCTTAACATTGAGTAAGTTATGTAAAAAAAGAATTCTCTTTATGTTGCTTTTTATAATTTGGGTTCATGAGTGTATGTTATCTTAAGTTCCATTTTATTTCAACATATAAAAGAAAACAGAGAGAATGCAAAAGAGATATTGAAAAAAAGATAAACTGAACATGGTTTTGTATAGGTTCTTCAACATCCAAAGGTTGATTGTGTGTATTGTGTTTGTTGTTACTAATATAATTTTGTTGGACTTTCATGATTGATAAGTTGATGTGATAGAGTTTCATTTCTTTGATTTCAAAATTAAAGTCATGTGGTGTTACATTTACCTTGACCTGAGAAAATGAACAAGTATTATTTCTGTTGAAATTCATTATTTTGCAGTAAGGTCTATTTTTCAGTAAAGCCACTTATTTTGCAGTACGGTCACATGTCAAATTTTCTATCTAAATTGAGGTGCCAATTATGATAGTCGAAAGGAAATAACTTATCTTGATGCTTCTGTTTGTATATTTTAGACCTATTTCCATGTCTTTATGATAGTGTTAATATGCACTGTTTTAATGGAATGGCTCATGTTGAAGCATTTCATTTTTATTTTGACATAGGATCCTTCATATGATATCTTAGAGAAACATGCAATGCAATTGATATTGCTTACTCATAGAAGGGAATCTATATTATGCTGCAATATTATACTTTTGAATTTATGTTATGCTTCAATGCAAATACATTTGCACTGTGAAATTCAAAATTCAAAAGTTTTGCACATAAGGCTTCCAACTATTCTAGGTCGTGCCATACACTTAAACTAGATATCTAATATTAATGTGGAATAAATGTTTTCACTCTCAAATGTTTCAATGCCACATTGCACATACCATTTACTATATATTGTAGTGGTTGCCACTTTTCTAGTTAGGCTTTTGGATAGTTCAGTTTTCATGTTGAAACTACTCCATTATTTTTATAGAAAATGGTACATTTATTTGAGGTTATTGTCTCTTTGTTGATGTTGTGCTATAGTAAGGTGTAGCTGTAGTAAAGTGTAGCTATTTCTGAGTCTTATTTGTGTCATCTCTTTGATGATTTGCAATGTTGATTTCCTTGAGCCTTTATCTCACCAAAAGCAATATTGTGAAATTTATATTTTACAGATATAATATATTCCAGAATTTAGAGGCGGGTCCGGTCCGTTTACTGGTGCATTTCTAATTTTTGTTTTCTTGGTCGGTGTTGTCATTGTTGGTGGGTATTTCTAGTGGCTTCAGCGGTACTCAATTTATCATTGAGGCTTGCTACAGTACGGGGGCAGTGCAATGTTTGCTATTTGGTACTCAATTTTTCATAGAGATTTGTTTTCTTGTTCGATGTTATCATATATTTTGCCTACTTGCTTAGACACACATCTACCAAAAATTGTTTGTAATAAGAAGTTATTCAATAATATATTGTTTATTATTGTACATTACGGTTCTTAGAACACCATTTGGTAGTGAAATATCATGATTTTACTGTGGCAATGTCATATACTCGAACTGTAGTTTAAAGAACTCTCCCAAAGGCAATGGACTATAATTAACGTTAAGTGTCATAGGTTGAATAATCTAATTGGAAGTAACAAGGGGTTGTTAATAGAAATTCTTATTCTCAGTATTAGCCACGGTCAAACAGTGGTAAATAAATTGTATTTAAACATGTGGAAACATTAGCCACAGTTAAAACCGTGACTAACCTTATAGGTAGCAATTCTGAGATACTGTTTTACCACAGTGGAACTTTCACTGTGGCTAATATTTGTTATCACGTTCAAAACCGTCGTAGCTATATTATAGTTTAGCCGTGGTTAAATATTTGCAACGCCCCTTTTGTCCACTGTTTTGACAATCGTGGCTAATTTTATTCGCCACGGTTATTTTGCTTTTTAGCCACTGTTTTAACTGTGTTACCGTTTTTTGGTAGAATGGAGAGAATGGAGAGAGTGCGCTTTTAACCGTGTTACCGTTTTTTGGTAGAATGGAGAGAGAGCGCGCACTAAAATAATTGTGTGACTGTATTATTCAATTTGTAATCACAATATGCTTATACAAAGAGTATTATACAAATGATATATGGACAAATGTAAATAATCTATCTATACACGTGTAAAATGGCTATAGGCTAATAATGTAACACTAAAGTATAAGCTAATAGCCAATATAGTATGTGGATGTTCCAACAATGTGAGATGAAGTAATAACCCTTTTAACATTAAGATTAAGACCCAAGAATGAAGGAAACTGTTGAGATAATCGAACAACTCCAAAAATGAGCTGAAAGTTTTGTTACCCAATTTCACAAGACCTGATGGTTTCTTCTCTTCCACATCAACTTGTGCTTCCTGGAGCCTATGAGGGGGTTCTATCATTTTGTCAGAATGTGAGGGTTCTTAGTTCTTGTTCTAAAGGCTCAACTGAAAGGATGTCACGACAGCCTGAGGATATTATGGCTCGGGGGTTCTGTTCCCCATTTGTCTGTTTCATAAAAAACAAATGAACAAGAGCACTCAAATTGAAAAAGGATGGAGAAGCATGGATGTCAGGATATTTTATCGCAACAGAGTAGTAGAGAGAGCGACAACGGTGTAGTCAAACCAAGACCCATTTGGTTCCACGAACATCTCACGTGCAAAGAGGCTAAAAAATAGTCTTTGTTTCTTGTTCAGTCGCGGCGGTCAGAACAGGAGGAGATGGAAGAAGGGTAGCGACTAAGAATTTGAAGAGGGATATAGAGGAAAAACGTTTTAACCGTGTTTATCGAGGAAAATGGAATAACGAATTGATTTGTTTTGGGATATCACTCGGTTTAAGTCCAATAGCTAAGCCCAAATTTCTCACTTGAGCCCAATCAGAAAAATACTAACATAACTTGTAATCCAATTAAGTATAACAATAGAATGAGAAACTATGCTCTCTCCCCCACTTATATCTATGACGCAGTTAGGACAATTATTGATTCTCCATTGTCGTTTATTTGTTTATAAGGAACAGGAAAAATAATGAAAAAAACCATAAATTTAAGGATAAAATGGTCATCGCAATTGAATATGGGTTCGAGAGTCAGTTAAGTGAGGGGAGGGTGTTAGGCACCCTCACCTCCGTTGTACTCAACGAGAACCTCCTCTAAATTCTAGAGTAAAAGTGTTTGCTATGACTTGTTTGAATGTTAATTATTTCTTCCTTGTTTTTATTTACAGAGAAAAAGATATTTACAAAAGGATAAAATAAAAAAGATGAAGAATAAAGATGAAGAATTCAAAGTTTAGGTAGTTCATAATTTTTTTGGTTAGTTGCTTTTAATTTATAAAAGTGTTGTCTTTGTTAGAATTAAACGCACGGGGCGTAAGAAATTGATTAATCACACGAAGGAAAAGTGATGATTTTGATGAGTTATTGTGGATTTTAGAGGTTTGAATTATTTATTTTTTAGTTATTAGTTTGATTTTTTATTAATTATCTATGTATAGGTGAATGATTTTATTTACAGATGATCATGGAACATTGATCGAAACTCCTAAATCTATGTAGAAAAAAGAAAATCTAAAGACATATTTTTAGTATTTTGGTGATTAATCAAATAAGCTAATGAAAAAATTATTATTCGTGTATTTTTGAATTAAAGCCTAAACATAACATAAATCAAGAAAAAACCTAACTAAAGCTTAAGATAAAATTATCTAACTCACAAAACAATATAAGAAATTAAAATTAAAATGAAATACAAATTAAAAGATGAAAATAGAGCTAAATAGAAAATAGAAAAATAAAATTGGAGTTCATAATGAATATAGACGTGTAAATAACCATAAAATTTTTTAAAGATCCAAGGTCTGAAACTCAATCCTTAAAATCCTAATTTAAATAAATCAATTAAAAATTAAACATATAAACAAAAATCAGAAAAATAATAATAACAACATGATGGACGGCGCCCTCATTGGTCTTAAAATAAAAAATAAGTAACAGTTAAAAGAGAATGGAAGCAATTTGTTCAGATAATCTTCTCTCTCTCTACGTAACTGATACTTCTTCTTTATTTTCTTTTCATTTACAGTCAAAACAAATTAACACAACATAGAAACGGTGATCGGAAGAATTTACCACCAACGTGGACGTAGGTGTGGCGTAGATAATTTCGGTATGAATCTGGTAGGAGTTTAGAACAGACCGTTGATGGAGGATAGTGCAGTCTCGCACGTGGGCAACGTTCGTATCGGTTGTTGTTGTTGTTGCAAAGTCAAAGATGGGCAGAGGAGCTTACAGTATCGTGCGGGTGTCATCGACAAGTTATCGTTGTTCCTAGATCTGTGGTGGTGATGGGGAATTTTCGTGCGGGATTATGTTATTTGGAAAATTAGATATTTAAATGATGATGATGAATTAAATTTGCCAAAATTTTGTAAGTAAAATTTTTATTTTTTTTTATATATAAATAAGGGCTAGAATCCAACTGATTCCCCCTAAGATTACACTAGAGTTGCGCTAGACCCATTAACAAATACATCAACATATTTGATTAGTGCATTTTAATGCACATTTGTCTATGATTGTACTTAAGCATTTTCCCTAATTTATTTTACTATTTAATTATTTAATTATTTTACAATTTTATTGTGTTTTCATATTTTAGTTTATTTTCAGCATAAGCAGTTTTTCTTGAGAAAATCATAACTGGAGCTACGAGAATCGGATTGACACGTTTTGATTTGTGTTGTAAAACTAAAAGAAAGAACTACAACTCTCATGTTGAAACCAAAAGTTGATTCGAAGTACAGAAGTCTCAAATAATTCGTTGAAGTTTTAGACGCTAGGAAATAATATTAGTTTAGGGTCATTTTTGGGTCGGGTTTATGTTTTCTAACCTGGTTTGAAATATTAATGCAATCCTTATTTTGTTAAAAGGTAAATCAACCGCGTTATTGTAGCCTTCATTCACTGTTCATGATGTTTTCATACGTTTGGTACACTTTGTTATGGAGAACTAATTCCAAGGGATTAATCTGTTGTAATCAGTTTCCTCTGACACTTTGATATCTTATAATTTCCAATAAAAATCTATTTTCTTTTAATTCTTCTCTTTGATATCTTGTTTGCTTAATTTTATTTATCTTAGGGTTGATTTATTTATTTTGATGATTGCATGTTCCTTTACTTTAATTGCATTTGCTTAATCTCCGCTTGTTATCATGTTTGCTTAATTCTCGATTGTTATATCTCGCCAATTTGCTTAATTTGGAAATTAGGAATATCTATAAAGTAATATCAATTGCGCTTGTATGATTATTATTATAATCGAAAAGGGAATATAGTTCCCTTAGGAATTGGGAATTATTTGGATCAAAGTTAAGTGGGAAACAAAAACAGTAGATTAATTGTTTCAACTTATTTTGATAATCACTTATTTGCACTATTTTTCTTAATAGAACACCCCATTCGTTATTGTTTTCTATTGGTTAATTCATACAGGTATCTGATACGTTACTCGAGTAATTGAAACTAGCTTCAATTTTTTAAATTACTCGTTTTGATCCATGCATGACTACGGTTCAAATTGGCGTCGTTGTCGGGGATCGAAACTGGGTCACCCGTGTTCATCTTCAAAAATTTTCCGAAGCTTTTTCATCTTCTCGACGGTAGCTCCTACGGCAGATCTATCCTTCAGGGTATTTCCCAAATCCTTAATATTCTCACTATAATCCGTGTTAAAATACCCTTCCTTGAAGCCTTTTTCTAATGGTGTTTCCATGGCCATACACAAAGCCATCTCTTCTGACTTCTTCACTTGATAATTTCCCATTATGCACTTAGTGATTGTATGGATAACTCTCTCGTTGTCGTTGGTAAAGATCGTTCTCATACCCCATATTCTATCAATGCTAGTTTCAGAGTTACATCTTATAATGTGGTGTTTCTTTCTATTCTTTATGCTGTTATTGTTTTGCATACACTCCTCCTTCTTATGATCGCTTTGACTCTTGTTTCTCTTGATTGTGTCTGTTAGGTTTCCATTATTCTTCCATTTCGTGTTACTATTCTAACTGGGATGATCCTTCTTTGACCTTTGCATTGTTTTCTTGTTGTTGGTAAGTCGAAAGTTTACTTTGTTTTTTCCTGCTTGTTATTGTTACTACCACGCTGATTCTCGTACTTATGAATATTCATGCTTTTGTTTTCTACATTTTAAACATCGTTGCTGGTTTCTTGGCCTTGGTTTTCTTCAAGATTCTTATCAGTAGAGTGATCTTTTCTTCAAGATTCTCCATGTTATTGTAATGCTTTTGACTATCTTTCATTTTCTCCTCAGGAATGTTCAACTCTTCCATCTCTCTTTGTATGTATTCTATGGATGTTGTCAAAGGTTTGTCAATGAAGGGTGACATTCCTTAGCTCCTCATTAACTGATTATCTTTGTCTTCCTGATTTTTGTTGATTCTCTTGAATTGGTTTTTGCTGTTGTAATTTTCCTGTAGATGCTTCTTATTTTTTATGTGGTATATACAAATGTTATTCCTCCTCCTAACTTTGGTATCTTTCTTTCTTTTGATGTTGTTCTTTACACTTGTAAGCCTCACTCCCTTATACTTTTTGTTCTTTGCAACATAATTACTATTATCCTTGTTGCTTCTTCCTCTGTTGTGATATTTCCTTAGTTGGTGGTAAGTCTTATTCTTCTTTTTTTTCTTATGGTTCTGACTATATTGGTTACCAGCATCACTACTTCTATTTGCCTTACTGATATCTTTATCGTTATGATTGATGTTTCTGTTTATTGTAAGTGAAATTCTGGCTACCAGATCTCAAATGTCCTAAGAGATGTCGAGACAATGATATCTGAACACAACATAATGAACAATGTATATCACACAATTAACAGTGCATAAAGTAAAGAACACACATAATTGTTAACCCAATTTGGTGTACAGCAACACCTATGTTTGTGGGCTACCAAGCCAGGGATGAAATAACTAGATAGTATCAATTCGTAGACCCACAATAAACTTTCCCTAGTTTACAATATACTAACTTAATCACTATCCATGCTTAACTTCTACCTAAGACTCACCTAGGTATAAGACCCTTCTTAAACCCCTTCACTCATAAATAGTGACAATAAAACAATTCAAAAGAAAGTTTCGAAGACACTCGTCGAAAACACAATATCATTCAATGCTTAAAAGCTTAAGAACGAGGACAAAACTTACAACTCAAAGAATAGTCCTAATATTCTATCAAAGAGATATTAGAGAGGCTCAAAATGCACAAAACCTAACACAAAACACAACTTAGGCTCCACATATTTATTAGGGTTGATGTTCGAATACTAGCATAGTAGGCAAGTAAAGAGTGAGGTATTTATTTTTACTGAGTGATATGTACCAGTTAGGTTATATCGTATTGTGTCGACAGAGATTGATTATTGATTCGTCGTTCGATAATTCTACCGTTAACGAGTTTGGGATAAATGAGTTGAAAAGAAAAGACAAAAAGTAAATGAACAAAAAGTATAAAGGATAGACAGCTTGTTCGGAACGAATGCATACTACCTGTCACAGACTTAAATCTACCATCCATGTCATACTCAGCCTACGATACTCGTCTGTGTCATCACATACCTCTCACAACCTAAGCTATTTCTAACCCAAATTAAGAATCCTCTCGAATCACCTCGATATCCATGTCTGCCATACCTCGACAACTAGAAGTCAACCGCGCCACTCGTAACGACTATCTCTAGCTCGAAACAACCAACACAGAGGCATTAAGATCAGATACCCTAAGTGAATGTCAGCTCTAAACCCATTTCTAGCATCTAGAAACTAACAAATAATCACACTAGGTAAGAATCTAAACAATCTATATCTAGCAAAACTCAAATCCCTAACATAGAGTAAAAACTTAAGACAATCACCAACATAGATTCGTAAAGAAAACATTATACAATGCCAAGGGCGACAAATATACATGAGTTATGAGTACCTATAAAAACATAACCAACAATAGAGAAATACATAGAGAAGAGAAGAGATAAACTACTCATTTACACCGGTTTGTCAACGCCTATCAAAGAGAAATCCACCTCCAATCATCCATAAGAAAGACCCTAGTGTTGTTTTCTAAGTTAATCTATCAAACACTATGAAGTGACGGAGTTTGGGAGCAAGAATCCACCCCAAAAACCATAAAACACAAAAATGAACTGAAATGAAACTATATACAAATTCTATCGCGCAGCCATCGCCCGACGCTCCAATTGCACCGCCCGACGATGGACCCTTATTACTTGGCCCACGATGTTCCACGTAAGCATCTGGGCAAAATATCTCAACACCGCCCGACGACCAAAATCACCGCCCGACGCTGCTTCTCTTCTTCGCCCAGCGAGCTGCTGGCGAGCCAAAGTCAGGAACTAATGGATTTTTTCAATGTTGCACCGCCCGACTAAGCTTCCAACGCTCATAGCGCCCTGTCATCTGATAACACGAAATCGTATCATATATTTTCTATGAAATTAACCTGTTTTATATCATATTGACCCGATTAACTCCCGAATATTCCGAGTTTTTATGACTTTTTGCAGGTACCACATATCTCAGCTCAAACTAGAAGAAAACATAAAACAAACAAAGCTTGCAACAAAGACCAGAAGAGAAAAGATAAATCTGCCAAAAAAACCAGAATTTGCTGCTATTACGGTCGTCACCCCCTTTTCCACGATCGTAAGACGCTTCAAGGCAGGTTACGCTCATCATGCTTTGGCCACGACCGTAACACGCTACTTAATGGAATATGCCCGTAACACAGAAGCCACGACCGTAACACGCAATATATCAGTTTATGAAATACTTGGAGAACGTGGACAAGGCTTAGCAGAGGAGTCTTCAGTGACTCCTGTTTTCTCTCAACCCACGACATAAAGCACGACTCAACTCATTCTCCCGAGTATTTCTCAAATCTTCAAAATCAAAGCCACGATCAAAGTCTCACCTGCCATCATTCATTCTCTATAAATAGCTTGGATTACAAAGTGAAAGGTAGAGAGCATTATCAAGTTTAACCGTGCGGAAGCTCTGTCGAATTCAAAACCAAGCCTTTTCCAGTTTTCATTCTTTTCCGATTTTAAATTTTCCCAGCATTGTCTTTATTCCCTTGTTTATTTTACTGTCCAAATAACAATTTCCAACATTAGAAAATTGTTATTCTAGTTAGGATTTATTTATTTCAAGCCTCAGAATTCTTTACTTTCCTAATTCCGAAGGTCCAAGTTTCCGATTTGTGGAAGAAGGACGTAGGATATTGCTTATTTCAGGTTTTTATATTACATTTAGTTTACAGTATAATTAAGTTTTCAAAAAGTATTTTCTAAACACTTATGGGCTAGCGAGAGCATGCATAGGGCTTTAGACGTATAATCCAAGATAAGACCACGAAAGTGTGAGTTGAGGGTTTTTAAACTGATTATTTCTACAAAACAAGTAAGTTGACCATCCTTATACACTTAGGTTCGATTAGATCCTTTAGGTCCACTCTATTACATACCGACCGTTTTATCATTATTCATTTAAAATCAATTAGTTTTACTTTCCTTAACCTCCCTAAAACCAAACGTGACATTATCCGCCTTAGCTAAATTAGCATACTTTCCCAGCACTAGAGTGATTACAAAGTCCCTGTGGATTCGACATTCTTTTATTACTACCGCGATAGACCGTGCACTTGTAGTTAAGATACCGTTAGACACATTAGGTCGATCGCACACCAAGTTTTTGGCGCCGTTGCCGGGGACTTTGATCTAGTCACTAGTGCACTCATAAAGTAGCACTGTCTAGACTAAGGCAACTATTTATTTTTCCCTCTGTGTATGCCAAATACTCGCTCTCAAGGAGGTCCTTTGCATATACGAATAAACGATCCTGAGCGTTATCTCAGAATAAGAAGACGAATTCAAGAGTACTGTGAACTCAACAATCTTCCTCTGTCTAAACTTCCGGATATCAACGAACTACGAAGAATGGCTGAACCACCGCCTCCACCTCGTCCTCTTAAGGATTACGCAGTTTCTTCTCAAGCGGAGCCTCACAACAGTATTGCTGCTCCTGCTATTGCTCGAAACGATTTCGAGCTGAAACCTTCGCTTCTTTCCGCCGTTCAGTAGAACCAATTTTCTGGATCTCCTACTGACGACCCGAATCTACATCTTTCAGTGTTTGTGCAGTACGCAGACACTGTGAAAGCGAACGGAGTAAACCCCGAGGCGATACGATTGCGCCTATTTCCTTTTTCTTTAAGAGACAGAGCTCGCGCTTGGCTCCAATCTCTTCCTTCAAACTCAATCACTACTTGGGATGAGTTGAAGAAGGTCTTCTTAGATATATATTTTCCTCCAAGCAAAACTGCTATGCTCAGAGCCAACATCAATGGTTTCAGACAAAAAGATAACGAATCTCTATTCGAAGCTTGGGAACGCTATAAGGATATGCTAAGACTCTGTCCTCATCATGGTTTAGAAGAATGGTTGATCATTCACACATTCTATAACGGTCTCTTGTACAACACAAGGTTGACTGTAGACGCTGCTGCTGGTGGCGCACTGATGGATAAACCATACGCCGATGCAAACCAACTTATCGAAAGCATGGCTCAGAACCATTACCAATGGGGAAGCGAGATAGCTAATGTAGAGAAATCTCAAACGAAAGGTGCCATGGTCGAAGTGAATAGCCTGGATCAAGTTAACGCTTAAGTGGAAGCTCTTACCCAAAACCTAGAGAACCTTACCATCGCTCCCGCAGCTACCGTAGCTGTAGTAGCCCAAACTTGCGACTTATGTGGTCTTCAATCACATCTTGCTCCAGAATGCCCACTTCTCAATCTCAGACCAATAAGGACGTTCTAAATCAGAATTTACACACCAATGAGCAAATTAAGCAATTATCTATCAAGGTCGATGCTTTAGCTACCCACAACAAGATGCTTGAAACTCAAATTTCACATGTAGCCCAACAACAAGCACCTACTGTTGCTCCTGCTGGAATATTTCCTGGTCAACCACAACCTAACCCAAAAGGACACGCTAATGCCGTGATATTAAGGAGTGGAAAAGAACTTGACGGACCTGTTGATCCGAGACTAGAAAACCCAGCAATGTACCAAAGGCAAGACAAGCCAAGTGAAAATGAGAATGAAGCAAAAGAAAAGGAAATCGAGAACCAAGAGGCAGTGGAAAAAGAGAAACCTTATGTGCCTCCACCACCTTATAAACCACCAATTCCGTATCCTCAGAGATTAACCAATTCCAAAATGATGGGCCAATTCAAGAAATTCGTTGAACTTCTGAAACAACTAAATATCACAATACCGTTTACAGAAGCCATCACCCAGATGCCCTCGTACGCTAAATTTCTTAAGGAAATCCTATCTAACAAGAAAAAGATAGAAGATAACGGAACAATTACACTCACCGCCGAGTGTAGCGCTATTATTCAAAATAACATGCCTCCTAAGTTAAAAGACCCAGGTAGTTTCTCTATACCCTGTAACATTGGAAAGTTCGTCATAGACAAAGCTCTATGCGACTTAGGAGCAAGTATCAGTGTCATACCCTTATCTATGTGCAAAAAGCTGGAAATAGGAGAACTTAGACCCACAAAAATGTCTGTTCAATTAGCTGACCGATCAGTTTGTCATACCCCAAATTTTGACCTAATATACCACCTTACATTTGCATTGTTGCACAACTAACAGTTCAAACAGCATTAATCGGGTATAGCATTCACAGGTCAAAATTAGGGTTTCATCAGATTTTCATCTGATTCAAGAGCTAACCAATTAGGGTTTGAGATTTTCTCACTCCATTTGATCTATCTTGATCAAATCATCAGCCTTCAATCCTCAGATATCCATTTTTCTCATAGATTAATCGAGGATCGACCAATTAGGGTTTTGGTCGAGCATAGGCATTCTCTGATTTTTTGAGCAGTAATTGACTTTTTTGGATAGAGATTGGTCATTATATCTTAGATATAACATCTTGACCTAATTTCTGGATTCAAAACATCATAGAGGTTCACAGAATTCATCAGTCAATTTCAGAAACGTCTGATGAAATTTCATCTGCACAGAAAAGTCAAACTTTGACTTTTGGTCAAATTTTTCAAAACAAAAATTTTTCAATCATCAAAATACTTCAAATGATCCATCATGATCATAAAAAATCAAAGAATTTGGAAAAGTCAACAAAAGTCAAAATTTCTATAACTTAGAAAATTTCTAAGTGTTGAAATTTCACATTTTCAAACTTCAAGCCATTTTTTCACCTAGTTCCAATTGGAATTTGAAAAAACTCAAAACATGAAAGTTGTAGATCATGGAAAAATATTTCCAAAATGTCCAAGAACTCTCAAATCCATAGAGTCTAGCTACACTTTTGAATTTGAAATTTAGAGCTCCAAAATCCATAATTTTCAAGTACAAACTTGTAAAATTATAGGTCATATTGTGTTTTTGCATTTAAACCACTTGCCACCTTGCCAAATTGACTCATCAAACTGATAAACATCAGTGAAAAGTGATGATTGAAGATTGGATCAAGTTTGGATAAATTCACACATGGTAAAAAAGGAACCTTCCTTTTGCTTTACAAATGACAATCTTGCCCTCTAAGCTTTCTTTGAATATCCAAATGCCATGTACTTCCTTGCCTAACAATTCAGACTTTTGGCCTATAAAAGGATCACCATTTCAAGAGAAATCAACACCAAGAAACTTCACAAAATCCATGCTTTCTTTCACTTTCTTGAAAATCAAGCAATTAGTGCAAAGTTGAGAAACATAGCATTTCTTAGTTTGAGCTAAAACATGGTAAATCTTGGTGTCTAACATGTTTCATACCAACATGTAACTTGTTCATAACTTAAAATCAAACTAAAAGCAAGAGAAAATCAGTTTCACTTTTCAATTTTCAAAACTTCAAACCGACTTAGGAATCGAATTTCAAGTTTGGGGAGAAATTGTTGTTCTAATGATCCGACACAATCCATATACATCATGGAGTTGATCCAAAACAAGAACAACTCAGAATCGCTTTTACATCGATTTCCAATTTTGTTTTCAAGCTTGTGCAGGTCGACTTCTGTAGAACAATCCAGTTTGATTCAAGAGGTGCAGGCCATCCTCATAGCATCCTTACATGCCGTTGGTGCTCTAAAGATCAAGAAATAATAACTGGAAGTGCTCTAGAACAGAATTCGATCTCAACTTTTCCAGGTTAGAACACGAACTTCAAACTCCATATTCCTTGCACCAATTGAGAAAAGCTCTTGGCCATTTGTTTTCTGCACTAATAACGAATGATAACCCTCAACAAAATCAAACAATCATGAACAATCCATCATTTAATTTGAAAAATCAGTTTTAGGGTTCATAAGTGTTCTTGAATCAAAACATTACGGGCTTAAAATAAATGAAATTAACATATGCCATCGTGCTCGTGAGGAAAAACGAGTGACTTTGATGTTTACATCGTCCAATTCCATTGAGAAACGAGGGAGATAGCTTGGATCAATCAAACTGAAAATCAAACACAAACCCAGAAAATTCGCGCGTGTTCATGTGTTCTTCAGTTTTTAAATTTTCAAATTAACCAATATTATATCAACGCGTGTTTTAATCCACTAACACATTCAAACGCGTTGGCCTAGTGGTTGTATGCTTGCCCATAAGTTCTTTCTGCCACGTGGTACACCTCAAGGTCATGGGTTCAAAACCCAGCAAGACCATTTTTTTCATTCATTTTCACAAAACTTTATTTTTTTTTTTTATCAAACTTCAACAATTTTTTTAACCAATCAAAACTTCTCATTTTGAGATGATTTTTTGCACACTTGTCATTTAATATATATATTTTATGATTATGTCAAAAAAATCCAAAAATATTTTCATCTGATTAAATTTTAATCGAGCCGAAAACGATGTTCTGAACACTTTTTCAAACCTTCTTAAAAGGTGAATTTTTCAAGTTTTCGACTTCCGATTTTTTTCAAAAACTTTTCATAAATGAACCTCACATTTCAAATCATTTTCAAAACATTTTCAAATCATTTTTCAAAACATTTCATCAAACTTTCATCTTTTACCATGATCAATCCGATTTAAAACGATAAAACTGGATTCGTTTCTTCTCGAATTTCTCGATCGATCATGGGCCTCCCTTATGGTGTAAGTCCCAATCCTTTATGTACATATTTAGTTTTACTTGTACATACTCAAATTATCATTGTTAATATTCAAACATAAACAAATTTCTTTCGTTTGTTTTCATTCGTTTGTCTATACGCCGAATCCATTGGTTTCTAAAGGAAGTTTTCTCGAGCAAATTTTCTTTTAAACCAATGGGCCTCCATCACGTAAGTCCAATAACATTCTTTTATGTACATAATATTTCCTTGTACATATCAAACTTTTGTCAAACATTTTTAAACAAAACTTTTATCTACATAACATGATACTTCTTTTCAAACACTTTTTATCATACATAACACGATACTTCTTTTTCAAAACTTTTATACGTACATAATACGGATACTCTTTCTTTGAAAATACTTTTCTGTATAAACTTTGATCAATCATTTCATTTCATCTGACATTTTACACTAAATACCATTGGTATTGAAAGGAGCATTATTCCGTGAAACTGCTTTCAAATCAATGGGCCTCTCTTCATAAGTCCCAACCTCCTATGTACATCAATCTTTGTCGTATATAAAACTCGTTCGTGTACATATTCATTTCCTTGTACACAGTTCAAACTTGTAAATAATCAAGTTACGCTCGTTTAAACGTTCGTTTCACGAACACTTGTTTATATTTCATAAACTGCGTAAATAAACATCATGCATTGTTTATATTTCCTTCATAAACTCCTGTGAATACATATCACACACACACACACACTGTTTATACAACTGTCTAATAATAACATAACAATTAGACTAATCAATAGGTTCCCACAGCCTCCGCTTGGGCTTCATACAAGACAACTCATCACCTTGAGTTTAGCCTCCGCTTGGGCTTCATACAAGATAACTTATCCCCAACATGGGTCACCTTCTCTTGGGCTTTATACAAAGAAACTCTCCCACAAGAGTTAGCCTCGCTTAGGCTTCGTATAAGACAACACTCCTATTGAGTCACCTCCTCTTGGGCTTCGTTCAAAAGAACTCCTCATTGAGTTTAGCCTTCTCTTGGGCATCATACAATGAAAGAGACAGAAATCTCTTAATGACCTCCTATTGGGCTTCAATACAAAGAATCACCAGCTAAGATAGAACCCTGAAAGGATGGTTTCCCGGTGAAATCACTTTCAAATTACCCAGAGAGTAAAATTTCCCGGTGAAGTTGCTCTTATTCAGAAAAGGATGATTTCTCGGTGAAATCCCTTTCAAGCCAAAGACAGCCATACCCTATAGCTTCCTCTTGAGCTTCATACAAGGACCCTTGATGACCCTCGATGACCCTCGGAATGCCTCCTCTTGGGCTAACAATACAAGGACCCATGGGCTTCTTAAAAGCATCCCTTTAATCCAATCAATTTCTCCTAAGAGATTTAAACATCTATCATCTCTATGGAAGAAGTATCTCATCCATTACATCACATACAGTCAAAAACTTTTCAAACTTTTTAAACTATTTTCAAACAAAAAACATCTATTAACAGTAAGTGGTAACGCTTGTACACTCAAGCAAAACACCCAATACTTACAGTTAAAAGATTCAATCATTTTTTTTCAAACATCTTTCTTAAACATGTAAGTGGTAACGCTTGTACACTCAAGCAAAACACCTAATACTTACGATGAAAGATTCTAATCAACTTTTCAAAAATGTATGTGATGAAATAGATTAGATATATTTTTCATTAAGATGACATTTGTCTATCTCTTGCTAACATCCCGTTGCTTTCCACTAGCATAAGTGGGAACTACGATTGCTCTGACTTTCTCAACATCCTTTTGAGAATACGTAGGCACAAGGTCTCATCCTTACCGAGCAAATTTCTATCTCCCTCAGACCAAACAAACCATAGAACCACGTAGAACCGAGCTACAAATGCTCGATTCCCACTAGGGATATGTATGCGAAGATCCACGATCTTTGCGAGCACAATAATAACAAAACCTAGAATCCCACATAATCTTTTCTTAAAATCCAAAGGAGAAACTTTCCCAATCATAGAAATAGCAATTAAAAACACAACATATCAAATGTATTCATATATAAAGTCAGATAACTACATATATTTAGGGTGCTCCATCTATTCCTTTATATACCAATCCCCTTACTCGAATCTCCCCAATGCGTTATGTCTAGTTTGCGCTAGTCGTTACGCATACCAATATCAATTGAGGGTATTTCACTTTCCCTTTTCATAATCATTAAATCATCTTTCTTGTGTTGAAAATAATAAAGCTTGATGCTCGCGACATCTTTATAAACAAAAAAGATTTAAATCGTTGCGTCGGAAGATCCGAACTCACGTTCGCATCCTCGGTAGCGTCACCTTTAACGCGAACAGAAAATGGCGACTCTGCTGGGAGTACGTTGAAACTTTGATTTTCAAAAAAAAACGCGTTACTCGTCCGAGAGCACCAAGCTTTTTGTTTTCAAAAGAAAAGAAAGGGATAAGCTTTTCATGTTTTGCACATATCTGTTTTTTATTGTGTGTTTCGATTTCACTTGATGGAAAGAAATCGACCGGATTTAAGAAACATTTTAAGATCTAGGTGGAGGTATTAATACGTGAGCGATTCAATGCTTTCGAAGTTAATATTTCCAGTGGAGGTTGTCTTGAGGTATTGTGTTTAAGCAAGTAATTGCGAAGACGTATTTTCGGAGAACTTAAGAAGTCGAGTGGACAGAACACATAAACCATCTTGGCCATTAGGATGTAGTGCGAGATTATTCGGTGTAAGCCTAGAGTAATTGTCATGCGATACTACGATCGAGTAGTTTCTCTTGAAAATATTATTGGACCATCGAGTATTCAACAAATCCAATAATGTTTTGAAGGGGTGTTGAGCTGATTATCGTAGAACCGATTCACGGATGAATAAGCCCTTAGAACTTAACCCGTTGATTCTTATCGTTGGCTTCATGCTCGTGACTTCGAACGCTTGCCCGTGTGTATAACTACTAACCATGTTTGTTGCATTCATGCATTCATTCAAAAAACAAAAAAAAAATCATTTTCTCTCTCCATTTCCAAAGAATTTAGAGATGTTTTCTTTGTAAAATATTTTAGGTTAGAGTGATGGATGTCAGAGGAAGATTCACCAAAAGATACAGTTTTAGGATTCCTGAAGTAGGAAAGTTGAAAGAGTTAGCATCCTTGGTAGAAGATCCCTCGGATTTCAGAAAACGCTATGGAACTCTTTTAACTCTTTTGAACGCTAACGTTGATGAAGGACTTCTCAAAACCTTCGTTCAATTCTACGATCCAGTCTATCGCTGCTTCACTTTCCCTGATTATCAGTTGATGCCTACTTTGGAAGAGTATGCGCATATCCTAGGAATCTCAGTATCAGACAAAGTGCCTTTCAATGGTTTGGAAGCCATTCCTAAGTCACAAGTCATTGCAACAATGACTCATTTAAAGAAACCTGAGATAGACAAAAACCTAACTACCAGAGGAAAACTCTTAGGACTAACTTCAAAGTTCCTAATGGAGAAGGCTCTTAAATTCTCTGAAGCCGGTGGTATGGTAGCCTTTGAAGCTATTTTAGCTTTACTCCTCTATGGATTGGTGTTGTTTCCCAACGTCCCAAATTTCGTTGATATCAACGCCATAAGGATCTTTCTGATTGGAAATCCGTTCCCACTGCTTGGTGACACGTCGTCTCTATTCATCATAGGAATCGTCAAGGAGACGGAACTATCGTGTCTTGTGTACCTCTTTTCAAATGGATTGTCTCACACCGCCTAAATCTCCTATCTTCCGCGAAACAAAGACGAGTGGCATTGGTCCGAAGACTCATGTCTCTTACAAACGGCGATATCCATTGGTATACCTTGGCAAACAATGAGATGGAAATCATTGAGAGTGGAGAATTTGCCAACGTACCTCTCATTGGTACGAAAGGAGGAATCAACTACAACCCATTCCTAGCAAAGCGTCACTCGATACGAAATTCGTAAACCTCCGGTTTGGAGAAAGCTACTTCTATCATGAAGGAGAGGATTCCCAAGATTGAAGGCTAGGATGATCAAAGCTTGGCATCACATCCGAAAGAAAGGAAAAGGTAAGGCAAAGAATTGTGTAGCCATGGAAACCTACACTTCTTGGATAAAGAAAAGAGCGAAGGAATTTCGAATGCCTTACGCTTATGAGGATCCCATGTTCTCAATCGCTTCCAAATCAACAAATTTTCCCGTTGAAGCTGTGGGAGAATACCAAGAAGCCTTGACCAAGATAAGGTTTGAGAAAGAAGCTTTGGAAAGCAAATTCCTTAAGACTAACCTTGAGAATAAGAAGCTCAAGAAGCAAGTCAAAGATCATGAAAAGACGCCTACTTCCGTGATGAATGGCTCATGGAGAAAGATGATAAGATTCGCCAGAAGGATAACGCCATCCAGAAATACGTCAAGGAAAGGAAAAGAAAGCTCGAGGAAATGACAATCAGCAAGCCCACTCCCAACGAGTGGAAGAGAGTCATTAGCAAGCTAAAAGCCGAGAAAGCCAAACTAAAAGCTCACTATGGAAGGAAATCGTCAAGTCGCATCAAGCCTTTGGATCGTCATCCGACGAAGATGTTTAATTAGTTTAATTTAGTTTGTAATTTTATCATTTATTGTATCATTTGTGTGAGCAATGCTCCAACAAAAAACAATTGTTGTAATCTTCCTTCATTAATCAATAAAATTAGTGTTTTCCATCCAAATATTTGCCAGAAATATCTCGTTTAGCATAAATTCTTTGGAAATTTCTTTTCTTTACAATCATATTCATGCATCATACTTTGCATTTAAGTCTACCATCTAGAGTCTAATCATTCACAGTTTTGAACTGTCAACTTTTCCAGATAGAAAATTGTCAAGCTGTCGCGTCTTAGTGTTTCTCGACTGCGTCCGCAGCCAACTCGAACGTACGATACTAGATCAAAAAGAAGAAAAGTGATGGATAATTTTGAGCAAGAAAACGTTGAACTCCGTAGTACTGTAACTACGCTACAAGAAGAAGTGGAAAGACTCACATCTTTGGTCAACTCGCTTGCCACAACGCAAAGTCAACAAGCAGCATCGAGCAGTCATAACCAAATAGCAACTTCAGAGGATACTACTACTCCGCCAAGTCGCGATCGGAGTTCACCTTTCAGCATGCCAGAGGGCTATCCATGGGGAATGCCTTTTAACTTCGGCATTGGAGTTCGCCAACCGACTTCTCAAACAACCTCGCTTGAAATACCTACTTTGCAGCAAAATGCTACGTTCACTCCACAACGTGGAATAACTTTTCCACAAGTAACAATGTCGGTCTCTCAACCGATCATGTTGAATTCAGCTTCCGTAGTGCACACTACCGCAGACGAAGAAGTTCATCACACTCCAGGAAATAGCACGAACGCTCGTGGTTCAATGGAGAATCTCCAGGAACAACTCCTCAAATTGCAGCTTGAGATAAAAACGATTCAAGGGAAAGAATTGTTTGGGAAAAGCGCCCAGGATCTCTGCTTAGTCCCTCGTGTAAAATATCAAAATTCAAAATCCGGATTTTGAAAAGTACAAAGGGAATTCTTGTCCTCAGAGTCATCTTACAATGTATGCTAGGAAAATGTCTACGTACAATGAGGATCATCACCGTTAATTCATTACTTCGTGATAGTCTCACCGTGCCGCATCAAGTGGTACATGGGTTTAGACAAGACGAATATCCAATCATTCAACGACTTAGGTAAAGCCTTCGTCCAGAATACAAATTCAACTTGGATATGGCTCTGATAGGATCAACTCCGCTCCATGTCTCAAAAGGAAAGAGAGACATTCAAGGAATATCGAACGATGGAGGGAAATTCTGCAAGTCAACCCGCCTTGGAGAAAGAAATGACTAAGGTATTCTTGAATACTCTAAACTCATTCTACTATGAGCGAATGATCGCTAGCGCCCGAGACTTCAACAAAATGGTAAGCATGGGATGCGACTAGAAGAAGGGTTCGGACAGACGCCTAACCAAGGAAGTAGGATCTTCTAGTAATACCAAGAAAGTTGGAACCGCTTTACCAAGGAAAAAGAACATGACGTAGGAATGGTATCCAGGAAACCACGTAAGAATGTCATTCAACAACGACGGTAGCCGCCATAGCACCCACCGTCAACATAACTCCGTGAATTGCTCCGCAATTTCAACAAAATCAACAAACTCAACACCTCGTCAAGAGCTCGGCAGCACAACCAAAATCGTCGCGCCCGACCCAATTCCCATGACGCATACGAACTTTACCTACGATAGAAAGGAATCTAATACGACAAGGTTACCACCTCCGGTCCCGAAAACTACCATGGTGGTACAAAGTCGACATGTCTTGCCCTTTTCACCAAGGGCACCGGCCATGACCTTGAGCATTGCATAGCATTGAAGGCGGAGATTAGTAAAGACTAATCTTCTTTCCTTCAGAAATACAAGCCCGAATGTGCAAGCCAATCCACTTCCCAGCCATAGTGGACACTCAGTGAATCTAATGCTAAGGAATACAGACAGGTACCTTGTCACAGACGTAAACTTAGTCAAAGGAAACTTGGTGCATCTTCATGAAGCATACAGTACCATGAGCACCTTCACTAAGCATGATTATGCAGCTTGCTATATCTGTTCCAAGAATATCCATGGATGTCCCACCATAAGAGCAGATATTCAGCATTTGTTAGACATTGGTGACCTACAAATTTACAGAAACCGAGATGACCATGACGTAAATACAATAGGGCATTTTCCGCATGAGCTTTTAGTCTCAGATATCAACTCGGAAAATCCCGAAGTAAACATTGTGATCCCTTGTTTCAACATACCCGAGCATGTGGAGATCGCGTACAATGGTTCCAACATTCCAACATCTCCTTTGGTAATTTTCCCACCGGTCTGTTCGTGCTTCTACTAGAGCAATTCCTTACGACAATGCAACCTTGATAGAGGATGGGAAGGAGAAACCCATGCCTACACTTCCGCTAATGTCAATATAACAATCGGACGACGACGAGTACACGCCCATTGCCACCAAAATCGCCAAACAAAACCAAGTTAACATATCCTCCGAGAATCCAACGATTCCCATTGTTAACCAGTACAAACATTGGTTCTACATGGAACCAACCAAGTTAACATATCCTCGAGAATTGACGATTCCCATTGTTAACTTGAAACATAATGGAACCAAGAAGGCGAGATCTTGAAACTAATCAAGAAGCGAATATCAGTCGTAGACCAATTGATCAGACTCCTTCAAAAATTTCAATCTTGTCTTTACTCCTTAACTCAAGCTCACCGAGAAGCTTTGATGAGAGTACTAGACCGAGCTTATGTGGATCACGATGTGACTACGAGACCAATTTGGAGGATCGTCTCCAACATAACGACAACAATCGAGTTTTAGTGACGAAGAACTTCGGAAGAAGGAAAGATCACAACTTGGCCTTGCACATCTCGATGATTTGCGATCGATTCCCTATCCAATGTATTGGTGGATACAGTTCGTCTTTAAGCGTAATGCCAAAAGCGGCTCGCTCGTTTAGCTTACAAAGGCGCCAATGAAGTTCAACGACATCATAGTAAGAGCTTTCGATGGATCGAGAAAGTCAGTTATTGGGGAAGTTGATCTCCCAATGACAATTGGCCCTCACACTTTCAAAATTACCTTCCAAGTCATGGACGTACCAGCTGCATATAGTTGCTTGCTAGGAAGACCTTGGATCCACGATGCGAGGCGTAACCTACTCTCCATCAGAAATTAAAATTCACATTAAATGGAAAGTTGGTGACCATCAGCGGTGAACAAGCTTTACTTGTAAGTCATCTATCCAGTTTCTCCTTCATCACTGCTAATGACATTGAAGCGCCGCATCTCCCAGAAAATCCGTTAGAAGATGAATCTACTAAAAATAGATCATCTATCTCTTCGTATAAAGCGGCACAAATGGTGAAAGATGGCAACACTCGAGGATGGGGACAAGTTATCAAACACATCAAGAATGAAATGAAAACCGGACTTGGGTTCACACCGTATTCTACAAAAACAAGAGAAAGATGAAGCACTTCCCGATCAAGGAAGTATTTCATAGTGGAGGTTTCTTAAACCTGTTCAAGAGGTTAATGTTGTAACCATTGAAGAGGATGAAGATGATCCATCGAATCGAAGAATGGAGCACTTATTTGAATAGCCACGAATATGTGTCTCAAGAGGAATCATATGCACCGATGATCAATTCAAAGACATGTCCTGACATGAAAATCCGCTAGTCCTGAAATTTGGGATACCTTGGGATAACCAAGTGGCAAATCGACTACATGGTGAAATACTCTGCGCCAGAAAGCTCGAAAATCCGGATTGAAGATATCCAACCCACAGGATGGGGTGATGACTTTGACTACCCTAGTCAATCAGAAGAGGAATACTCGTCTTCTCAAACTAATCAACGATCGAGGTCCCAAATGAAGATCTCTGTTTCAACACGTGGATTTCACCAAGCGGATCACGGTTACCACTACATCAACATGATCACTGAAGATCAAGAGTATGATTCAGGATACGATGCGGAAAGTGTCGTTGACAACGAGTCTCTTCACTCCGAAGACTGGAAGGAACATCCCCAGTATTCCACACAAAGATCAAAGGCTATCTCTCATACTTCCCGATCATTAATCAAGAAGATCGCTTTAGACACCAAAGGCAAAGGCCATCGTTCGAGTCCTCAAAGCACCTCACAATCAAAGTTTACTCAAGGGTTAAACCAAGAGGAAAATTACAGTACCTCGACTTCAAGGAGTTCTTCACTATTGGAAACTTGAAGTTAGGACTAATGTTCATAGCTCTAAGTAGTTTATCTTTGCTTTTGTTTTGAACTCTCGCGCGAAGAGATGTTTTATAGGGTTTAGCTTTTAAATAATTTCTCTTTGTCTTGCCCAAGACAAATGAGTTTGTATTTTAGGGCCTGTTCATATTGTGAAACATAAATAAAATGCGTTGTTTTGTTTCCACTCTGTGTTTATTTTCATTTTACCCTTTTAAAATGATAATCCTAAAAACACAAGTAAAAAATCTTCAAAAAAAACAAAATCATCATAATGAAAAATTAATCGCAACACTTAACTTTCAAAAAAAATGATGATAAAACTTTTAATCGAACATAAATCAAAATGCAGATTAAACAAATGGACAAACCCATTGAAAGCGGTAACTCTACGCTCTCTCAACTTTGAAATCCCTATTCTTTGAAGAAGAAGTTGAAGAAGAGATCCCGGATGAAATTTCTAGACTGCTAAAACACGAGAGTACCCACTTGGGGCATCGTACAAAGATAAGAAAACTCTAAGGAGGCTTTCCAGGAATTTCTTCCTCAATGAAGATGTTCTATACAAAAGAAACTTCGACATGGTTCTGCTCAGATGCGTCGATAGACAGGAAGCAGACACAATCATTCATGAAGTACATGAAGGGTCCTTTGGAACCCATTCAAATGGGCATGCAATGTCTAGAAAAATCTTGAGAGCAGGATACTATTGGATAACGATGGAATCTGATTGCTGTAAACACGTCAAAAGATGTCACAAATGCTAGATCTATGCAGATAAGATCCATGTGCCTCCGACTCTACTCAATGTTCTCTCCTCTCCGTGGCCGTTCTCCATGTGGGGCATTGACATGATTGGAATGATTGAACCAAAAGCGTCCAATGGACATCGCTTCATTCTAGTGGCTATTTGATTACTTCACCAAATGGGTCGAAGCAGCATCTTACGCCAACGTTACCAGACAAGTGGTTGTGAGGTTCATCAAGAACAACCTCATTTGCCGATATGGAATTCCAAGTAAGATCATTACTGACAATGGATCAAACTTGAACAACAAAATGATGAAATAACTGTGTGAGGAATTCAAGATTGAGCATCATAACTCGTCTCCTTAGGCCAAAGATGAGCAGCCAAACAAGAACATCAAAAGATCGTCCGGAAAATGGTCATCACTTACAAAGACGCGAAATCGCCATTTGCTGCATGGGTATCATACTTGATCGCACTTCAGAGGGCAACTCCTTTTCTCTAGTATACGGCATGGGCGGTGCTCCCGTAGAAGTTGAGATCCCATCAATGAGAGTTCTCATGGAAACTAAGCTATCGAGCCGAATGGTGTCAAAGCGGATCGACCAATGAACTTAATTGAAGAAAAGCGACCACTCGTGTCACGGACAACTTTATCAAAGAAGAATGAAAGCTTTCGACAAAAGGTCCGACCTCGTGAATTCCGAAAGCGACCTCGTGCTTAAAAAGATTACATCTTTTCAAAGCATTCTAGGGGCAAATGGACCCCTAATTACGAAGGCCCATACATCGTCAAAAGAAGCTTCTGGCGGTGCTATGACTCTCACAACCATGGACGGCGATGAACTCCGCATCCACGTGAATCTTGACGATCAAAAAATACTTTGTCTAAAAACAAAACAGCTCGGTAAGTCGAAAACCGAAAGGCGGCTTAGGAAAAATGAGCATCTCGGTGGATTGAAAACACGAAAAGGAGATCCAGGCAAAATTAGAGACAATAAGAAATTATCGATAGATCGAAAACACGAAAAGCGATCTAGGCAAAAACAAGGATACAAAACGACAAAGTAGCTGCGTCGATACGTATTTTGTCCACATGAAGAATCTTCCATCAACGGATCTTCAATCAACTCTTACAAGCAACATTGGAATTCAAAGTTGTTAGGGATAGTAGTGGTTATTTGCTTTCAATGTAGCCTTTTCTAATAAATTATCATTTCCAACTTTTGTAAATAGTTCATGGAATCACGCCTTTGGTGATTACCATTCTATTCAATAAATTTGAGCCTTGTGCCTTTTGTTTGCAATTCCTACTTTATTTTTTGCAAAATAACGCTTTTATAGTGAAAATCACTTTTGAAACTAAAATGTTTTAAATGAATTTTTACTTCAAAATTTTGAAACAAAAGCAAAATTCTCCTTTGAAACTATGAACACGGAAATAACTTCAACGTTTCTCCAAGAGTGTTTCGATCCCGATTAGTCGCCAACTGTGATCTTCTCCTCATCGAAAATCATCAAAGGGCGGTATTCTTATCAAAAAGAATCCCGACCAAGTTGCCAATGAAATACCTTTCTCGGAAAGTGTAAACCATGCAACTCAAATTCTTCATTAGTGAATATACGCACCATTCAATTTTCACCAAGTATTTGTTCGACGTGTGATCCTTTTCTCAAATATCCCTTTAGTGTTTTTGTCAAGTATTGTTAGCATGCATATAACATTCATGACATTCATACATAATAGCATCATTCATTGCATTTTTGCATCTCTCAAAATGTTTGCTTCAAATCACGGTTATATATATACTCATACAGTATATCATATCCCAATGAGAATATCTCAAACGAAAAGATACTTTTCTTTGTTTCCCCAACGGAGTATTCCCATCTGAGAAAGGATATGTCTTCCTTTTTCCGGGCAAAGTCCCCAAAAGAAATGCATTTTCTTCTCTCTATCATATTCGCCGTGAGATTATCCTCGTTGGGAACAATGTCTTGATTAACTTTTTCTCTCAGTTCATTCTGGATAGAACAACATCACATTATTCACAAAGTGAATACGCAACAACTCATTTCTCAAGATTTACCTTGTTATAGTTATCACTTTCGATAATTGGTAGCATCTTCAAATTCATTACCATACTATATCACAAGGTGATAATTGGTAATATCATTTCCATTTACCTTAAACATTGTCACAAAGGCGAGAAGGTAATCTTTTGTTTCCCAAGCGAAGCAGATATTCACATTCTCTGTGAATCATTCTTTCCCCAACGAAACATATTGTTTGTTTCCCAACAGATAGGATTCTCTTTTCTCAAAAACAGATCGAGTCATCCTCATAAAATTTTCCCCATCATGTCATTTCTTTGACATCCTTTGGGTAAAACTTTTTAATCACTTTGCATCATCCGCATCTTTTGGTATCTTAGGTCCAAATTTTGCGTATTCTGATATTTAAGTCTCTTTACACCTATCAAAACAAAGATATTCATCTTCATCTTTCAGGTTAAAGAAACTTAAATAGGGGCATCTCATACCCAAATTTTGACCTAATATACCACCTTACATTTGCATTGTTGCCTGACTAACGATTCAACGGCATTAATCGGGTATAGCATTCACGGGTCAAAATTAGGGTTTCATCGATTTTCATCGATTCAAGAGCTAACCAATTAGGGTTTGAGATTTTCTCACTCCATTTGATCTATCTTGATCAAATCATCGACCTTCATCCTCGGATATCCATTTTTCTCATAGATCGATCGAGGATCGACCAATTAGGGTTTTGGTCGAGCATAGGCATTCTCGATTTTTGAGCGATAATTGACTTTTTGGATAGAGATTGGTCATTATATCTTATATATAACATCTTGACCTAATTTACGGATTCAAAACATCACGAGAGGTTCACGAATTCATCGATCGATTTGAAGCGTCGATGAAATTTCATCGCATAGAAAAGTCAAACTTTGACTTTTGGTCAAATTTTCAAAACAAAACTTTTCAATCATCAAAATACTTCAAATGATCCATCATGATCATAAAAATCAAAGAATTTGGAAAAGTCAACAAAAGTCAAAATTTCTATAACTTAGAAAAATTTCTAAGTGTTGAAATTTCACATTTTCAAACTTCAAGCCATTTTTCACCTAGTTCCAATTGGAATTTGAAAAAACTCAAAACATGAAAGTTGTAGATCATGGAAAAATCTTTCCAAAATGTCCAAGAACTCTCAAATCCATGGAGTCTATATACACTTTTGAATTTGAAATTTAGAGCTCCAAAATCCATAATTTTCAAGTACAAACTTGTAAAATTATAGGTCATTTTGTGTTTTTGCATTTAAACCACTTGCCACCTTGCCAAATTGACTCATCAAACTGATAAACATCAGTGAAAAGTGATGATTGAAGATTGGATCAAGTTTGGATAAATTCACACATGGTAAAAAAGGAACCTTCTTTTTGCTTTACAAATGACAATCTTGCCCTCTAAGCTTTCTTTGAATATCCAAATGCCATGTACTTCCTTGCCTAACAATTCAGACTTTTGGCCTATAAAAGGATCACCATTTCAAGAGAAATCAACACCAAGAAACTTCACAAAATCCATGCTTTCTTTCACTTTCTTGAAAATCAAGCAATTAGTGCAAAGTTGAGAAACATAGCATTTCTTAGTTTGAGCTAAAAACATGGTAAATCTTGGTGTCTAACATGTTTCAGTACCAACATGTAACTTGTTCATAACTTAAAATCAAACTAAAAGCAAGAGAAAATCAGTTTTCACTTTTCAATTTTCAAAACTTCAAACGACTTAGGAATCGAATTTCAAGTTTGGGTTGTTGTTCTAATGATAACATCCATCGGGAGAGATCCTCATAGCATCATCATGCGATTGGTGCTCTAAAGATCAAGAAATAACAATTTGGAAGTGCTCTAAAGAATTCGATCTCAACTTTTCGGTTAGAACACGAACTTCAAACTCCATATTCCTTGCACCAATTGAGAAAAGCTCTTGGCCATTTGTTTTGCACTAATAACGAATGATAACCCTCAACAAAATCAAACAATCATGAACAATCCATCATTTAATTTGAAAAATCAGTTTTAGGGTTCATAAGTGTTCTTCGAATCAAAATCATTCTGGGCTTAAAATAAATGAAATTAACATATGCCATCGTGTTCGTGAGGAAAAAACGAGTGACTTTGATGTTTACATCGTCCAATTCCATTGAGAAACGAGGGAGATAGCTTGGATCAATCAAACTGAAAATCAAACACAAACCCAGAAAATTCGCGCGTGTTCATGTGTTCTTCAGTTTTTAAATTTTCAAATTAACCAATATTATATCAACGCGTGTTTTAATCCACTAACACATTCAAACGCGTTGGCCTAGTGGTTGTATGCTTGCCCATAAGTTCTTTATGCCACGTGGTACACCTCAAGGTCATGGGTTCAAAACCCAGCAAGACCATTTTTTTTCATTCATTTTTCACAAAACTTCAATATTTTTATGTTTTTTTTATCAAACTTCAACAATTTTTTTAACCAATCAAAACTTCTCATTTTGAGATGATTTTTTGCACACTTGTCATTTAATATATATATTTTATGATTATGTCAAAAAAATCCAAAAATATTTTCATCTGATTAAATTTTAATCGAGCCGAAAACGATGTTCTGAACACTTTTTCAAACCTTCTTAAAAGGTGAATTTTTCAAGTTTTCGACTTCCGATTTTTTTCAAAAACTTTTCATAAATGAACCTCACATTTCAAATCATTTTCAAAACATTTTCAAATCATTTTTTCAAAACATTTCATCAAACTTGCATCTTTTACCATGATCAATCCGATTTAAAACGATAAAACTGGATTCGTTTCTTCTCGAATTTCTCGATCGATCATGGGCCTCCCTTATGGTGTAAGTCCCAATCCTTTATGTACATATTTAGTTTTACTTGTACATACTCAAATTATCATTGTTAATATTCAAACATAAACAAATTTCTTTCGTTTGTTTTCATTCGTTTGTCTATACGCCGAATCCATTGGTTTCTAAAGGAAGTTTTCTCCTGAGCAAATTTTCTTTTAAACCAATGGGCCTCCATCACGGTGTAAGTCCCATAACATTCTTTTTGTACATAATATTTCCTTGTACATATCAAACTTTTGTCAAACATTTTTTAAACAAAACTTTTTATCTGTACATAACACAGATACTTCTTTTCAAACACTTTTTATCTGTACATAACACAGATACTTCTTTTTCAAAACTTTTTATCTGTACATAATATAGATACTCTTTCTTTTGAAAATACTTTTTACAGATAAACTTTGATCAATCATTTCTGTTTCATTTGTACATTTTACACTAAATACCATTGGTATTGAAAGGAGCATTATTCCCTGTGAAACTGCTTTCAAATCAATGGGCCTCTCTTACAGTATAAGTCCCAACCCTCTTATGTACATCCATCTTTGTCTGTACATAAAAACTCGTTCGTGTACATATTCATTTCCTTGTACACAGTTCAAACTTGTAAATAATCAAGTTACGCTCGTTTCAAACGTTCGTTTCACAGACACTTGTTTATATTTCATAAACTGCTGTAAATAAACATCATGCATTGTTTATATTTCCTTCATAAACTCCTGAATACATATCACACACACACACACTGTTTATACAACTGTCTAATAATAACATAACAATTAGACTAATCAATAGGTTCCCCAGATAGCCTCCGCTTGGGCTTCATACAAGACAACTCATCACCAGTTGAGTTTAGCCTCCGCTTGGGCTTCATACAAGATAACTTATCCCATGGGTCAGCCTTCTCTTGGGCTTTATACAAAGAAACTCTCCCACAAGTTAGCCTCCGCTTAGGCTTCGTATAAGACAACACTCCTGTTGAGTCACCTCCTCTTGGGCTTCGTTCAAAAGAACTCCTCATTGAGTTTAGCCTTCTCTTGGGCATCATACAATGAAAGAGACAGAAATCTCTTATGACCTCCTATTGGGCTTCAATACAAAGAATCACCAGCTAAGATAGAACCCTGAAAGGATGGTTTCCCGGTGAAATCACTTTCAAATTACCCAGAGAGTAAAATTTCCCGGTGAAGTTGCTCTTATTCAGAAAAGGATGATTTCTCGGTGAAATCCCTTTCAAGCCAAAGACAGCCATACCCTATAGTTTCCTGTTGAGCTTCATACAAGGACCCTCGATGACCCTCGGAATGCCTCCTCTTGGGCTAACAATACAAGGACCCATGGGCTTCTTAAAAGCATCCCTTTAATCCAATCAATTTCTCCTAAGAGATTTAGACATCTATCATCTCTATGGAAGAAGTATCTCATCCATTACATCACATACAGTCAAAAACTTTTCAAAACTTTTCAAACTTTTTAAACTCTTTTCAAACAAAAAACATCTATTAACAGTAAGTGGTAACACTTGTACACTCAAGCAAAACACCCAATACTTACAGTTAAAAGATTCAATCATTTTTTTTCAAACATCTTTCTTAAACATGTAAGTGGTAACGCTTGTACACTCAAGCAAAACACCTAATACTTACGATGAAAGATTCTAATCAACTTTTCAAAAATGTATGTGATGAAATAGATTAGATACATTTTTCATTAAGATGACATTTGTCTGTCTCTTGCTAACATCCCGTTGCTTTCCACTAGCATAAGTGGGAACTACGATTGCTCTGACTTTCTCAACATCCTTTTGAGAATACGTAGGCACAAGGTCTCATCCTTGCCGAGCAAATTTCTATCTCCTCGACCAAACAAACCATAGAACCAGTAGAACCGAGCTACAAATGCTCGATTCCCACTAGGGGATATGTATCGAAGATCCACAGATCTTTGCGAGCACAATAATAACAAAACCTAGAATCCCACATAATCTACTGTTTCTTAAAATCCAAAGGAGAAACTTTCCCAATCATAGAAATAGCAATTAAAAAACACACAACATATCAAATGTATTCATATATAAAGCTGTAGATAACTACATATATTTAGGGTGCTCCATCTATTCCCTTTATATACCAATCCCCTTACTCGGAATCTCCCCGATGCGTTACGTCTAGTTTGCGCTAGTCGTTACGCATACCAATATCAATTGAGGGTATTTCAGCTTTCCCCTTTTTCATAATCATTAAATCATCTTTCTTGTGTTGAAAATAATAAAGCTTGATGCTCGCGGCATCTTTATAAACAAATCAAAAGATTTAAATCGTTGCGTACCGGAAGATCCGAACTCACGTTCGCATCCTCAGGCGCGTCACCTTTTAACGCGAACACAGTTAAATACCCTGTAGGTATATTGGAAAATGTTCTAGTTAGAATAAGTCAATTCTATATCCCGGCCGATTTCATAATCATGGACATTACCGAATATTCAGTTACCCCTATCATATTAGGAAGACCATTCCTAGCCACAGTTGGAGCTATAATTGACGTAAAGAAGGGCAGACTAACATTCGAAGTCGGAGAGGAAAAAGTGGAATTCATCCTTACTAAATATTTACAAGCACCCGCCATGAATGACACATGTTATTTACTCGACGTTATAGACGAGTGCGTAAGAGAAATGGAAGTTGAACAAACCACATACTCTGAAATAATGAAAATTCAAACTCCTCTGATATTCGAAGACGACAATTGGCGTGAACCATATAAAGATGATAGTCTGAGCGAAAGTCTAGCACTCACACCTAATCATATGCCATGTCCAAAGAAATCGAAGTTAGAATTAAAAGTTCTACCTAACAACTTACGATACGAATTCCTAGATACTGAACATACTCGACCTGTTATAGTAAATTCCAGTTTAGGAACGCTCGAAACTCAGAAACTTTTAGACGTCCTAAGGAAGTACCCTACTGTATTAGGTTATAACATATCCGACTTAAAAGGAATATGTCCTTCAATTTGTATGCACCGTATTCTGCTAGAAGAAGATTGCAAAACCTCTCGAGAACCTCAAAGAAGAATCAATCCGATCCTCAGTACTTTAGTCAGAGATGAAATCAAAAAGCTAATAGAAGCTGGAATTATATACCCAATCTCCGACAGTAAATGGGTTAGCCCAGTACATGTCGTGCCAAAGAAAGGAGGTGTCACTGTTGTGAAAAACGCACAAGGCGAATCGATAACACAAAGAGTGGTTAGTGGGCATAGAGTGTGCATTGATTACAGAAAACTAAACAAAGCCACTCGGAAAGACCATTTTCCTTTACCTTTCATTGATCAAATGTTAAAACGATTAGCCAAACACTCCTATTTCTGCTATTTAGATGGTTACTCCGGATTCTTCCAAATTTCGATTCACCCTGATGATCAAGAGAAGACTACATTCACGTGTCCCTATGGAACGTTCGCGTACAGACGAATGCCTTTTGGATTGTGTAATGCCCCAGCGACCTTTCAATGATGTATGATATCGATCTTCGCGGATTTCATCAATGACATCATGGAAGTGTTTATGGACGAATTCTCTGTGTGCGGACAAAGTTTTGAAGGATGCTTATCTAATCTAGAGAATGTTTTAGAAAGATGTGTGAAAGTAAACCTTGTGCTTAACTAGGAAAAATGTTATTTCATGGTCAGAGAAGGAATCGTACTTGGACATGTTATCTCCAATAAATGAATTGAAGTTGATAAAGCTAAGATATAAGTGATTAAAGAACTCCAACCACCTAAGACTGTTCGAGAAATACAAAGTTTTCTAGGACAACCGGTTTTTATCGACGATTTATCAAAAATTTCTCGAAAATTACCAAACCACTTACCGGTCTATTAATGAAGGATGTTGAGTTCATATTCGATGACGATTGTCTCAAGGCTTTTGAAACCCTTAAAACATCACTTATTTCCGCACCAATCATGCAACCACCCGATTGGAGGTTACCTTTCGAAATCATGTGCGATGCAAGTGATTACGCTGTAGGCGCAGTTCTTGGACAAAGAAAGGACAAGAAACTTCACGCAATTTACAACGCCAGCAGAACGCTAGACTCAGCTCAGATGAACTACGCCACAACTGAGAAAGAACTCTTAGCCGTTGTCTTCGCGCTTGACAAATTCCGTTCTTACCTCGTAGGAGCAAAAATCATCATTTATATGGACCACGCTGCTATCAGATATCTACTCACCAAGAAGGATGCAAAACCCAGACTCCTCCGATGGATCTTACTTCTGTAAGAATTCGATTTAGAGATTAAGGATAAGAAAGGAACCGAAAACGTCGTAGCGGATCATTTATCAAAATTAGAAGGTATAAAACCCGAACAAGTGCCAATTAACGACGATTTTCCATATGAACATCTGATAGCACAAATGATAAGCGACCTAGCTCAATTGGATTTAAACAAACCAAAAACTGAGGAAGTCATGGAAGCAATCAATACGACCGTGGGACTGCCATGGTATGCTGACATAGTCAACTATTTAGCTGCTGTTGCGCTTCCACCAGACTTAACTTACCAACAGAAAAAGAAATTCTTCCATGATCTCAAGTGTTACTATTGGGATGACCCACTTCTATTTAAATGAGGACCAGATGGAATTTTCCGCCGTTGTATACCCGAAGAAGAGATAGAAGATGTCATTTCTCACTGTCATTCATCTCCCTATGGCGGACATGCTAGCACTTCTAAAACCTGTGCCAAAATTCTACAAGCCGGCCTTTTCTGGCCTAATCTTTGGAAGGATGTCCACATCGCCGTTAAAAACTGTGATCGCTGCCAACGCACCGGTAATATCTCAAGACGCGATGAAATGCCTCAGAAAGGAATACTAGAAGTCGAAGTCTTTGATGTTTGGGGAATTGACTTCATGGGACCTTTCCCATCTTCTTTCGGAAACAAGTATATTCTCGTAGCCGTCGAGGCTATAGCCTCTCCTACAAATGATACACGAGTAGTGATTAAGCTCTTTAAGAATACAATCTTCCCGCATTTTGGTGTTCCTCGACTTGTCATTAGTGACGGTGGCTCTCATTTCATTTTGAAGATATTTGATAAATTACTATCTAAATATGGAGTCAAGCACCGCGTAGCAACACCTTATCATCCGCAAACTAGCGGACAAGTCGAAGTTTCGAACAGAGAAATTAAACAAATCTTAGAGAAAACTGTCGGTATATCTAGAAAAGATTGGTCATCCAAGCTTAACGAAGCTTTATGGGCTTATAGGACAGCTTACAAGACTCCTATCGGAACTACACCCTTCAAGCTTGTGTACGGAAAATCCTGTCATCTCCTGGTAGAATTAGAGCACAAAGCTTATTGGGCAATAAAAACGCTCAATATTAACTACACTGCTGCTGGCGAGAAACGAATCCTCGACTTACATGAACTGGAAGAATTAAGATTAGACGCTTATAAAAACGCTAAAATATACAAAGAACAAACTAAAAAATGGCACGATAAGCATTTATCCCGGAAAGAATTCAGTGTGGGAGACGTCGTACTCCTATTTAATTCTAGACTTAGACTTTTTCCTGGAAAACTTAAATCTAGATGGTCTGGTCCTTTCGAAGTTACAAAAGTGTTCCCTAGAGGAGCGATAGAAATTAAGGATAGGAATAGTGCCCCGTTTATTGTAAACGGACAGCATTTAAAACAATATCATCATATTGAGAATAGGGATTATACGAATAGTCTAAAACTTGTAGAACTGCCCACTATTTCTCCCGAATGATTTTTCACTAGGCACTTCGTCAGGCTTATGACGTTAAAAACAGCGCTTCATGGGAGGCAACCCATTTATTTGTTTTTGTTTTCTATTTTGTTTTTAGTTTCTGTTTTATTTCTTTTACAATTCGTTATTTTCTTTTTCAAACTTTTGTAAAACTGCTGCTGATTTCAAAACACTTTACTTGCCACAGGATTTCTGAAAAAGTATTTTTCTCTCTTACTTTCTCCTCTACTCTGTTTCCCCATTTTTACTTTTGCTATGGATCCTCCACAAAACTTTATGGAAACCACATTTAGAGGAAGAAACCAAAGAAGAAGGTTTGAGGCTTTGTCTCAACGAGACATCAGTTTGACCCTGTATCATGATGAACCAACTATGGACGCTTTAGGCATAACTGATAGTTTCTTTTATATGCTTAACCAATTGGGATGGGAGAAAGCCCACCTTAAGTCTAGATTTATCATGTATCGAGAGCTTACCCTTGAATTCCTGAGTTCCCTAGTCTATATCCCTGAACACGATGTCGGAGCCAGAAAAGGAATAATAGCCTTCAGACTTTTCGGTATCGAGTTCACCTATAACCATAGGGATTTAGCTGATCTACTAGGATTCCCTAGCGGACCATTTGCTTTTACTACCACTCGGTAGTTTAATGGATTTTGGTGGATTACTTTTGGGGTTCCTTAACCGGAAACTATCACCCTGACCCGGATAGCATGGATAACAATGAGATACATAACCCCGCTATCCGCTATTTCCATAGGATTCTAGCCCACACTTTATTTGGAAAAGAATAGAATCAAACTGTTGTATCCAAGGATGAGGTATTTTTGCTTTACTGTATGAACCAAGGACGACTTGTTAATGCTGTCCCATTCCTGATGAAAACCTTTACCCGCATTAGTGAGGACCCTAATGTACCTGTCAGTGTGGGAGGATTAGTTACCATGATTGGTGCCCTCGGACTTCGTTACCAATTGAATAATTGTGCACCATTCGGATCTATTAGGCCTATGAACATTGACTTCTGTTTCAACCACCGGATAATAGGAAATCTAGGTCCTGCACCCTATGAATACCTAATAAGGAATGAAGTTGTCACTCTCTTTACCCTTCCCAACCATGCCAAAGTAAGTGTCCACAATCGAGATAACTGGCTATATGAACTGACTCCTCCTGACCATCCTTCACACGGAAACACCACGGTCCTATTATGTTGATAACATCATGTAGAAACAGATCACGAAACCCCTCCGGTTACCATGATTTTACCAATATGGAAGCACGGAAGCCGACATAACCAAGGAGAGTACACTACACACTTGAATACCATTTTAACCACTTTGGATACTTATAAGACCGACATTGATGGAATCAAGGATGAATTGAAGAGTATGCGTCTGGATATCGTTGCTTTGGTGACATCAGTGGAACAATTTTATAACATCACCAAGGCTTTAGAAGAATTAAAATCAAAGATTGGATGAATGCGATTTTTTTTAGTTTTAAGTATTTTTCCATTTTGTTTTGTTTCTAGGTAGTTTCCTTTCTATTAGAATATTTCATTTTATTTTCGGTTTTGCAAAATTTCCTTCTGTCAAAGAACAAGTATTGATTTACTATTAATTCCATTGTTTGTTTTCCATTTCAATTTACATTCATATCTTCTTTACAATGCATTTTGTTTTCTCTTATTTTGATTATATGATGATTTGATAATTGGAGTATGTGCTAATTGGATTAATATCACGTTTAAGTTGAATTTGTTGTTGGAATGTTTAATATCTTTGTGCTTTTATATTTGTTCCATTCGATGCAAGTGTATCTTTACGCTAGAATTTGCAAAATTTTTGCCATTACGACAGTAATACCATCCCCGACCGTCACACGCGCGGTGTTCGCTCGTCACCAGGCGTTCTGGTAACGCGGGTTATATCGATAACCCACAAGCGAACAACGTTTCTTTCCTTCTTCTTCAACCTTTCCTCTTCTTCTTCCACTACCTTCAAACCGTCCCACTTCCTCCATTAATCTCCATTCACCCAACTCACCATTAATCCCTCGGTTTTCCAACTTCCCATTATTTTCCTTCACTATATATATCTCATAGCATCCATATCTTTTCCCATTCCAACCCACCACTTTCACTATAACTCTTGCATGCAAATGGCAAATCTCAACCAAATCGGGCATCAACCTACGTGAGGGTGACCAAGGTGAAACCAGCGAACCAAGTTTTGAAGGTTCAGCGTCGAGGTCTCCATCCTACTAGGTGCGTCGACATTGACTTCGAGAGACCTTGGATTGCTTGAGGGTGTCCAACATCTTCTCGAATGTCAGCGTTTGGACCCTCAGCCACCCACGTCACGAACCTCACTCTTGAGTTCCTCGGCTCATACGCTACATAACTCCTAATGGTCCAACCAACCAACTTTACGGTGTGGCGGGTTCGCATTTTGGTGCAGTGCGAGTTCTCTTAGAACTCATTCGCTCAATTGCTCGACTTCTGTACTGATGAAGGTGCCCACCTCCGTGTACCTGACAACTTCGGTGAGGAATCCTTTAATATGTGGCATAGCTTAACCAACAACCGTACCAACTCCTACGATCACCTCAATGCCACACAAATCCATAATCCTGCCATTCGCTATTTCCATCAAATCCTTTGCAACACCATTTTCGCAAGAGACAGTAACCATAAGCTCAACTCCAGGAGCTATTCTTCATGCTGCGTTCACCGGCCGGAAAATCAACGCCGCGCCCTTTCTCTTGGCCCACATTCATTCCATTTGCACGAGAGGCGACAAACCTTTCTACTTCAGAGGGCTTGTCACTTCTCTTGCCTTGGCTTTGAATCATGGCGACACCCTTGCTCATCTACCCTCCAAGCACCGCTTTTGCTCACCTTGGACCATTGCACATCTGCTCATCTTATCCACGAGCGGGATGACGGCAAGTTCCATCCAGTGATACGGAACATTGTGTATTCTAACATTGTTCTGCCTTGCAGGGACCGTATTGATCCACAAAACCGAGCCAATTGGCTGTTTGACCTTGAAGCCCTTGAAGGCCATGCTCCTGTGCATGACGAGCAACCTGTCGCTCCCGCAGATGAGGTGTAGGAAGAATTGGATCGAGCTGCACCAATCCCTGATGTCCCTGAGTCTTCCTCCGTTCCACCTCCTCTCACTTATGAAGACATTCTCCGAGCCATTCATCAGCAGAATCTTATGAATGCCGCATCTGAGAGGAAGCATCAGAAGCATTACGACAGCTTATTCGCACAAAATGCCCAAATCCTGAGTGGTCAGCGCTCCATGAACGAAAAAGCTGGGTGAAACCCTGCGCGAGCTGAATGCTTTGAGGATGGATGTCACATCTCTTGGACCCCAGAGCACAGACTCTGAAGCCACTCCCTCTAGAAGATCACGAACCAAAAGTCGAGGCCGTGGTCATCGGTAGTTTCCATTTTCTTTTTCCTTGTTGCATTCTGTTGTTTTCCTGATGTATTTTGAATTTTTCCCCGCCGATATATCATAACATTAAGACAATGTTTGATATAGTGTGGGAGGAGTACCGCATTTTCAATTTAAACGAGTAATTTCAATTTCTATTTTTAGTAATTTTTCGTTGTTTCACTTTCTCCCCGTTTTATTCAGCCATACCAAAAATTTTTGCTCTTTATTTTCGCATAGCCTTTAATTACCTACCTTGAACGAAATCATAGTTAGGAAGCCGAGAACGATTCAACGAGAACAATACGGTTATGACACCTTTGACTCCCCACTTACGCGATCCGTCTCAATAACTGTTATACCGATATTTTGAGTTTTAAGTCCTAAAATAACCCCTAGTAGTTTATATTAGCAGTCGGCACCGTCTTAACACAAACCACGTGGAGAGCCCATGAATATAAGTGGATGATCTCGTTTAATGATTTAGAAGAATGTTACATGCTTTAAGGAAATAGGTAATGCACCAATTAAATCGGGCGATCCTTACTCGATCGTTTAATCCAACGGATGCAAAAGCCTTACTTAGTAACATAAGAATCCATTATTTAGGTGGTTTAGAAGCATCTGGTACTAAACTTGGTAGGGAAGACTACGGTCTGATCCCCCGCATCTTACAATTGGATAGAAAGGTTGCCACATTATTGTGCCAGAAACCATTGTGCTATGATCAAAACCACTAACCGGCTACTCCACTACGTGCGTGCTAAGGCAATGGGCTTAATGTGATTGCGCGAGAACGAAACCGGGTAAAATAGGTACAAGAAACTTTAAGTTGAATTATAACGGAATAATTGAACATTTTGTTTAAAACGGAAAGTCAACGACTAGCTTGTTGCTTGTGTCATTAGCGTATCGTTGGTGTTTTACTTAATTATCGGCCGAACTAGCTTAAGATTTCTTGTAATAATTTGAAAAAAAAAGGTATACTAGATATGTGCGTCTATAAAAACTTGTCCGACTTTTCTAATTGTTTATTTTGCTTGAGGACAAGCAAAGGTTTAAGTATGGGGGAATTTGATAACACGAAATCGTATCATATATTTACTATGAAATTAACCCGTTTTATATCATATTGACCCGATTAACTCCCGAATATTCCGAGTTTTAATGACTTTTTGCAGGTACCACATATCTCAGCTCAAACTAGAAGAAAACATAAAACATACAAAGCTTGCAACAAAGACCAGAAGAGAAAAGATAAATCTGCCAAAAAAACCAGAATTTGCTGCTATTACGGTCGTCACCCCCTTTGCCACGATCGTAAGACGCTTCAAGGAAGGTTACGCTCGTCATGCTTTGGCCACGACCGTAACACGCTACTTAATGGAATATGCCCGTAACACAAAAGCCACGACCGTAACACGCAATATATCAGTTTATGAAATACTCGGAGAACGTGGACAAGGCTTAGCAGAGGAGTCTTCAGTGACTCATGTTTTCTCTCAACCCACGACATAAAGCACGACTCAACTCATTCTCCCGAGTATTTCTCAAATCTTCAAAATCAAAGCCACGATCAAAGTCTCACCTGCCATCATTCATTCTCTATAAATAGCTTGGATTACAAAGTGAAAGGTAGAGAGCATTATCAAGTTTAACCGTGCGGAAGCTCTGCCGAATTCAAAACTAAGCCTTTTCCAGTTTTCATTCTTTTCTGGTTTTAAATTTTCCCAGCATTGTCTTTATTCCCTTGTTTATTTTACTGTCCAAATAACAATTTCCAACATTAGAAAATTGTTATTCTAGTTAGGATTTATTTATTTCAAGCCTCAGAATTCTTTACTTTCCTAATTCCGAAGGTCCAAGTTTCCGATTTGTGGAAGAAGGACGTAGGATATTGCTTATTTCAGGTTTTTATATTACATTTAGTTTACAGTATAATTAAGTTTTCAAAAAGTATTTTCTAAACACTTATGGGCTAGCGAGAGCATGCATAGGGCTTTAGACGTATAATCCAAGATAAGACCACGAAAGTGTGAGTTGAGGGTTTTTAAACTGATTATTTCTACAAAACAAGTAAGTTGACCATCCTTATACACTTAGGTTCGATTAGATCCTTTAGGTCCACTCTATTACATACCGACCGTTTTATCATTATTCATTTAAAATCAATTAGTTTTACTTTCCTTAACCTCCCTAAAACCAAACGTGACATTATCCGCCTTAGCTAAATTAGCATACTTTCCCAACACTAGAGTGATTACAAAGTCCATGTGGATTCGACATTCTTTTATTACTACCGCGATAGATTGTGCACTTGCAGTTAAGATACCGTTAGACACATTAGGTCGATCGCACACCATCATCGCCACCTCACCGCCCGACGGTGGTGCTTTGACATCACTTCTTCTCTACTTTTCTTGGCTTCTTTCTTTGCCTTATTCTTCCAAAAATGCATCTTGGAGCTTTTATTCCTCTTGCTCCAATAATGCAACAAATACCTATAAAATATACACAAAAATAATCAATCGATACAATATATACACAAAACGCAATAAAACGCATTTAGAATAAAAAGCAGGGTTATTCAACGATTATTCACAAACAAGAACGAATAAGTGCCACAAAACATATATACAAAATAACTACATTTTGACACTTATCTGTTGATGCCTTCTTTTTATAACCTTGAATGGACTGAATTTGGGCTTCAAAATCACAGTTGATCTGTTGCAAAAAATCAACTGAAAATTAACAACAATCACTAATTCTTCAATCTTGGACGACACAAATAATATCCTAATATTCCAGGAATATCCAAGGTCTGATTAAATACAGAAATTCCAAGATACACAACTGTAACAGACATGATGTTGAATGAGCTGGATAGGTCATCGTGTTCGACATCTTCTTACTGAAAGTTTTAGAACATCCTTTTAAACATGTTACAACATAAATTAATTTTATCAAATTTATTTCCAATCATAAATTAGAGAATTAACAATCTCTCCCTTTGGAAAATTTTGTGTGAAACAAATTAACAAACCACAGTAGTTCAGTTTCCACAAAATATATTTAAAAATAAATCAAACACACACACACACACACATAGTCATAATAGCATAAATGGTGTTTGAAAACACACATAGACGAGTTATCAGAAAATATAACCACATTAATATTGAGAAAAATAAATTGTTAATCAATCAACATATTAAGACATCTTGTCTAACAAAGCTCCCCCTTGATGGCAGCAACACAACAGAGAACAGAGAATCAAAATTCTCCCCCTGACCAGATTCAACAGAGGAACCTCACTTCTTCCTCTTCAACAGCCAGTCCAAGCTAGAGCATGCCTTCCTTGTTGACTAGTACACATTAGTATAAATAAAGTATTCGTAGATTCTCCCCCTTAATATTAGTAGCTCAGATTCAACCTCAACCATATTGCAGCTAGTTATACCCTTTAGTTGGTATACACGAGAAAGAAGATGTCCTACATCTTTAAGAACAACCCATATACTCCCCCTCAAATACATAACCAATTCTTTTCACAAAGCCTAATGAGAGTTTTCCTGTAGCCTAAATAAACCAATATGAATTCTATCTTGAGTAATCAAAGTTAAAAGACCATGTGGCATAAGCAACAATTATTTGAAGATCACGTGACAGAAGAGCAACAAACCACCAGACTCAAATGTTAGAATGTCTGGTACGAAATCCTATATATACCCAGAACACAAGAACCAACAACCAAAGAAACATAAACCCCTCATGGCATATAATCATATTCCCCCTAAACTCTTGCATGCAGGGGTGACAAAGAACACAACTTCAACATTAAAACCAGATAAAACACTAACCCAACATAATAACTCTCCCCTTTTTAGCCAAAAGTTGACACAAAAAACTGATTTTGTGAAGGAAGACAATGAAAACACAAACACAATAGCTAACACTATTGAATGAGAACTAAATAAAGCTTGAGGTGGACGAATATGTAGGGCATATATATGTACAAGGAAAGTTACTTATGGTTGTAATAATGCCTTATTTGTAACACCAAGTACAATTAGTACATGTGTTTTCGAGGAGGTAAATTAATATGTGTTAAAGGTGCACCATTCACATAAGGAGAAAGACAGTGACCTGGTCAATTTCTCTCTTTCCAAGCCTTGACCGCTGACATGTTCCAACATCAATAGTGACATTCTTTATATCTTTGAAAAATCATTCTTCATATGCGACTAGATGAAGAGACATATAGGCATACCGTCCACTAGAGCCTACACTCTCACTTTATTAGTGTAGTTCCAAACCTGCCCTTTAGATAAACATGCCTCCTAGGGATTATCACTTTGGGGTTAACACCAACTTTCTGTAGCAAGACCCTTGCTAAACAAAAATATTACCGATACTTTTCATGCTATGTAGATTGTCCTCCTCAACTCTCCATAATAAAATGCCATGACATTTGATCAAGCACATTGAGAGTTCAATCTCCCCTTGACCAAAATCCCATCAGCCAAGAAAAGCACCCTCTGAAGCAATTATAGATAGAAGGCTCTTGATAGCTCATGGAGACTCAAAATGCTGAGAGTATGGCCAAGGATAAGGAAGAGAAGATTCATTTCATTCATCTTCTTCTCAATAGAAATCATCAATTCTATTTTAGAGAAAGTAACTTCTAGACCATGATCATTAGAGATCCAATGAATAGATCCAATATGAACTTCCTGAGTTCACACCTCATGACCGATGTCATAACATTTTGTAGGACATCATGTAAACATATACACCACCATCAGTAGTAGCAGCCGAAGCATACCATTGCATTGGGGACACACCACACTTGATTATGTTTATGTGGTCTTCCATCTCTTGTCCTTGTCAAATAACCTCATTCACTCCTTGAATCTGCCATATTTTTTATGATCTTTAACACTAACTTCCCTTGTAATCTTCTCATAAAATTCTTATTGAAATCATCCCTTTGCAAAGATCTTCGGTTCCACCCTTTTACTATTTTAACCATAGTAACATGGAGGAAGAATGTAGAATTTGTTGCATTTATCCCCATCTATAATTGATATAAATATTTAAAAACTTTAAAACCATTTGATTTTTCTTTGTTAAAGTTCATCCAGGTATATTTTGAACGATCATCAGCAACTATACCAATATATTTCTTTCGACCAACCCTCTCATCCTACATAGATTCCACTAACGCCATGTGTAGAGTTCTTGGCCTCTTGGGATTAATCTGATGATACAACTTTGAATGTGATATTTTAGTTTTCTTTTCTATGTGACACTCATTATCGATTTTGTCTTCCTTAATTTTCAACTTTGGGATACTACTAGCTACTCCCTTCGACATACATTGTTTCATATTTGTCAAATATAAATGGCCAAGTCTTTGACTATATAACTTCACCTCATCCTATTTTGTCATCAACCTGTGGAATGGAAATCTATTTCTTGTGGAGTCCACATATAACAACTGTCTTTAGATCTGACAGACCAACACAACTCATTTTTACAACACCTTTTATTTTAGCTTTTGACCCGTCTCCAAAGGTGATATATCTAGAGGAGTATGGTTTAATGTTCACAAGAAATTACTTGACACTAGTCATGTGTCTAGAACACTCAGTACCAAAATACCAATCCTCCCTTATAGAATCTCTGAGATAGGTATGGCCTATAAGTCCATAAGTGTCAGTTTTGGGAAGCCTCTTAGACTTGGCTTTAGCACTAACTTGTTTTCTTCTATGTTGTTCAACATGTTTGGGATAACCATACAACAAGTAGTAGCAAAAGGGTTTTAAATGATCAAACCTTCATAATAATGACATATCCTTTAGTTCGACTCCGTTGTACTTCTTCTGTTGTCTCTACTGATGTTGGAACATTTTCCTCAACATCTTTTGCCCTTGTTTCTTCCTATGAGGTACAACTTTCACTCCAACCGTCCTACCTTTGTCATTTACAGCCTGATTGTCATCAACAGAGCCTTTGATTTTTTCAGCAACCTTCCTAGTTTGAAGAGTCTCAATCAATGTAGCAGAACCATTATTTAACACCCCTACGGATTTAGCGGATTGTCAACTTTTGACTAGGCGATACAACTTTCTCATTCAGATCATCAATGATGGATAAAAGCTCTTCTTTCTCAGCCTGTAGTTGAGCAATAATTCTCTTTTGCTCTTCTTCCAGTTCATACACTTCTCCACACTTGAGACATATATCCTCCTTCAGATAAGAAATAATTGATATATGCTCTACTTTCTCATCTTGTAATTGAGCAATAACCCTATCTTGCTCTTCTTCCAATTTACATGCTTCTTTACACTTGAGACATAATTCCTTGTAAGCGGAAACAAGTTCTTTACCATCTGATACATCGTTAGAGTCACAAATTTTGTTCAAGGCATTCACTTTCTTGGTAGACTCTTCTTCATGATCACTTTCAGAGTCTTCCTCTAACCATGAGGCAATGAAGCCTTTATTATGCTTCTTGAGATATGTGGGACACTCAGCCCTTATGTGTCCAAACCCTCACATTCAAGACAAAACTCTTCTTTTGGTTTGTCATCCGTTCATGTTTCTAGCATTTGATATTGACATTCTCAACACTTTGTTAAATTATCTTCCTGGCAACACAAGATCATTAGATATTCCTTCAGAATTCACATCAAATTCATCTTCTAAGTCTTCAACACCCGAGGCAAAATCAATGTCATTCTTCTTTTTAATTTTTTCATTGATTCCTAATTCAAAAGTTTGTAGAGATCTCATAAGTTCATCAACCTTCATGTTGTTTAGCTTGTAATGGGTATTTGTGATAAAAATCCATTAGTTTTGTATGTTAGGTTTATTATAAATAGCATACTAGTCTCTCATACGGCAAATCCTAATTTAAGGTGAGAGGGTTATCTATTATTCAAGTATACTTGTAATCTTATTTTAAGAGGAAGGAAAGAATAACAGTTAATAATCAATCCTTGTGTTCATCGTATTTTTCATTCTTTTTTCTACCCTAATTATTTCTTGATCATTAAGCAAAAAATTTATATTTTGTTTCCAAGACATCTAATTCACAACAAATACAAATTAAATATTTTTATTATTGAAAGAGTGTAACAACTAAGTCAGTTATTTAATATATCAGGAAAAAAATTCAAAATATTTACTTTTCTTATTTCAGTTATTTCAAACATTTAGTGTTATTTTGTAATATAATTTAAAATATTTTATATATTATATATTAGAAAGAATCCTCACAACGCATATTTTTACAGTGAAGAATATACCTTTTAATGAAATTCTAGTTACTAATATTTTTATTTTTATGTTCTGTTAAATTTGAGGTGTATGTAATTTAATTTATTGTTATTTGTAATTTGAGTGTAATTCATTTATTTCTCTTACTCGAATAGATCTGTAGCTTGAGCAAACTTTATGTTCAATAAATTAATTTTGGTCCATATCAATGTGTTTCAAAGCCTAAACTAGTAAAGGAATCATGCATTCGCATGAATCTTGCAGTATAATTAAAAATCATGAATACATATATATTGATGGTTATAATTTATTATAAATAATAAAAAGATTGTAATTGGTATTATGTATAAATATTGATATTTATTTTTAGTATTAAAAATAAATAAAAAAATTAAATTGTCATCTACGTGTGTGGTATAGGTCGCACAATATCGTTATAAATAATAAATAAAAGTAATATATTGATGGTTAAGAAATATATATGAAAAATATACAAATTAAATAGTTTTGATACACCAGAAATGTATTTTTTCAAAGAAAAAATAAATGAAATGATTAAATTGTCATCTAGTTGTGCGTTTACACAGGTCACACAATATTGTTATAAATAATACATATAATACAGGAGTTAGGAGTTCTAGTATTAGATTTTCATGTGTTCAATTGTACTACAAAACTCAATTACTCAAAGTATTTAGCGTATTGAGAAAAGAGTCAATACTAAGTGAAATGTACGTATGAAACACCATTTTTATTTAATGCAAATTTATGTTTTTAAAGTTATTTTCCTACATTTTTATCATTATGTCGTAGTCCATTATGTTTATTGTCTCTTTACAAAGTATTTTCATATTCACTTGAAGATTCGTTTCACATCAAAATCTTCATTTTCAAACACAAATTACATAAATTTAAGAAAATTTTATGCACATATGTCCTTGGTTTAATCAAGTCGACCCTGCAACCAACCAAATTATCATTTAGAAGACTAGCGATTGTTTACGAAATTTTACTGTAGACAGTTTTATGACAATATGGTTTTGTGCCATATTATGCATTGCTTTAATCTGAATTTCAATGCTTTGTTTTACTTCCGCATGTCCTTATTCTTTGAACTGCTTAAAAGCCGCTACCCAAGTAGATAACTTCTTCCATAAGAACGTCTTCAAGTCTTCCTAACTGTCCCAGTCGAATAAGCCAAGTCATTACAACTCTTTTCAAGATTCTTGATATGCTTTGAAGAGAAAGTGGTTCTAATCTAATGGATCAGTTCCTCGAACTCCTCTAAACCATATTCAACCGAGATATTATGACATTTAATTCATGAACTCCAAAATACACTAAGTCTCACCATATTTGGTAGGTGAGTCGAACTCGTCACCATAGTCGATATGATCAATATGTCGGCACTTTAACATGGTCATTTTGTACTTAATATTTCCCCCTTTGCTTATACTTTTTATGTCGAGAAAGAAAGTTCAAGTTCTCAAGCTAACAACTATATAATTAAAAAATAGCAAAAAATTTACTCTCCATCGACAATACTACTCTCTATGTTTTAAAATGATCGTCGTTTTAACAAATAAAATTTATTTTCAAATGAATGTCATTCTCACTTTTCAATATAGAAATGTTTCTATTTTCCAAATTGTGTCCTTTAATTATTATTGTGTATAGTACTACTTTTAACATATTTGTAAGGTTAATTTACTAAATGTGCAATGTCTTTGTTAGCAGGATTTTTCAACGTATTTCTTTGTTTTTTAAAGAAACCAAGAAACAATTTTAGATGTATTTGGAAACAAGTTTGATGTTTTATACCATGAAAGAATTTGATGTATTCGACAAGTTTGAAGAAATATATTGAAGTTCAAGCAAGTACATTAATGTTTCGCGACTTGGTGAATTTGAGAGTTGATTTGGATAATATTTTTTACGACAAATGTTTTAAATTCGAAAATAGGCTGGAGTAACTGTTTTTTCCATATCTATTATTTTCTCTTAACAAATCGTTTTCATATTCTGTAGAAGATTCATTTCATATCGAAATCTTCATTTTCAAACACTAATTACAACAATTTAAGAAAATTTTATCCACATATGTCCTTAGATCAATCTAGTTGATCCTGCAAATAACCAAATTATCATTTGAAAGACAAGAGATTGATTACGAAATTTCACCGTAGACAGTCTAATAATAATATTATTACATTCTTTATTTGTGTGCAAAAATCTTGTGTGTGTGTGTGTGTATATATATATGTGTGCAAATTCCAATGGTTTTGTCCCATGTTATGTATTGCTTTAATCTGAATGTCAATTTTTTATTTTATAGACAAGTATCGTATTACGTGAAGCTCTATTCTTCGACTTTCTTGCATGTTTCCTTATTCTTCGAACTTCTTATAAATTTCTACCTAAGTCAATAACTTCTTGCGTTGTGATGCCTTCAAGTCTTCCTAATTTCCCCTGTCGAATACACCAAGGCATTACAACTCTTTTCGAGAGTCTTGATGTGTTTTGAGGATATAGGCTTTCTAATCTAATAGATCAATTCCTCGAACTCCCATAACCAAATTCAATCGAGGTATGAGGCCATTTAATCCATGAACTCCGGAATACACTAACATCTCCACATTTGGGTGGCAAGTCGAACTCGTCACCATAGTCGAAATGATCAATATGTCGACACTTTAACCTGATCATTTTGTCCTTAATATTTCCTTCCTATATTATAATTTTTATGTCTAGAATTGAAGTTCAAATTCTCATGCTTACAAATATATAATTAAAAAAAAAATAGCAAAAAAATTATTCCCCATCGTCAATACTACTCCATGAGTTTTAAAGTGATTGTCGCTTTAACAAATAAATTTTATTTCACAATGAATATCATTCTCACTTTTCAATATAGAAATGATTTCTATTTTTTCTATTACGTCCTTTAATTATTATTGTGTATGTTACTATTTCTAACATATTTTAAGGTTAATTTAGTATTATGAAATGTCTTTGTTAGCTAGATTTTTTGACGCATGTCTTTCTTTTTCAAAGTACAAAAGAAAGAACTGAGATGAGTTGGGAAACAAGCTTTATGTTTTAGACCCAGAAAGAATTTGATGTTTTCTTCAACTTTGAAGAAATGTATTGAAGTTCATGCATGTATATTAATATTTTAGAACTTACTGAATTTGGGAGTTGATTTGGTCACCGTTTTAGACAACGATAGTTTTAAATTCAAAAATAATTTAGATAACTTTTTGGCCTTAGCTGGAGTAATTGAATCTTGACCTTATTGAGTATTAGATTTCTATGTGTTCAATTGTATACAAAACTCATATTATTCTAAGTATCTATCATATTGAGAAAAAAGACAAAACTAAGTAAAATATACGTATGAAACACCATTTTTGTTTAATGCAAATTTATGTTCTTTAAGTTATTTTCCTACATTTTTTACCATTATGTCGAAGTCCTTTATGTTTATTTTCTCTTTACAAATTGTTTTCATATTCTCTTGAAGATTCGTTTCTCATCAAAATCTTTATTTTCAAATACAAATTAGAAGACTAGCGATTGTTTACGAACATTCACCCTAAACAGTTTTATAACAATATTGTTACATTTTTTAATCTATGTGTAAAAACCTTATATATATATATATATATATATATATATATATATATATCCATCATGGTGGAAATGCCAATGATTTTGTTTCATTGATAAGGCTAGCAACCTGAAGCCCAAAAGAGAAAGAAAAAGATCCATTCTTCTCAAAGATTTTTATTTTTATTAAAGAGGTGCAATTATTCTTATTATTTACTTGAGTTGTTTATTTTAAATCACGAGGCCCATGACTCACTACACTTAGAAAATCATATATATTTAATGTACTGATCTTCCTTGTTTAGGGTAATGAAAATCATATTGCTTGTTTTATATTTCCTCTTATGTAACCTTATATCTAAATTTAGTCTTAATATAATCTACCATTGGTTCTTTCATCTTGAATTCATTCCCCCTCAAACCTACCCAACCTTTATCTCAAGAAATTATGCAACAAGTTTGCTAAACATCTCATATCTATCTAGATAATACCATTAATCAAACTCAACAATAATTAGATGAGAGGTTTAACAAAGTTATTGCCAATCTGAAGCATCATGTGAGACAAATCCACACAAGATTTGATAATGATAAACCTATTGCATATTCTATACATGAATCTATTATTTTTATCCTTAACAAACATGTGGAGTTACGTTTTGGTCGCTCTACATATACTAATCACCAAGCAGAGTTATTTAAGTTAATGCAAGATGGATCTGTAGTGGATTATCAAAAGAAATTTGAACATTTGGGAAATCAAGTGATTGGTCTTCCTCAAGAAGTTATTCTAATTTTTTTATTTCAGGATTAATCCCTAAAATTAAGAATGAATTGGCCATTCATAAACCAGTTTCAATTTCTTAAGCGATTGGTTTAGCCAAACTCATCGAGTCTAAATTAAAAGTTGCCAAACCTAAAATTTCTAAGAGCTTTACCAGTCTGTATTACCAACAAAATGCTCCTACCTTAAACCCTCAAACGTTCATACCACAATCATCTTATTCTTCCAAATTGACTCAACCTACCAAACCCTCTAACCCCACTCTACCATCCAAATTCTCTATTAAAAGGTTGACACTGACACAATTACAAGAGAGAGGTGCCCAAGGCCTATGTTACAATTGTGATGAAATTTTTTCATTAGATATAAATGTGCTTCTGCTAGGTTTCTGCTACTTTTTGATGAGGAAGATACATCATTATCCTCAGATTTAATGCATGACTGCATTGAACAAGAATCTTTTGAGGAGGATCACAATAACGCTTATTTCCAGCTATCCACTCAAGCATTGATTGATCATTTTTCTCATCAAACACTTAAGTTCAAATGCCTTACTGGTAGTCTATCGATTATGGTATTGGTGGATACAAGAAGTACTCATAAATTATGCAACCCCATATTTCCCAACATTTAAACATACCCATTACCCTAATTTTTGAGTCATGGTAGGAAACAAGTCTCATATCCAATGTCAAGGTATTTGCAACAACGTTCACATTGATCTGCTAGGACAAACCTTTTCACCTTCCATTTTACTTATTGCCCACTAAAAGGGAAGATTTTGTCCTATGTATGGCCTAGCTGCGAACCCTTGGTCAAATCCACACATATTTTTCAATTCCCTCCATCACTTTTACACGCCAAAATATATCACTGACCCTACAAGAAGACACCTCCTCACACCCATTTCCTACGACATTTCACCAACTGCGCCAGCTAGTCCACCCAAACTCTATTTCTTCACTTCATCTAATTATTTTTCACCAACATGAACCTTACACAACTTCCATTACTTTGAATTATTCCCCTTTATCCAATAGCACCCAAAAACTTCACCCTGACATTTCAACCCTTCTCCAAAACTAATCAACCATCTTTCAACCACCAAGTGGACTCCCACCTTCCAAGCCTCATAATCACACATTACTCTTTTACCAAACACCCCTCCTATCAATGTAAAACCTTATTGTTATCCTCACTCACAAAAGGAAGAAATGACCTCCATTATACATGACATATTAAGGAACGACACAATTGTCCCTAGTAACATCCCTTTTTCTTCACCCATCTTACCTGTAAAAAAAGGTCATAAAGTTTCTACATCGATTAAAGAGCCCTTAACGCCATCATAATCAAAGACAAATTCCCCATCCCCGCAATAGATGAATTGTTAGATTAACTGGGTTCAACAATAATCTTCACCAAGATATACTTATGCTCAGGATACCACCAGATTCATGTTACATTTGAAGATACACAAAAGACATCATTTCACACTTATGATTCTAAATAAAAACTTGAATAAAATCGTACGATTGCAACAAATCTTGATATGGTTCGATTAATGAACAATTTTAACTATGTATTGTAACTATATTTTTTTTATAACATAATTTATTAATCTGGTTCAAGTCCCATAAAAGATTTTTTTTCTCTTTTCATGTCATTTAACATTAGGAAAACAAAAGAATAGCAGTGGAGGATTTGGTCGGTTGCAATTTGTAGGAACTGTCATTTGCAAGGTGAAAAAACCAAAGCGGCAAGACTTTATATTTTCCATAAGTTTGTCTTTTGTTAAGCTTTCAACTTTCAAGGTTGGTAAGGTGGGACCACTATGGAGGAGGACCACTACCTAATCTCTTGTGTGGATTACTCGAGGTTTAGAATAAGAGAAAAACTAACTTATCTCTTTGATAAATCTATACATTCATATATAAGAAATTCATTTTTATATTCATTGAATAATCAATGTATTTGGTCAATTTATAGACTAGGTACATTGATTATTCAATGAATCTAAAAATTGAATTGTCTCTTATATATAGGAACGGAAGTAGTATATTTTATTAAAATTATATTGCAATTGAACTTTTGGTTAAAAATCAATGAATGTAGACTCACATAAATTTTATGTGACAAAATATCACACATTTCTAAGAGTTTCTTCACATTTATTTACTTAATTATTTCTAAACTTTTTAATTCTATATTTTAAACTTAAATTTTTATTTTAACTCAGCAGTATTACTTTGATTAAATTAAAGATTTTGTTAATATGTATTTTATACCATAGAAAGAGTTTCATTTAATTACATATTTTTTATAAAAAAAATATTAAAAGAGAAAAAAATATTAAAGATTTTGTTAATATTAAAGATTTCCTAATGTTAAATGACATGAAAAGAGAAAAAAATCTTTTATGGGACTTGAACGAGATTAATAAATTATTTTATAAAAAAATATAGTTACGATACATAGTTAAAATTGTTCATTAATCGAACCATATCAAGATTTGTTGTAATCGTACGATTTTATTCACGATTTTATCTCTCATGACTCTTCACGGATTTTTAGGCTTCGCCGATTTGTTTTTCTAAACTTTTTAATTCTATATTTTAAACTTAAATTTATTTCACAATTTTTATTTTAACTCAGCAGTATTACTTTGATTAAATTAAAGATTTTGTTAATATGTATTTTATACCATAGAAAGAGTTTCATTCAATTACATACTTTTTATGAGGCATTTTTATGAGGCATTGAGTTGTCAAGGTCTAATGTAAAAAATATTTTCAAAATTATATTGCAATTGAACTAATGGTTAAAAATGATGAATTTTGAATACATAAATTTTATGTGATAAAAGAATTACATATTTCTAAAGTTTATTCCCATTTATTTACTTGTTTATTTCAAATGTTTGTGTTTTTCTTAACTTTTTAACTCTATATTTTAAACAAATTTATTTTACAATTTTTGTTTACCTATTGTTATCTAAGGGATATATATTAACCCAAACAAAGACCTTAAAGTAGATATAAAAAGAAGAATTGAAAATTATAACTTTTTATTTATTTTGTCAAACTGATAATTTACAACCATAACATGTATGCCTTTATATACCTTTATATACCTTTATATAGGCTAGGGGTGGGAAAATGGCAAAAACAATGTATATAAATTAGATTGTTAAAGGATACATTAAAATAATATATTAATTCATTAAAATTATCTTAAATATATTAAATCTAATCTATCTATTAAAAATAAAATTTAAACTTATCCTTTAATAATATTTTAATGGATGGATATCTATCTATAAAAAAAATTATTTGTATTTTTTAGTTATTTTTTTATTATCAAGAAAAAAATATTTTCAATTTTTTTTATCGGATTTTTTTTCCAGATTTTTCTAATCAATTTCCAGCTTTTTTTTCTCAGATATTTTTATTCAAAAAAAAATTTCAGTTTTTATTTTATTTTTCAAAAAAAAAATTTGCACCTGTTGTTTTTTTCGGAAAAATGTGTTGTAACTTTTTTTTTTCAAAAATAATTTTCCTGTATTTTTTGGTTTTTTTCGATAAAAATAAAATTTCAGTTTTTTTTGTTCAAAAAAAATTTCACCTGTTTTTTATTTTTTCAATTTTTATTTATTTTTTGGAAAAATATTTATTTTCACTTTTTTTTCGGAATTTTTTATATTTTTTATTTAAATTTTTTTTCCTGTTATTGTTTAGTTTTTTAATTTTCGGATATTTTTGCAAAAATATTTTTTGTTATTTTTTTTTTTGAAAAGAAAATTTCACCTATTTTTCTGTTTGGAAAATTTTTTTTCATTTTTTTTTATTTTTCTGAGAAAAAAAATTTGCCAGTTTTTTTTTTATTTTTCAAAAAAATAAATTTCCTTTTTTTTAAATTTTTGTTTTACTTTAGAAAAAAACTAATTTTTCTTAATTAAAAATAATTGATTTACCTAAAAAACTTAAGGACAAATGTATCATCTAAATTCTTCTGGTAGTAACTAGTATTTAGTTAGCGAACATTTTTCAAACAACTTCTCTATTTTTACTTGATTTAATTCTAACATATCTGCCCCTATTAGTACTTTGATTTTATGAAAAAACTTATTAATATTTTATATATCATTTTTATTACTACTATGCTCTAAGAAATACTACTCTTTCTATCGATATCAAACTATCCGAAACTTTTGATTTATATTCTTTTTGATTACTTCTTTTTTATTTTCCACCTTCTTTAAAACAAAATGTCTAAACTGTTTATCAAATTACACATAATTTGTTTATCTTTATAATAATTGATTTGAAATTTGTTTAAAATAAAATTTGACAATATAATATTCAATCAGAAATTACTGCATTGAAATATACTTATAGATTAAAAAAGTGATTTTACCTCTATAATTTAAAAATTGAGTTTTATAAAAAATTTATTTAAAATAGTAGAAATTATTCTATTGTTATAAATTTAAAGGATAATAATAATATTTATTAAATTAAGTATTCATCATTGAGGTTTAATATGATAAAAATTATATGATTTGTCAAAATAATATTTTTAAAATTAAATTTTATGAGAATTTATTGAAAATAACTTTAAAATTAAATAATTTTTTAAATAATCAATTGTTCATTTTAGAAGTTATCTTAATCAATTGTTTATTTGTACTAACTAATGCATGAGATCTACTGCTCTTTATAGATAACTACAGTTTTATAAGTTTTGCTTGCGAACTTCTCAGCCTAACAACTTAAGCATGCAAAATGGTACAGGGTATTTTTGTGTTTCTTATGAACCTATCTTAGGTTAAAACTTATCTTAGGTTTTGTTTGTCTTTTGAAATTCTCGGAATTAACAAAAGAAGATACAAACATCTTACCATTATCAAAAGACAGTCATGATTATCTATCATGCACAATATTCACAAATATAGAATGAAAATTCTCCTGATTCTAACAACTGACTAATATGTATACGACTTCGGCTATTCGGACAAAACTATTTTGTATATTTAATTAGAGTTGAATTTAATAAAATGAGATAAATATTGTGATTTTGTTAAAAATACATGTTTAAATAAATATATTATAATACTTATTTAATACAACTAAACTAAATAAGAAAGTTATAATTAATAAGATATAATTATATTCATAATTCTGATATTGTTAGACTAAATACACTAATCTGGATTTAAATTAGAAACTTCACAAATATTATGCGTGTGGATTTTATTATTTGGTAGTGATTTTTTATTGGGTTTATGCAAATTTAAAAACTTTTTTTTTAACGCCACAAATGTTTGGTAAAAAATAGATTATATCCAAGAATTTACGAGGTCACAATTTACATGCTTTCTAAGGTTGTTTTTGCAATAATTAAAATATTATTTTGTATTGATAGTCTCAAACATTTAGAAGAAATCCAAGAAGAAACTACCGTAATCTTAAGATAATTGTCTAACCTTTAAACAATAAATGCTTAAATGCACTTTTCGTCCTCTAGTTTTAAAATTCTAAAGTTTAAGGCCCCTAGTTTAAAAGTCAGGTTTTTGATCCCTCAAGTTTATCAGAGTTGGGATTTTTGCAGTCTCCCTCCATCTGACTGTGAGTTTGATGACTTGGCAAGAAGATTTTTAGTCATGTCATACATTCTAAAATTAAATAATTTAATATTATTCTAAAAACATTAAAAATTATTTTCTTATATTAAAAAAATATGTTAAATTAGGGCACGTTTTCACCCCCAATTCTTTTTAACATATTTTTTTAATATAAAAAATAATAATTTTTAATGTTGCGAGTTTAATGTTGTGAGTTGCGAGTCTTGAGCTCAGGGGGAGAACTCTGAACAAGCTTAAATGAAATTTTAGGATTAACAAATTCAGGAGGATATGTGAGGTTAACTCTGAATTTGTCGATTACGGTGATTACCTAGTACAAACTGTTTAATCAAAATACATGGTCTGTCATCATCAAAAAGGAGCACATTGTAAGAACAAGAAGTGTTTCTACATCTGACCTTGTGACTTTGATGTTAACTTTACATGTTATCTTTAAAAAAAATTGTATACACTAATTGTTTCGTTTTAGTGTGTAGCTATTGCTAGAATGTTTTTACTTTGATAACAATGCATGTGACGTCATAAGGTTCTGAACATACACTCTAGAAGAAAACACGTGGTTACGTGTTTCGTTAAAGTGAAATTTTTTAATCTATCTTCTGCAACATGTCTAAGGAACGTTAGTACAAGAGGTTCTGATTGTGACTTTATGTTATAGCTTTGGAGGCCTTCTTAAGCCCTACTTATGGTGTTACAAGTTTTGAAGATTATGAAGATAAGTTTCTGCTAAACAAGTTCTGATGATCTGAAGAAAACTAAGTTCTTACAACAAAGTGGTGAAGACTCTAAAGACAAGTTATATGTGACAAGTTCTAAAGACTCAAAGACTTAGGTTCTAAGGCTTAAGAAAGATTCTTCTACAACAAGCTTCAACGTTCAACATTCAAATATCTGAAGCCTTTGATGACAAGAAGAAAGTTCAAATGGTTATTGTGTGATGTTGTACAAAAGGTACGTAAAGTGTCTGTGACCTCTACCCTCTAGGGTGGCGTAAGGACAATCCTTTATACTATATTATCAACCACTCTACTTGTGACCGTTGGGAACAAACGACTATATTAACAACTATCTTTCTTTACATAGAGGATCTTTATTTACAAGGTTAATAGAAAAATATTATTCAAATAAAAGTTGGAAAGCTATCATTGAACAATGATTGGATACAAAAATATTATTTTATACTATCTAAATTGTTACACCTTATTCTATGTGTTAAGATCTAACTGTTGGTGTAGGAAATGTTCTTTCTATCCTCATAATGTCTCTCTTTGTCAACGCTATAAATGAAGATCATAGATACAAAGAAACATGCCGATTGTATTATCAATTGTATTTCCATTGGCCATCAAGCTTTGTCCTGTGAAAGGAAAGTAGTGGATGCTGAAGATGTTAAAGTTGTAATGCTACACATTAGGAAGACCACCAAAGAAGAGAGAAACGATAAAAGAAGATTTCATCAAGATGTCATTCTACTATCATCTTATACATCTTGATTGAAATAGAAGAAGAAAAGAATTTTTGTTCGGAACTTGCTCAACAACAAGATGAAGAAGAACACTACAAGATTGTACTCAAACTTCTGATCATATACATCTCTGTAGAACATTGTCATTAACACTAGATTTTTTTGCTCGCAAAGTGTTTCTGTTCAGATCTCTTAATATGATTTTTTTAACACTTGAGTTGTTGCTCGAAGAAGTGTTAAACAATATGTGCTTAAAACACTTGCGTAATCTGATTAGAAGAGGCATTAAACGTTGGACTTTATGCAAACGACAATAGCAAAAATTGTAAAGAGAAAGAACTCGTATTTATTTGAAATGTGGCGTATGGCCAAGTAGTTTGTACACAAGAAAAGTAAAAAGCTATGCGGAAACAATCTCGTTAAGTTCCAACTATGCTAGTACTCATATATTTCAACTATCTCATCTCCTTGCTGTCAGTAGAAAGTGAGTGAACCGATCTTCGCCATTTGAATCTTGAATGCTGATAGTAGTCTGGTAGTGGGTGATCTCGACGAGACATAGTCGTACGCTTAAATCCCTAACTTTTGCCTAGACCGTCCTTTCGGGTTTCGATCTCGGGATACCCTTTTTGCCCAAGCCTTTTCGGGTTTCGACTTGCCGAGTGTACATTTTTTTTTGTATATATCCTTAACTTTTGCGCAAACCCTTTTGGTTCGCCAGGATGCCCTTATTTTTGCCTAGGCCAGTCGACCTAGCGGATCTCTTTTATGCGTAGTATTTTTTGACTATGTCTGCGTTCACAGGGTGTGGGAAGTCCTCTCCATCCATGGTGCTAAGTATCATAGCTCCGCCGGAAAATACTGTTTTGATTACAAATGGTCCCTCGTAGGTGGGAGTCCATTTTCCCCTGGGATCACCTTGTGGAAGAACAATGCGCTTGACTACTAGATCAACGGCTTGGTAGACTCGGTGCTTGACCTTTTTGTTAAATGCTCTGATCATTCGCTTCTGATAGATCTGTCCATGGCAGATGGACGCGAGTCGTTTCTCAATCAAGTTAGTCTGGTCAAGGCGAGTCTGGACCCAATCATCTTCGCCTAGCTCTGCGTCCTGGAGGACTCTGGTTGAGGGTATCTGAACCTCGATGGGTAGGACTACTTCCATACCGTATACAAGAGAGAAAGGGGTTGCCCCTGTTGACGTTCGTACTGTAGTGCGATAACCATGAAGAGCAAATGGTAACATCTCATGCCAATCTTTGTAGGTCACTGTCATCTTCTGTATAATCTTCTTAATGTTCTTGTTGGCGGCTTCCACTGCGCCATTCATCTTAGGCCGATAAGGAGAAGAGTTGTGATGCTTGATCTTGAACTGCGTGTAGAGTTCGGTGATCATCTTGTTGTTGAGGTTATAGCCGTTATCTGTGATTATCCTTTCGGGAGTGCCATATCGACAGATAAGATTATGCTTGATGAATCTAGCCACGACATTCTTGGTAACAGATGCGAATGAGGCTGCTTCTACCCACTTGGTGAAATAGTCAATTGCCACAAGGATGAAACGATGTCCGTTGGAGGCTGTGGGCTTAATTTCTCCGATCATGTCAATGCCCCATATTGCAAAAGGCCAAGGAGCTGTTAGAACATTCAGAGGTACTGGAGGTACGTGCACTTTGTCGGCATAAATCTGGCATTTGTGTCAAGATCGAGCATAGCGGTGACAATCAGCTTCCATGGTGGACCAATAGTAACCTGTCCTCAAAATCTTCTTGGCCATTGTATGACCACTGGAGTGGGTACCAAATACGCCTTCGTGTAACTCTTCCATGATGCGTTCCGCCGTTTTCCGGTCTACACAGCGGAGCAAACACAAATCGTGATTGCGCTTGTATAATGTGCCGTTGCTGAGGAAGAATTTGGATGCAAATCTTCTTAAGAACTTCTTATCGTTAACAGATGCCCCTGCGGGATATTCCTGAGTCTCAAGATACCTCTTCATGTCATAGTACCAAGGTTTCTCTTCTGTGTCAAGCTCATAACAATATGCTGGTTCGTCAAACTTTTCAATAATGATCTGGGGAGCCTCGTTGTCCCATCTGACCTTGAACATAGACGACATAGTAGCTAATGCGTCTTCCAACTGATTCTCTTCTCGTGGAATGTGATTGAAAGTAATCTCTTCGAAGTAGGGGATCAAACTCAGAACGTGCTCTCAATATGGAATGAGATTCGGATGCTTCGTATCCCACTCGCCCTTAATCTGACTGATCACTAAAGCTGAGTCTCCATATACTTGAAAGAACTTGATTCTTAAGTCAATAGCAGCTTTGATACCCATAATGCACGCTTCATATTCGGCCATGTTGTTAGTGCAACTGAAACATAATCTGGCGGTGAAAGGCGTATGTCCGTCTGTAGGGGATGTAATGATGGCGCCAATGCCATTGCCAAGTGCATTTGAGGCTCCCTCAAAGACCATAGTCCATCGGGATCCTTGTTCAGGTCCTTCGTCTGGGCCTGGTTCTTCGTAATCTGTAACTAGTAAAACATCTTCGTCTGAAAATTCGAACTTCATAGACTGATAATCATCTATGGCTTGATGAGCCAAATGATCGGCTACTACACTTCCTTTGATTGCTTTCTGAGAAGTGTACTGGATGTCGTATTCGGTCAGGATCATTTGCCATCTTGCTATTCTTCCGGAGAGATGGTTTCTCAAATATGTATTTTATCGGATCCATCTTGAAATCAACAAGGTAGTGTGAGTCAACATATCTTGTCTTAGTCGTATGAAAAGCGCAAGTTTTCTCGGTGTGAGTATCTTGTTTCACAGTCGGTAAACTTTTTGCTAAGGTAGTATATTGCATACTCTTTTCGACCAGACTCGTCATGTTGCCCCAACACACACCCCATTGAGTTCTCTAACACGGTCAAGTACATGATAAGAGGTCTTCCTTCGGCGGGTGGCATCAGGATAAGAGGATTCTGTAGGTACTCCTTGATTTTGTCAAAAGCGATCTGGCAATCGTCATTCCATTCCACTACTTGATCTTTCTTTAGTAACTTGAAAATTGGCTCACAAGTAGCAGTTAGGTGTGCAATGAATCTGGCAATGTAGTTCAAACGTCCCAAGAAACCTCTGACTTCCTTCTCGGTGCGGGGAGCTGGCATTTCTTGAATAGCTCTAACCTTGGCGGGGTCAACTTCAATCCCTTTTCCACTGACAACAAACCCTAGGAGTTTTTCGGATCTGACTCCAAAGGTGCACTTGTTAGGATTGAGTCTTAGTCTGTACTTCTTCAACCTATCAAACAGTTTCCGTAGATGATCAAGATGTTCTTCTTCAGTCTGTGACCGAGCTATCATGTCGTCAACGTAGACCTCTATCTCGTGATGAATCATGTCATGAAATAATGTTACCATAGCACGCCGATAAGTGGCACCCGCGTTCTTCAGTCCGAACGACATAACCTTGTAGCGAGTGCCCATTGTAACAAAAGTAGTCTTCTCCATGTCTTGAGAGCCATTTTGATCGATTATAGCGGAGAAATCATCCATGAAAGAGAAAACCTTATCTTTGGCGGTGTTGTCAACGAACATCAATATGAGGAAGTGGAAATCATCTTTCGGACTCGCTTTGTTCGGATCTACGTAATCCACACATCCGTACCTTGCCATCTTTCTTAGGTACGGGTACCACGTTTGCAACCCACTGTGGATAAGAAGTAACGACTAAGAAACCAACATTGAACTGTTTCATGACTTCAGTTTTGATTTTCTCTGACATCTCGGGACGCATCGGAACCTTTTGTTTCCTGACCACAATATCAATGTCCAAACCTGGCATGTCTTTGTATGACCAAGCAAAAACCTCAATGTAATCTCGTAGCATCTGAACCAACCTTTCTTTAACACTGCTCTCAAGATCTGCTCCTATCTTGATCTCTTTTCTGTCTTCGTCAGTACCTAAATTCACAACCTCAACTTGCTCTTGGTGGTGTAACTCGTTCTTCTTCTTGTAGCTCGACAAGTTCTCCGGCACTTCACAATCTTCCTCACCTTCGTCTTGGTAGATCGGATTATCGAAGTCATATTTAGCAATAGCATAATTATCAACGAGATTCGAGTGATTCTGCGTTGTATCACGTGGGTGTGTGTAAGAAACACATAGCTTTTGAAGGGGTGATAAAGTAAAAGAAAGAAAGCAACAATTAAATGCAAAAGTCCAACGATTTTATTGAATGAAAATATGCAAATGACATATAATAACCCTCACAAACGAGCCACTATGCCCCGGGCAAGGCACTACGGTTTAGAGTTTATTGTTCAAAACACGAAAATCGAAAAGCAAAACAAAAACAAGAGCAATTACTCCTAAAGGAGATTGGTATGACGTCTTGATCTTCCAATTCTTTGAGTCCGTCGTCGGGAGTTGGGAAGATACACTTGCTGATGTCGAAGTCGTTGTCATCGTCTTCTATAGCATGGATTCCACTCTGGCTGATGCGGAAAGGAAGCTGACCGGCACGTTTGCGGCGTATCATCTTGACCCTTGATGGTGAAGCCTAAACCGGTCTTGTCGGTTGAAAGGAAGATCGGGGCTGTCCCCAAATAGTACTACCTCCTTCTTCAACTGCTTGAGCATCTTTCAACGAGGCCATCCTAGGAGGAACTTGTGTAACCGGGGTGGAGAGTCAGGCATGACTCGGGATTGTTTTAAAAGCTTGACAAGTCTCAAAGAATTCGCCTTCCACCTCGAGATAGCGAGCATTGCGGATGGTGACCATATATTCTTCTTCACCACTGTGACAACCTTCCCTTCACCGGTACTTGTTTCGATGCGGTAGAGGTGGCCTTGCCCATGTATCCAGGCGTCCAAGTAGGCAAGAGTAAGCGGACGGATGTCCATGACAAAGAAAGTGGAGTCAAAGTCGGGAACCAACTTTAACAGGGTGAGTTCTCCAATCTTGTTTGCTTAGAACCATCAAAAGCTCTCACGATTATATCACTGGGTTTCAGAACCAACCCTTCAACATCAAGTCGATCAAAAGCAGTCTTCGGTAGGATGTTCAGAGCAGAACCGGTATCCACTAAAATATGAGATAATGTAACGGCCTTGCATTCGAGAGAGATGTGCAAGGCTTTGTTGTGTTTCCTCCGTGAGTCAAATCAAGATCGAGAAGCCTAGGCCGTTGTTGGTAGCCAGGCTAGAAATACAAACTTCAAACTGGTCAGTAGTAGTGTCTTGCGGTATGTGAGCATTCCTCAGAAACTTCACCAAGGCATTAGCATGAGCCTCAGAGCACAAGAGCAGAGCAAACATGGAGATCTTGGACGGAGTCTGTCCTAACTGTTCCACCACATTGTAGTCACTCTTCTTGATAATCTTGAATTTCCTCCATTTCGTTTGGAGGTGTCTTGACAACTTCCTTTGGTACTACGGTGAGGGATGAGTCACGGTTATTTCCCTAGCTTGGGGAATGGATTGAATAGCTAGAATGCGAAGTCGATGTCTTTTGGAGGAGAGATTTCTAAAGAGAAAACCCTTCCGGTTCTGGTCACCTTACTTGATCCGGTGATGTTGCCTATGTCAGGAATGGTAGCTTCAACGGTAAGATCTTCAATGGTCAGAGGGTCTTGCTTGACGCCATGATAGTAAACATCAGCTCCATAATTCCAAGGAATAGCTTTGTCAGAGGAATATGCGACTGGTCTTGGAGAAGTAATGATGAGAGGTGCCACCCTAGGGGATCGCAGAGGAAATCCTTATTGTGTTAACATCGATAGTCTTCTGGGAAATCGTCACCCCATCCGGTTGCTTTAACATCTTCAATAGGAATCTTGTAGCTCTCAGGAACAGTGTACTTCACCATGTAATCAAACTTTCCACTTGGCTGCCCCAAGGTATCCCATGCAGAAGGTGTTGTTTCATTCACATCTTCGATCTTCAGTTTCTTGGACATGTCTTCACACAGACTCTCCACAGGTGGTTTCAGGAATAGTATCTCACGATTATCCATCATGCACTGAACACGTCTTCTCAACCAAGCACAACCATCAGGTGCAGATGGGCACCAACGGAAATTCTCTGGGATCCTGGATTGACACCGACTTGCAGCAGATTCTTCTTAACAGTCATCAGAGGAATGGTCAAGTCATCTATGTTGAAAACGTAAGTATCATCACCAACAGCATTGGAACTTTTGTCATGGTTAGGCATAGGCGCGATCGATTGGAGTTTCAACGGAGGGTCAAACTCAATCTTTAGCTTCAATCATATCTTGAATCTTGTTCTTGAGCCCAGTTGTCGATGTCGTGCCGGCTGTTGGAATGGTAAGCACACTTGGCATTAGGATTGTATCTCGGAGGAAGTGTTGACACTCGAGGTGGATCCTTCAAAGTAATCACTCGCTTTCAACATGTGTTGCAAGGCTTATGACATGTTGATCTTAAAAGTCTTCGTGGCGTTACGGCTACGCACGTGGTCTCGTTGAGGTTGTCTTGATGTAGGATTGGAGATCACAACCACAGATTGAGCACGGTCGGTCTTGGCTCGGCTTTTCGACCATACAGGTGACTTCTTTCTTACCACCAAAGATCTTTTCGCACATTTGAGGATGACTCATCGAATCTTCCCACTTGATGCCGACAATGCGCTCTCCTCAATATCACTCGGTGAATCCGGTGAAGAGTTTCAATCGGATGATTGAAGAATGGGCGGTCGGTGTTCCCAAACATATCAACCAACTCCCTATTGGACAAGGGTGGTTGAACTCGCTGCTAGATCTCTCCATTTCGAGCATACTCTTTGAACTTCTCATCACGACCCATAGACATGCTCAGTTGCATGCGGTGGGTGTCAACTCGATATTGTACTCATCATGCGTAGAAAGCATCTACTAAGTCACTCCAAGTACGGATACGGTCATTCTCTAGTGATAATACACTCCATTGAGTTTCGGACAAACTTTCTTGAAAATAATGCATCCACACTTTCATCATCGTGTGGGGTTGATCTTGAACATAGGACTTGGATGCACGGACAAGACATCCCATCATACTTGGCAAAGTGGGGACTTTGAACTGGAGGAATCACCACACCGAGGACAAGACTCAAATCATCAAAATTCACCGACATCTTCGGTTTTCTACATTCAAACGGTCTTCAAGTTGCTTGTACTTGTCATCTTCATCGAGTCTTGGTCATGATCATAACGATCTTCCCTCTCCTTCTCAGACTCACGCTGACTGCCTTATTCATTGCCCTTGACACTCCCCTCATTCTTGACACTTCCTTCAGAGAGCTCTATCCGGCTGACCACTTTAGGACCACCTTTGTAACGTCTACCCATGTTGAGAACACCAACAACCCTCTTCTTTTTGTTGATGAGCTTCTTGGATCTTCTTGGCCTTGGACCAAGCTAGTGAACATCTCCTCGCCCGAGCATTCGAGCTCAAGATCTTTGATCTTCAAGAGCCATTTCGGCTAAAATAAATAGCGAGAGAATGAGAAAACCAATCTTCAACGTACCTGTTATGAGATGTTATGCCATGATATGCGATGTTTATGCAAATGCAATGCAATATTTTCAAGGACCTTATAGATTTAAATTTGTTAAACAAGCACGAACAAACATTTATTAGTTCTCTTTTTTATTCTTTTTTCTTTTTAAGTACAAAAGATAGTTCAAAACAATAAAAGAAAAGCATAAAAATCCTAAAGCTCTAAGTCTCACATGGGCGCTTCCTCTTGGTGCCGAGGTAGGCGCTGATGTTCCGCTCCTCGTGAAGTAGCTTGGTCAACTCTAGAACTTTCTTCTCGCTTGCATAGCACTGAGCTTCAAATGTATCCCTTTCTTCTTGAATCCGGATCTCTTCAAGTCTTCAAAATCGGAGGCATGTCGGGATGGAGAACGATATAGGATTCGTCACCCATAGCAACAAGTTCCATAATTCTTTTAAAGCAGTGAATGGCATCATGAGGTTTTGAGCTCGAGCTCGCACCCATTTGAGGTAAGGTTCCCAAGGAATGGAGTTTTGGTGCCCCAAAGTCTTGGTATCAGTCTTCTTTACCATGCCCGAAGCGTGTATGAACCTTCGTCGGAAATTCTGGAGATCGTGGTTGTGGTCGAACACAATGTCTTGAAGAAGCATATCATGCGGACCATCTCTTCGAGCAAAACCAAACTGACGTAGAGCTAGAGAAGGGTTGTAAGTAATACCTCCCCTTATGCCAAGGAGTGGTACATTAGGGAATTCCCCACAATGCTCAATGAATGTGAAGTCCTTTTGAGAGAAAAGGCTCCAACGGATATCTGAATGAGAGAGTGACATTAGCCTTTGAGACCATCTCAACCTTTGCTCGTTCTTCAAAACTGACGGAGGAAGGTGCGAAATAAACCACCTAGAAAGTAACGGTATGCAACACATGAGAGTTCCTTGTCTTTTGATAGTACGGGTATGGAGAGAATGTAGGATATCTCCAAGTAAAGTAGGCACAGGATTACGGGTAAGAAACAACTTGATGGCGTTGACATCTATGAATTGATCCGAGTTAGGAAATAGAACCAAACCATAGATTAACAAGGCTACAATATCTTCGAATGCATGGAAACTCATAACTTTGAGGAACTCTCGGGCTTTCTTAATCAGAAACTTGGCAAGTAAACCCTTAACTCCACTTCTGATTTCCCAATTGGCTTCAATGTCTGAGCGCTTTAGGTGTAATGCTGATGCAATGTCTTCATACCTAGGAACCTTTTCTAAACCGGTGAATGGCATTTGGTCAAGGATAGGTATCCCAAGTAGCTTAGAGAACTCTTCCAAGGTAGGAACTAACTGATAATCTGGGAATGTAAAGCAATGGTGTTTCGGATCAAAGAATTGGAATAGGACATGCATCATATCTTCTTCAAAACCGGAGATAACCAAGTCAAGCAGATAACCATGTCTTTTGATGAACTGAGCATGATCGGGAATCTCTGAAACCAATTCTTTGAGCTGAGAAGGTATACCCATGAAGTTGATTCGGATAGTTTTTCTAGAATCCATAATCCCTACAAAACAGAGCAAAGATAAATCTCTAGGTCCTTGAAATAGTTAGAAATGATATGCAATGCGATGATGTCATGATGTCATGTTTACCACACACAAACAATTCACACAATGAGCCTAGGTTTAAGGCTTGCATGAGGTATAGGTGATTACCCCACCAAAATTTTGAGTTGGTTCATCCTGTCCTATGATAGTAACCGGGTTCTAGGAATCTCATATCATTGATCTTTCTCGTAGGCGTTTATTTCAATACAACTACCAAGTGGTCGACCGAAAATATCCCAAAAGTCTGATCTTAATGAGCGTAGCATCGAGTATCAGCCAACCTTAGTCTGCACCAAAGCCGGCCATCTCACTACCTTCTAATGGCCAAGATGGGTCAATTAAGGTTCTAAAAGTTTTGTTAGTGCTTGATGACACCACGCAGAAGCCAAATACTATCCTCAACTTGGGAATGAAGAGTATCAGGACATCCAAAGTGTCACACTAACGTAGCCATCATGTTGACCGTTTCGATATACGTCTAATGGCCGCGATGATTTATTGCTACTTACCTAAAAGGAAACCCGGATCCGGGTGTAGGATCCCCCACAAATATAGTACCCAAGCAACCCTTAAAGTAAAGCATACAAGTCAAACAAAAAGCAGTAAAAATGATCTAGAAATCCCTAAGGTATTCTCTCTTTAGGGTGTCTCCCAGTCGCCATTAATACTGGTGAGATTTTGTATCGCAAATGTGCGGATAGCAAGAGTCGCCACCGACTTTTCTTTTATCCAATTAAGGGAAGGTAAAAAGTACAGAAAAGACCTTCGTTAGATTCTGAGTAAGGGAGAAGGTTATGAAAATGGAAGGTATTAGCACCCCTTTCCATCCGTAGTTATCTACGGGCTCTTAGATCACTTTTGAAAATTGTGCTTTCTGTGTGTTTGACAAAAATGTTTTGAAAAGGAATTTCGCTTTGAATTTGTAATGATTCATGTAGGAATGTATACAAAGTGTTCGGAAATGTTTTGTTTTTTTGAAAAGAGTTTTGACAAAAGTGTGAGGTGTGAAAAGTATTTTGATAGAGCAAGCAACTAAAAGTCTTATTACCTACTCAGAATTGGTCATTTTCGTGTTATTTTACGTTCCTTTAGAATAGTGCTATCCATACCATTAGTTGGTAGGTAACCCTATTCGTTGGATGTAAGCGGGACATTCGAAGGGACATCATATGGTCATAGAAGGCAACTTGTAGGAAGTATCCTAGCACATTCGAAGGGACTATCATCATTTTTCGTAGGCGACAATCGAGGGTCAAGATCATGTATTCTTAGGCGACATCGTGGGCCTATGATCTTTGTATCGAAGGGACTATGATGATTTGTTTTGAAGGCGACGGTGCTAGAATACCTCTACGTTCGAGGGACTTGACCATTTGTATTTGTAAGGCAACGAGATAGAATTACCCTAAGGGGTGCATGTGTGAAAAGAGTGTGTCAATTCAGATATTTTATCTTGAAATTATGAGTGGTCTATGTTCAATTTTATCTTGCCATACACGCCTAATTAGCAGTTTATAGGGTGCGGAAAGTAAATTGCGGAAATGTAAAGTGCGGAAAATAAAGTCCTACGCTATTACATGGCTTTGGGGCAGATACATAATTGAAAGTGCGGAAAATAAAAGTCCTAATTAAACTATTACATCCCATAGGCAATTACATAATTGAAAAAGAAAAGCGATAAAAATTGTCCGAAACGGTATAACCTTTGAAAAGATGCAAAATCGGAAAACGGAAGAAAATTGCATAAGAGGAAAATGTTAGTAAAAATAAGTATTTTCAAATGAGAAAAGGTTTTTGTGTTAATGATGACATTAATATGATAAAATAATTTTTTGGGAATTTTTGGGGTTGATTTGATAATTTAAAAACAATTAAAAGTCGTTTAAATGATTAATTATTAATTAAATTAAATATGCATGCAAAAATAATAATTTTTATATTAAAAATTAAATAAGCATTTTTCTGATGATTATGCAAAAAAAAATATTTTTGGTGTTTTTTAAATGCATGATAAAAATATTTAAAGATAAATTAAATAGTATGAAAATATTAAAGAAAATAGAAAAATATAAGAAAACATGTTAGTTTTCTAACTTGCAAAAATAAATGTTATGGCTGGGACTCGAACCGGTGACCTTGCCTCACAACCACGCGCCTTGACCAACTGAGCTAGAGCGTCCACGTGTTTAAGATTTGCAACGAATTGTTTTTAAACGAAAACGCCTCCTGGGAATTCAAATTCACGCGCGAAGAACATCATCTTCTTCGTTTGGATTCTGGGAATTTTGCGTCGGCCTTGGTTCGACACTACAGCCCCTGCAATTTCCAAAATCTCATACAAGTAATATAAATGAATTGTGAGTACATGAATCGATTGCAAATAACATTCTAAACACGAAGATGGTGGTCTTTTGGTCCAATTTTTCCGTTTTAAGGAAGCCCTAAATCGGTTCAGAAAACCCTAGCAATGGCATATTTCGATTCAGGCCATGAAAACTCAATTCGATTGTCCAAATAGCTTGCAAACTTCAAACTAAACACAAATCAAACATCAAAACATGTTAAAAATGCATGATAAACAAAATTCGATTTTGAAAAATATAAGAACAAACCAGAATCGGATTTCGTGATTCTTGATGTTTTTGGATGATGTAAGGGTCTGGATCGACTCTAAAGATACCAAGGAATGTAATGGAATGCTCAAAATCAACTGAAACAAGCTAGAACTATGGCTGCAAGTTACTTGAAAGGCACGGTTTTTTTGAGTTTTATTAGGGTTCCTCCAAGCAATTTTTCTGTTCTTTCTTGTTGTGTAGGCATTGTATATTTTTAGTGGATGGATTTAGGTCTGAATTCAAGAGAAAATCATGAGCTAGTCAATGTAAAAAAATTTGATTTGGTATGAAATCAAATCTTCCTTTTTTGATCCAATTTTCATCAATTCCTTGCCAAATCAAAACCAATTTCAAAATTGACAGCTTTTATGAGTTGCTTGGACCTCAAGAATGAGAGAAAAATCCAATTTGCATTTAATTTTGATTTTATACCTTATTTTTTAATTTAATTTGTATTTAAATGAATAAAATCCAAATTAAATAGAAAATAAAGCTAAAATTCGTGGCATTGGGCTTGGATGTTCCAAATTGTCTAAGGAATAAGTTTGAATGAAGAAAAACTAGGCCCATTTGCTAAATTTTGGATTTTCACAAGTATTTCTCTTTGTGCACTTCTTCAAAAATACCCAACTTGTGCAAGGTGTATTTTGCTCAATTTTCCATATTTTTGAGTGTTCTTGGACTTTTTAGAAAGCCCGAAGTGTCCTCTAAACAACCTCTTTGGTTTCATCTCAATTGGAGTTTCCATTCTCAATAAATCTTCAAAACAAAAAATTGACTTTTTGTTGACTTGGAAAAGGACCTGTAATGTTTTGATCCATACCTTCCAAATGAAGCATTTTTTGAACATTCTTGTGAGACATGAAGTTGTAGAGAATTGAATTTCCTTAAAAATGAGAGGTGGTGGAAAAATTTCTGAGAAAGTATGAAGAAGTTGTGCTCAGTCAAAGTTCAGTTGACTTTTCACTAAAAAACCCTAATTTGGAAAGTTTGACTTTTGAGCAAATCTTGAGTTTTCTTGATGAATCATGATCAAACCTTGATCAAATGATTAATGTAACTTCAAAATGAGGATGTTGACCAAAAATTAGGAAGTTTGACTGTATGTTGAACACAATTGACTTTTTGTCCAATACAACTGATTTTCAACCATCTGAGCAATTGTTTGAGGAAACTTGACTTGTGAGGCTTGAAACTTGACATGGAGAATCTTTGAAGCATATGAGGAGGCATGAGGACCATTGGATATGTTGGAAGTCCATCTGGATCTGAGAATTGCCAAACCCTAGTTTGGGTTGATTGTCTAGGAGAGGGTTTGTCTGATCAACCCTTGAGGAATCCTTGAGTATGGATGTATGAAATGTCTTGAGGAATATGAGGGAAAATTTTGGGGTATGACAGAAGCCCAAGAGGAGGCTAACTCAATAAATGAGTTATCTTATACGAAGCCTAAGAGGAGGCTAAAGGGGAACCTAGTTGTTAGGCTAATTGTTATGTTATAACTGAACAATTATATAAACAAGTGTGTGATGTGTATCACCAAGAGTTTATGAAGGAAATATATAAACAAGTGTATAAAACAAGCAATTAAAGCAAGTTTAACTTGAATATATACAAAGTTTGGGACTTACACCTTAAGGGAGGCCCATTGGTTTAAGAGCAGTTTCACTGGGAATAATGCTTCTCTTAATACCAATGGAATCGGTGTATAAACAAGCGGATGAAAACAAACGAAAGAAGTTTGTTTATGCTTGAACATTTACAAAGATGATTGAATGTGTACAATGAAATGAATATGTACACAAAAGGGTGGTTATGTACAAGGAAATGAATATGTACATAGGAGGATTGTTATGTACAAGGAAATGAATATGTACATAGGAGGGTTGAGACTTACACCGTGAGGGAGGCCCATGATCAATTATGAAATTCAAGGAGAAACCTGGTTTGGTTTATCTTTAAATCTAATTGATCATGGAAAAAGGTGTGTAAGTTTGTTGAAAGGTTTTTGAAAAGGTTTTGAAAATGATTTTGAAAAGTGAAGGATATTCACAAGAAGTTTTGAAAAAGATTTAGTTTGAAAGTTGGAAAGAAAACATTTTTGAAAAAAAGTATTAAAAATACTTAAAATATCCCATTTTTTTTAACTTAATTAAAATATAATCAAAAAGAAAATATTTTTTTTGGATTTTTTGACATAATCATAAAATAGGTATATTAAATGACAAGTGTGCAAAAAATCATCTCAAAATGAGAAGTTTTGATTGGTTTTTGAAAATGTTGAAGTTTGCTAGAAACTTCGAGAAAATTAGTGATAAACAAGAGTTTTTTGGTCCTAAGGAGGTTTGAACCTTAGACATTTGGCTTAGAAGTGAAGAGTTTTTCCACTGAGCCATGTGCTTGACTTGTCATTTAATTACCTTGTTTAGAAGGAGTTTTGAAAAATGTCCAAAAGTTGTACTTTTGAAGGGATCAAAAGTTGACTACTTCTGGATGGATCAGAAGCTAGCTTGCTTCTAGGGCGTGAGAAGGCTTGGCTTACTTCTGGAGCGCTTTGGCTTGCAGCTTCTGGGGCGTGAGAAGGAGCGCATGGTGCTTCTAGCTGCTGGCTACTTCTAGAGCGTGTTGAGAAGGCTTGCTTCTAGGGTTAGAAGCATTAGAAGCTTGAGGCTTCTAGAGATGGAAGTACTAGAAGTACTTATGAAGGCTTGCTTCTAGGGATAGAAGCATCTTATGAAGGCTTGCTTCTAGGGATAGAAGCATTAGAAGCTTGAGGCTTCTAGAGATGGAAGTACTAGAAGTACTTCTGAAGAGAGTGGAAATGGAGAGCTTCTAGGAGTAGAAGCTTCAGAAGTACTTCTGGAGGCTGAGCCTCAGAAGGACTTCTCCAGAAGGACTTTTGGAGAAACAAGATTCAGAAGCTTGTTTTCCCTTTTATTAAAAAAAAGGTTCCAGGGGGATTCGAACCCTGGACCTTGTGGCGAAGGAAAGTTTTAAGGCGTGCTGGCTTTACCACTAGGGTGGCTATACATCCGTTGTTTTAACTTAAACTAAAAATATATATTATAAACCCAGCTTTTAAAATTTGAATTTCACTTCATCTTCTTCGTGGAAACAGCGCGAACACCATCCATGGCTCATATTCAAATTTCTTCGTTTCTTCATCAATTTTGAAAGTTCAAAATATAATTTTGTCTAGAATTTCATCACGATTCTAACCATGTATCTTGTTAAAATTAATAATCAAAGATGAACATGAATTTTGATAATCCCAATTTAAACCCTAACTGAAAAAATGATTAATTCTTTGAACTCAGTTGATTTTAGTTTAAATTAAGGATCCAGATAGCTTTAGTGATTGGATATCTACATTTTCCTTTTCAATTTTAAAGCCAAAAACGCATGTATGGAGGTATCAAAGTTTTGAAAACTCACCTCTTGGTATGAAATACCAGATCGAGTTTGCGACTTCAGTGCAAAGTAATGATTGATTAAGCTTCCGAACCTCACCATTTCTACTCTTAGATTGTTCGAAAGTGGTTTTCACCAAGTCAAGTTGCAAGTTGCTAATTTGAAAATGGAAGATGATGATGGAGCTATTCCAGAACTTGTTTAAGTGTATGGACAGTCTCTATATGTTGTATATGATGTGTTTGAAGTGAGAAATCAAGACTAGCACGAGTAGTTTTCAAGTTTGGAAGTTTTGGCTCAAAACTTGTACAAATGGAGTTTTATGTAGAAAACTGTCTCTTAGCTTGTTTTCTGATGGTTTTAAGTTTTAAACAACTTCTAAATGATGTTTAGAACATGTTAGAAACTTAAGTTTGCTTAGATTTTGCAAGGTTTGAAGATTGCAAAATTTCCCTCTTTGAACTTTGAAACTTGGAATTTAAGAAAGAAAGAAGGAAAGCATGGATTATGATAGCTTTGGTGTAGTTTAAAAATGAAGAAATGACCTCTATTTATAGGCCAAGAATTCTGAATGACAAGACAAGGTTATCATTGAGAGAGCTTGCAACTTGCTTAAGTGGTAAGAAGGAATCTTTTGCATTTAATGCAAAAGTTACTTTCTAACCATGGTTAAAATTTCTCTTTGATTCAATCCTCTTCTCAATCATGTCTAACTGATATTTATCAGTTATAACCTATATCTAAGTGATGACAAGGCTAGAAAGAGAGTTTGTGAAAAATGACTTATAATTTTGATGCATGATCTTGGAATTCCATGGTTTTGGAGCTCTATGTTTCAAACTCAAAAGCCTAGCTAGACAAAGTGTTTTTGCAAGTTCTTGGACATTTTGGAAATCTTGTAACAAGACCTACAACTTTTATGTTTTGAGTTTTTTCTGAATCCAAATGGATCTAGGTGAAAAATGGCCAAGAAAGTGAGGAAAAACCATGTTTCTTAACACTTGAAATTTTTTCTAAGTGTTAGAAAAAATTCAAATCTTGACTTTTTGTTGACTTTTTCACATTTCTTGATTTTTTATGATCATGATGGATTATTTGAAATTTTTTTATGATTGAAAAAGTTTAGATTTGAAAAAGTTGACCAAAAGTCAAAGTTTGACTTTTTTGAACAGATGAATTTTCATCAGATGGTTCAGAATTTGTCTGATGAAGAAACATGGATTTTGCAATGTTTTGAACCAAGAAATTAGGTCAAGATGTTACATTGAAGATGTTAAGATCAATTTTCAATCAAATAGGTCATCCATTGAGCAGAAGGTCAATAATTCACTATCTTCGATCAAAACCCTAATTGGTCGATTCAAGGTAGATCATGAGAAAAAGTTGGGAATTTGGAGATCAAATGTTGATGATTGATTAAGATAGATCAATTGAGGTGAGTGGGAACTCTAACCCTAATTGATTATATCTTGAATAGATGAAATTTTGAAGAAACCCTAACTTTGACTTCTAGAAGCCACGCACGATCTATTCTGTTTTGAAACTGTTGGTGATGCAGTGATGCATATGTGAATAATATAAGGTGGTATCTTAGGTTAAAAATTGGGGTATGAAAATTTTGAAGCCTGAGAAGTCACGTGAGATATGCATGAAAGTCAAGCAACCTAGATTTCCATTTACATCAGAAGTAGCCCCCAGAGCGAAGCATGCTTTAGGAGTAGTACATTCTGATGTGTGTGGATCATTTCTAATACCTTCACTTGCAGGAAACAAATATGTTATGTCCTTTGTGGATGAGTTCACAAGGAAGACATAGGTAACACTCATTAAATTCAAACATTAAGTGTTTACTGAGTTTCAGAAGTTCAAGGTGAAGGTTGAGAAGCATAGTGGTCATAAGATGAAGATTCTAAGAACTGATGGTGGAGGTGAGTATAACTCTACAGAGTTCTAGAAGTTCTATGAGGAGAATAGAATAGAACATGAGGTTACTGCTCCATATACTCCTCAGCACAATGGTCTTGCTGAGAGAAGAAATAGAACTTTGCTTGCTATGTCCAGAAGTATGTTGAAAGAGAAGAAGCTACCTCACATGTTATGGGGAGAAGTTGTTGCCACATCAGCATATGTTCTGAACAAGTGTCCAACAAAGAAGTTGAAGGAAATTGTTCCTTTAGAGAAGTGGACTGGAGATAAGAAAAATGTTGGTCATATGAGAGTGTTTGGTTCTGTATGTTACAAACACGTCCCAGAAGCTAGAAGACAAAAGCTGGATGATAGAAGCAAGGTTATGTTACAGGTGGGTTACCGCAGTACAAGTGCATATAAGCTCTATTGTCCAGAAACAAGCAAAGTTGAAATCAGCAGAGACGTTGTTGTAAAAGAGTCAGAAACATAGGATTGGAGCAAGTCTCAATCAGATTCTGGTGTAGCGTCAACACCAGAGTTAGTTTCTGAAGATCCTTCATCAAGTTCTGATGATAAGTCAGAGTCAGAAGGTGAATCTGATTCTGAAGACTTAGAAGATGAGTTAGAATCCCAGGGAGATTCTGATAGTGGATCTGATTCTGATCCAGATTTTGATAATGATCCAGAATCTGGTGGTGATCATACTTCTGGAAGGGAAAACTCTGAAGACGGAGAGTCTATAGGAAAAGCTTCCAGAAACTCAGAAGGTGGTAATTCCGAAGAAAGTAGTTCTGGACAAGGTCTAGAAGCCGACGTTCCAAGTTCTAGAGAAGTTTCAAAACAAGTTCAGAGGCCACTGAGGATCAGACAAATACCAAGAAGGTTTGCAGATTTTAACATGTTGCAAGACACTGAAGTAGACTCTGAAGGAGAAGTTATTCAGTGTGACATGTTAGTAGATTCTGAACCAGTTGGTATTGAAGAAGCTCTCAAGAATAAAGTATGGTTAAATGCCATGAAAGAAGAACTTGAGGCTATAGAGAGGAACAAAACGTGGAAGTTTACAAAACATCCAGAAAAGAAGAAATCCATCAGTGTCAGATGGGTTTTCAAGATAAAGCTTAAGCTAGATGCATCAATTGGCAAACACAAAGCAAGACTAGTGGCTAGAGGTTTACTTTAGAAACCTGGACTAGATTACTTTGATGTGTTTTCTCATGTAGCTAGTCATGAAACAATTAGATTGGTGATTGCTTTAGCTGCAAACAAAAGTCGGCCTTTGATACATCTGGATGTGAAGTCAACATTTCTGAATGGTTAATTAAAAGAAGAGGTATATGTGTTACAACCTCCTGAATCTGTGAAAAAGAATCAGGAAGGGATGATATACAAGTTACATAAAGCCTTGTATGGATTGAAACAAGCGCCCAGAGCTTGGAATCTGAAAATTGATTCATTTTTCAAGAGGCAGAAGTTTCAGAAATGTGAGATGGAGTATGGTGTGTATATGCAACATTCTGATAGCAATATAATTCTGGTGTGTCTTTATGTTGACAACATATTACTAACAACAAGCTGTCCAGAAGATATAGTCAAGTTCAAAGAAGTTCTGATGAATGCGTTTGAGATGACAAATCTAGGAAATATGGTGTATTTTCTAGGGATGGAGATTCTGTACTCAAAGAAGGGTATCATTCTACATCAGCTGAAGTATGAACTTGAACTTCTGAAGAGATTTAAGCTGCAAAATTGTAAAGTTGTTGTGACACCATCAGAAACCAATCATAAATTGGATTCTGACTCTGATGGTGATTCTGTGGATGCTATGACCTTCAAGCAGTTGGTTGGTTCTCTTAGGTATTTGTGCAATACCAGATCTGACATTTGCTATGCAGTTGGAATGGTCAGCGGATTTATGAATAATCCAAAGTGGTCCCATTATCAAGACGTCGTTAGGATTCTGAGGTATATAAAGGGAACTCTGAAATATGGAGTACTATTTCCCTCTGGAAGAAAGATAACACCAGAATTAGTGAGTTATTCTGATTCTAACTGGTGTAGAGATAGAGTTGACAGAAGAAGTACCTATGGTTACTTGTTCAAGTTTCTGGGAGGTCCTATTTCTTGGAGTTCCAAGAAATAACCTATTGTGTCTCTATCAACGTGTGTATATGCGCTGCATGTCGGACTTTCGAATCTTCCGGAGGATTTGAAGATTGTGATAGAAACCTCAAGTTGTTGATTGATAACAAGTCCAATTTCTAAGATCTAAGATAAGCATATTGAGACATACCATTTTCTCGTGTCAAAAAGGAGTGTTAAAATTTTGCACCTAGGCGGTAGATGTTCTGACAAAGACAATCAAAGCAGACCAGTTGCTTCGTTTAAGAAATGAAATTGGTGTTGTTAGTTTTTTATGAATATGAATTAAGGGAGTGTGTTGAGAGTAATTCATATCTAAAACTTCTGAGGATCAGTTATAAGTTCTAAGGATCAGAAGCAGAAGCTTCTGATATTGCGTCCAGAAGGAATTGAACTTCTGGAGGATAATTTAGTATTTGCTATTTTTAGAGATAACTTAGTTATGAAGTTCTCTTCTTTTAGGGCTTACGTGACATCCTTATTTTTTGCCACTTTTGTGTATAAATAGGTGTTCCTATGTTTAATTAATATCAATTTATTTTTTTTATCAATCAGTTATAGCCATCTTTATCATTTATTATTTATCTCTTTTTCCTCCACTTTCATCACCTTGCACCAACAGTTTTTTCATAAATGATATATATACATCGAAAAAAATAGTCACCTTCGGTGTCATTTGCAAATTTTTATATATGTTTATGTAGAAGTGTATTGTGCAAATAAAAAGCAAGTAAAAATAAAAAACAAGTAAAAAATAAAAATAGTGATATAAGGTGTGACATGAGATATCGAGAAAAAAAAAGGTCCACATATCATACTCTTGTGTTTTAGTGTACATCAATGTGAAGGATGTGTTTCCAACCCATTAAGTATTATGTTTAGTCTGCTATTTGTTGTATTGTAATTTGTAAAAAGAATTCTTCAAAAACAACATTTTCATTTCAAAAAACTAATATTAAGTTCTTAAAGTAAAAAAGTTCTTAAAAAAACTAATAATTAAGTTCTTAAAGTAAATTGTATTCTTTTAAGCTCCTCTGCATATAATTTGAGCTTTTCTTCATTCTTTCAATCTCCTACCACTTCAATTTTATATCAGCTTCAATTTCCTCAATCAACAAAACCTTCTACCAATTACTGCAACACTTCTACCATAAAAAATTCATATCAATTTATCTCTTCAAGCACTTACTAATCCAAATCAAATTTTCTAGTCTACAAACTTTGTTACTTGGAACAAAACAAACCTACATAAAAAATGCTTAGAAAATTCAAAAATGTGTTCCCAATATTTTAAAATTAAACAGGTTAGAAATTAAAACAATAATATGGGCACCCAATCACAATATTTTGAGACTTAATATCTTCCATATTTGTTATTGTAAATTCACCTTTGATTTTTTGAGGACAACACACACGGTTTTGAAACTCCAATAGATGGATCATAAAATAAGCTTATAAGAAAAATGACGCAGGAGATACGAAAGAAGTATCATCTCAATGCATGTTTGTTTGTGAATTTCAGCTGAGAAATTCTCAAATACAAATTCAATAACATCATAAAAACATAAGCGGTGCGTCAATACTTTATAATAAAACACTAATATTAAATATATTATATAATTCTCCTAGCTATCATGAATATGTTTATAATTTTAAAAAATAGTTGACTTTATTTCTTCATGAAATTATTATGTCTTATTTTGCAAAACTTTTTTAATTTTATAATTCATTTATTTCTTTAAAATTGTAAATTATTGGTGATGATTCCGTTTACACTAGTGTGAATACACAATTATTCACACAACAGAAAAATATATAATTGATCAAAATATATATATATGTACAAACGATAATTTCGCCTACCACACTGGTTGCTAACAATGATGAAAATGATACATTTTGAACAAGACGTGGAATTTAATAAAAGATGAAAATGATAAATAAATGATAATAAATGTAAGTCTAAAAGGTAGAAGCATGTATGCAAAGTTGTAACTCACAATCATCAAGCATTATTTTATCAAAATCGAATGGAACAACTTTATCATTAGTGTGATGAATGCAGAGAAAACAACTCAGGAGGAGGTTCTTAGAAGCATGCAATAATTCAACATGCATGTACAATTTTGCAGATAAAGATGAACAACATGTTGAATTTTAATTTATTTTATTTGATAAATCAGCAAGATTATATAAAACACCAAACAACACAGTTATTACAACTTCAGGCTTAGAAGCCTGCTAAGCAAACACACAACATTACAAACTATGATACCAATATCTATCCACCCGCTGCTTGATACTCTCCCTTGTCTTTTGATTCCAACGCATCATTTCGATTTCCCCAGATATAATATACTAAAGCTGCCAAAGTTGCCGCGAAGACATCATGTTGAATTTTATTAAATTCAATATATGCGCACAACTGGAAGTAAAGGTAAAAATAATCGATTTTTATGATTAAATGCTGAAAAATCCATCTGCGAAAGAAAGGAGATTGTATATAGAGCTAGATACAAATTCACAATCATCACCACAAGAAAAAGGAGGAGAGACAAAACAACATTGTGTGTCATTTCTTCTATTATGTTATTGTGGGAATACAGTTTTGTTGTGAAAGATGCATTGAAGTGGAAGTGAGTTTGACTATTTATAAGTAAATGAGAAGTATAAAATATGAAAACATTAAGGCTTTGTTTGGCTACATTATTTTTTAAGTTTATAGTTTATGTCTTACTTCTCCTTTCCGATCATTTTGGACATTTCATATAAATTAAAAAATTTAATTATTATTGTATGGATAAAACCATTATATATATAATAAATAATAGAAGGTATATTAAAAAATGATTAATATTAAATTAGAATTGTAAAACTACTTATTACTTTAGACAATTTTTTAATACAAGTTTTTTTAAAGAGACTTATATTCTTAGACTTTATTTTTAAACGGGTGAAAAGTAGAGGAACACATAACATGGACATTAGGGCATTGTTTTGCAATATTATTTTTTAAATATTTGTTTTATAATTTATAAGTCTAAAACTATCTTCATTACCGTTTAAAATAGCTCTCATTTTAATAAATAAATTTTATTTTAAAATAATGTTATTTTCACTTTTTAATGAACGAATGATTACTATTTCTTTCAATTGTATTTTTTACTTTTTATTCTCCACATTATATTTAATATATTTATAAAGTTAATTTTGTAAAACTAAAATGTTTTATACAAAATTATTGTATTTTTGAAGCGGAGAGAATATAAGTTTATATACCTAAAAATAATAATATTAATCTTAACAAAAATTATATTAGTATATTATCTCGTTGATTTTTGTATGCATTTGTTTTAATTTTCAAAAATTGTTTTTTAATTGTTTGTTTAATATATTTATTTTTTATTTGAAGTTCCTAAACTTAAGCTTTTGATTTTTAAAAATAAATTTTAGAAAAATTACTCGTATAAGTTTGTCTTTAAAATATTTAAATTCTTTTTTAATCTTAAACTAACACTACTAAAATGATAAAAGTGATTTTTTTTTAACAAAATAGTTATATAAATATCATCACAAATATTATTAAAATGACGAACACCTAAAAGCTAAGCTAGGAAAAGTCCATATCCTAGAATTGACTAAATAGCTGAAATCCTATGCATGTATTCGATGCTCAGAAGTTAGGGGACTCCATATCCAAGAATTATGTATTTTGTACAAGAAACAGTCTATCTTGCTTATTGTAAGCTTATGAGCTTACGAATCTTTTGCTATCAATTAAGAAATCATAACCAAACCAACAATAAAAAGATATGACAAAATAGTCTCACGGGAACATTAAAAGTAACGTGAATGATTTTGCATCCTTAAGTAGTAAAGATCACTTGTTAAGGTATCCTTAAGTAGCGAAGATCACTTGTTAAGGTATGAATACTTAATTAGATGTTCTAACATGAACCATAGTGGATGTAGGTAAGGTAACATGCTAAATTAAAAAAATTGTTGTACTAGTTATTTAAAAAGCAATACTAGTAGTAGTTCTCATCAAGAAGAAGTTGTTGAAGTACAATACGTTAGTATGTTAGTTAATTAATATGCAACATTTTTTGTTTCATGTTTAATTCTCAATTTTTATTATAAATATTTTTTTGGTAACTTATTATAAATGATTGTTATTAAATTACTATTTCTTTCAATTGTAATTTTTACTTTTTATTCTCCACATTATATTTAATATATTAATAGAGTTTATTTTGTAAAACTATAATGTTTTATGAAAAATTATTGTATTTTTGAAGCGGAGAGAATATAAGTTTATATATCTAAAGCAAATTATATTAATGTTAACAAAAATTATATTATTACATTATCTCGTAGATTTTTGTATGCATTTGTTTTAATTTTCAAATATTGTTTTTTAATCGTTTGTTTAATATATATTTTTTTATTTGAAGTTCCTAAACATAAGCTTTTAATTTTTAAAAATAAATTTTGGAAAAATTACTCGTATTAGTTTGTCTTTATAAAAATTTAAATTCTTTTAAATCTTAAACTAACACTACTAAAATGATAAAAGTCATTTTTTTTAACAAAATTGTTATGTAAATATCATCACAAATATTATTAAAATGACGAACGCCTAAAAGCTAAGCTAGGGAAATTCATATCCTAGAATTGACGAAATAGCCGAAACCCTATGCATGTATTCGATGCTCAGAAGTTAGGGGAGTCCATATCCTAGAATTTTGTATTTTGTGCAAGAAACAGTCTGTCTTGCGTATTGTAAGCTTATAAGCTTATGAGTCTTCTGCTATCAATTCATAGAAATCATAATCAAACCAACAATGAAAAGATATGACAAAATAGTCTCACGGGAACATTAAAAGTAACGTGAATGATTTTGCATCCTTAAGTAGTAAAGATCATTTGTTAAGGTATGAATACTTAATTAGATGTTCTAACAAGAACAATAGTGGATGCAGGTAAGGTAACATACTGAATTAAATAAATTGTAGTACTAGTTATTTAAAAAGCAATACTAGTAGTAGTTCCTATCAAGAAGTTGTTGAAGTAGAATACTTTAGTATGTTAGTTAATTAATATGCAACATTTTTTGTTTAATGTTTAATTATCAATTTTTATTATAAATATATTTTTGGTAACTTATTATAAATGATTGTTATTAAATTACTATTTCTTTCAATTGTATTTTTTACTTTTTATTCTCCACATTATATTTAATATATTAATAGAGTTAATTTTGTATCACTAAAATTGTTTTATAAAAAATTGTTGTATTTTTGAAGCGGAGAGAATATAAGTTTATACATCTAAAACAAATTATATTAATGTTAACAAAAATTATATTAGTATATTATCTCGTTGATTTTTTTATGCATTTGTTTTAATTTTCAAAAATTGTTTTTTAATTGTTTGTTTAATTTATTTATTTTTTATTCGAAGTTCCTAAACTTAAGCTTTTAATTTTTAAAAATAAATTTTGGAAAAGTTACTCGTATTAGTTTGTCTTTAAAAAATTTAAATTCTTTTTTAATCTTAAACTAACACTACTAAAATGATAAAAGTGATTTTTTTTTAACAAAATAGTTATGTAAATATCATCACAAATATTATTAAAATGACGAACGCCTAAAAGCAAAGCTAGGGAAATTCATATCCTAGAATTGACGAAATAGCCGAAACCCTATGCATGTATTCGATGCTCAGAAGTTAGGGTAGTCCATATCCTAGAAATTTGTATTTTGTGCAAGAAACAGTCTGTCTTGCTTATTGTAAGCTTATAAGCTTATGAGTCTTCTGCTATCAATTCATAGAAATCATAATCAAACCAACAATGAAAAGATATGACAAAATAGTCTCACGGGAACCTTAAAAGTAACGTGAATGATTTTACATCCATAAGTAGTAAAGATCACTTGTTAAGGTATCCTTAAGTAGTAAAGATCACTTGTTAAGGTATGAATACTTTATTAGATGTTCTAACAAGAACTGTAGTGGATGTAGGTAAGGTAACATGCTAAATTAAAAAAATTGTTGTACTAGTTATTTTAAAAGCAATACTAGTAGTATTTCTTATCAAGAAGAAGTTGTTGAAGTACAATACCTTAGTATGTTAGTTAATTAATTTGCAACATTTTTTGTTTCATGTTTAATTCTCAATTTTTATTATAAATATTTTTTTGGTAACTTATTATAAATGATTGTTATTAAATTACTATTTCTTTCAATTGTATTTTTTATTTTTTATTCTCCACATTATATTTAATATATTAATAGAGTTAATATTGTAAAACTATAATATTTTATGAAAAATTATTGGATTTTTGAAGCGGAGAGAATATAAGTTTATATATCTAAAACAAATTATATTAATGTTAACAAAAATCATATTAATACATTATCTCGTGGATTTTTGTATGAATTTGTTTTCATTTTCAAAAATTGTTTTTTAATTGTTTGTTTAATTTATTTATTTTTCATTTGAAGTTCCTAAACTTAAGCTTTTGATTTTTATTTGGAAAAATTAGTCGTATTAGTTTATCTTTAAAAAAATTTAATTTCTTTTTAATATTAAACTAACACTACTAAAATGATAAAAGTGATTTATTTTTTAACAAAATAGTTATGTAAATATGATCACAAATATTATTAAAATGACGAACACCTAAAAGCTAAGCTAGGGAGGTCCATATCCTAGAATTGACAAAATTACCGAAACCTTATGCATGTATTCGATGCTCAGAAGTTAGGGGACTCCATATCCTAGAATTTTGTATTTTGTGCAAGAAACAGTTTGTCTTGCTTATTGTAAGCTTTTGATCTTATGAGTCTTTTACTATCAATTCATAGAAATCATAACCAAACCAACAATGAAAAGATATGACAAAATAGTCTCACGTGAACATGAATGATTTTGCATCCTTAAGTAGTAAAGATCACTCGTTAAGGTATGAATACTTAATTAGATGTTCTAACAAGAACAGTAGTGGATGTAGGTAAGGTAACATATGCTAAAGTAAAAAAACTTGTTGTACTAGTTATTTTAAAAGCAATACTAGTAGTATTTTGAAGAAGTTGTTGAAGTACAATACCTTAGTATGTTGGTTAATTAATATGCAACATTTTTTGTTAAATGTTTAATTATCAATTTTTATAATAAATACTTTTTTGGTAACTTATTATAAATGATTGTTATTAAATTACTATTTCTTTTAATTATATTTTTTATTTTTTATTCTCCAAATTATATTTAAAATATTAATAGAATTAATTTTGTAAAACTATCATGTTTTATGAAAAGTTATTGTATATTTGAAGGGGACAGAATATAAGTTTATATATCTAAAACAAATTAAATTAATGTTAACAAAAATTATATTAGTACATTATCTCTTGGATTTTTGTATGAGTTTGTTTTAATTTTCAAAAATTGTTTTTTAATTGTTTGCTTAATATATTTATTTTTTATTTGAAGTTCCTAAACTTAAGCTTTTGATTTTTAAAAATAAATTTTGGAAAAACTACTCGTAGTAGTTTGTCTTTAAAAAAATTTAATTTCTTTTTAATATTAAACTAAAACTAGTAAAATGATAAAAGTGATTTATTTTTTAACAAAATAGTTATGTAAATATGATCACAAATATTATTAAAATGACGAACACCTAAAAGCTAAGCTAGGGAGGTCCATATCCTAGAATTGACAAAATTACTGAATCCTTATGCATGTATTCGATGCTCAGAAGTAAGGGGACTCCATATCCTAGAATTTTGTATTTTGTGCAAGAAACAGTTTGTCTTGCTTATTGTAAGCTTTTGAGCTTATGAGTCTTTTACTATCAATTCATAGAAATCATAACCTAACCAACAATGAAAAGATATGACAAAATAGTCTCACGTGAACATGAATGATTTTGCATCCTTAAGTAGTAAAGATCACTCGTTAAGGTATGAATACTTAATTAGATGTTCTAACAAGAACAGTAGTGGATGTAGGTAAGGTAACATATGCTAAATTAAAAAATTGTTGTACTAGTTATTTAAAAAGCAATACTAGTAGTATTTTGAAGAAGTTGTTGAAGTACAATACCTTAGTATGTTAGTTAATTAATATGCAACATTTTTTGTTTCATGTTTAATTCTCAATTTTTATTATAAATATTTTTTTGGTAACTCATTATAAATGATTGTTATTAAATTACTATTTCTTTCAATAGTATTTTTACTTTTATTCTCCACATTATATTTAATATATTAATAGAGTTAATTTTGTAAAACTATAATGTTTTATGAAAAATTATTGTATTTTTGAAGCGGAGAGAATATAAGTTTATATATCTAAAACAAATTATATTAATGTTAACAAAAATCATATTAGTACATTATCTCGTGGATTTTTGTATGCATTTGTTTTAATTTTCAAAAGTTGTTTTTTAATTGTTTGTTTAATAGATTTATTTTTCATTTGAAGTTCCTAAACTTAAGCTTTTGATTTTTAAAAAAAAATTTTGGAAAAATTACTCGTATTAGTTTGTCTTTAAAAAAATTTAATTTCTTTTTAATATTAAACTAACACTACTAAAATGATAAAAGTGATTTTTTTTTTAACAAAATAGTTATGTAAATATCATCACAAATATTATTAAAATGACGAACACCTAAAAGCTAAGTTAGAGAGGTCCATATCCTAGAATTGACGAAATAGCCGAAACCCTATGCATGTATTCGATGCTCAGAAGTTAGGGGAGTCCATATCCTAGAATTTTGTATTTTGTGCAAGAAACAGTCTGTCTTGCTTATTGTAAGCGTATGAGCTTATGAGTCTTCTGCTATCAATTCATAGAAATCATAACTAAACCAAAAATGAAAAGATATGACAAAATAGTCTCAAGGAAACATTAAAAGTAACGTGAATGATTTTGCATCCTTAAGTAGTTAAGATCACTTGTTAAGGTATGAATATTTAATTAGATGTTCTAACAAGAACAATAGTGGATGTAGGTAAGGTAACATACTAAATTAAATAAATTGTAGTGCTAGTTATTTAAAAAGCAATACTAGTAGTAGTTCTTATCAAGAATAAGTTGTTGAAGTACAATACCTTAGTATGTTGGTTAATTAATATGCAACATTTTTTGTTAAATGTTTAATTATCAATTTTTATAATAAGTATTTTTTTGGTAACTTTTTATAAATGATTGTTATTAAATTACTATTTCTTTTAATTATATTTTTTATTTTTTATTCTCCACATTATATTTAAAATATTAATAGAATTAATTTTGTAAAACTATCATGTTTTATGAAAAGTTATTGTATATTTGAAGGGGACAGAATATAAGTTTATATATCTAAAACAAATTAAATTAATGTTAACAAAAATTATATTAGTACATTATCTCTTGGATTTTTGTATGAGTTTGTTTTAATTTTTAAAAATTGTTTTTTAATTGTTTGCTTAATATATTTATTTTTTATTTGAAGTTCCTAAACTTAAGCTTTTGATTTTTAAAAATAAATTTTGGAAAAATTACTCGTAGTAGTTTGTCTTTAAAAAAATTTAATTTCTTTTTAATATTAAACTAAAACTAGTAAAATGATAAAAGTGATTTATTTTTTAACAAAATAGTTATGTAAATATGATCACAAATATTATTAAAATGACGAACACCTAAAAGCTAAGCTAGGGAGGTCCATATCCTAGAATTGACAAAATTACCGAAACCTTATGCATGTATTCGATGCTCAGAAGTTAGGGGACTCCATATCCTAGAATTTTGTATTTTGTGCAAGAAACAGTTTGTCTTGCTTATTGTAAGCTTTTGAGCTTATGAGTCTTTTACTATCAATTCATAGAAATCATAACCTAACCAACAATGAAAAGATATGACAAAATAGTCTCACGTGAACATGAATGATTTTGCATCCTTAAGTAGTAAAGATCACTCTTTAAGGTATGAATACTTAATTAGATGTTCTAACAAGAACAGTAGTGGATGTAGGTAAGGTAACATATGCTAAATTAAAAAAATTGTTGTACTAGTTATTTAAAAAGCAATACTAGTAGTATTTTAAAGAAGTTGTTGAAGTACAATACCTTAGTATGTTAGTTAATTAATATGCAACATTTTTTGTTTCATGTTTAATTCTCAATTTTTATTATAAATATTTTTTTGGTAACTCATTATAAATGATTGTTATTAAATTACTATTTCTTTCAATAGTATTTTTACTTTTATTCTCCACATTATATTTAATATATTAATAGAGTTAATTTTGTAAAACTATAATGTTTTATGAAAAATTATTGTATTTTTGAAGCGGAGAGAATATAAGTTTATATATCTAAAACAAATTATATTAATGTTAACAAAAATCATATTAGTACATTATCTCGTGGATTTTTGTATGCATTTGTTTTAATTTTCAAAAATTGTTTTTTAATTGTTTGTTTAATAGATTTATTTTTCATTTGAAGTTCCTAAACTTAAGCTTTTGATTTTTAAAAACAAATTTTGGAAAAATTACTCGTATTAGTTTGTCTTTAAAAAAACTTTAATTTCTTTTTAATATTAAACTAACACTACTAAAATGATAAAAGTGATTTTTTTTAACAAAATAGTTATGTAAATATCATCACAAATATTATTAAAATGACGAACACCTAAAAGCTAAGTTAGAGAGGTCCATAACCTAGAATTGACGAAATAGCCGAAACCCTATGCATGTATTCGATGCTCAGAAGTTAGGGGAGTCCATATCCTATAATTTTGTATTTTGTGCAAGAAACAGTCTGTCTTGCTTATTGTAAGCGTATGAGCTTATGAGTCTTCTATCAATTCATAGAAATCATAACTAAACCAAAAATGAAAAGATATGACAAAATAGTCTCAAGGGAACATTAAAAGTAACTTGAATGATTTTGCATCCTTAAGTAGTATAGATCACTTGTTAAGGTATGAATATTTAATTAGATGTTCTAACAAGAACAATAGTGGATGTAGGTAAGGTAACATACTAAATTAAATAAATTGTAGTGCTAGTTATTTAAAAAGCAATACTAGTAGTAGTTCTTATCAAGAATAAGTTGTTGAAGTACAATACCTTAGTATGTTGGTTAATTAATATGCAATATTTTTTGTTAAATGTTTAATTATCAATTTTTATAATAAATATTTTTTTGGTAACTCATTATAAATGATTGTTATTAAATTACTATTTCTTTCAATAGTATTTTTTACTTTTTATTCTCCACATTATATTTAATATATTAATAGAGTTAATTTTGTAAAACTATCATGTTTTATGAAAAATTATTGTATTTTTGAAGCGGAGAGAATATAAGTTTATATATCTAAAACAAATTATATTAATGTTAACAAAAATCATATTAGTACATTATCTCGTGGATTTTTGTATGAGTTTGTTTTAATTTTCAAAAATTGTTTTTTAATTGTTTGCTTAATATATTTATTTTTCATTTGAAGTTCCTAAACTTAAGCTTTTGATTTTTAAAAACAAATTTTGGAAAAATTACTCGTATTAGTTTGTCTTTAAAAAAATTTAATTTCTTTTTAATATTAAACTAACACTACTAAAATGATAAAAGTGATTTATTTTTTAACAAAATAGTTATGTAAATATGATCACAAATATTATTAAAATGACGAACACCTAAAAGCTAAGCTAGGGAGGTCCATATCCTAGAATTGACAAAATTACCGAAACCTTATGCATGTATTCGATGCTCAGAAGTTAGGGGACTCCATATCCTAGAATTTTGTATTTTGTGCAAGAAACAGTTTGTCTTGCTTATTGTAAGCTTTTGATCTTATGAGTCTTTTACTATCAATTCATAGAAATCATAACCAAACCAACAATGAAAAGATATGACAAAATAGTCTCACGTGAACATGAATGATTTTGCATCCTTAAGTAGTAAAGATCACTCGTTAAGGTATGAATACTTAATTATATGTTCTAACAAGAACAGTAGTGGATGTAGGTAAGGTAACATATGCTAAAGTAAAAAAACTCTTTGTACTAGTTATTTTAAAAGCAATACTAGTAGTATTTTGAAGAAGTTGTTGAAGTACAATACCTTAGTATGTTGGTTAATTAATATGCAACATTTTTTGTTAAATGTTTAATTATCAATTTTTATAATAAATATTTTTTTGGTAACTCATATCCTAGAATTGACAAAATTACCGAAATCTTCTGCATGTATTCGATGCTCAGAAGTTAGGGGAGTCCATATCCTAGAATTTTGTATTTTGTGCAAGAAACAGTCTGTCTTGCTTATTGTAAGCGTATGAGCTTATGAGTCTTTTACTATCAATTCATAGAAATCATAACCAAACCAACAATGAAAAGATATGACAAAATAGTCTCACGTGAACATTAACAGTAACTTGAATGATTTTGCATCCTTAAGTAGTATAGATCACTTGTTAAGGTATGAATATTTAATTAGATGTTCTAACAAGAACAATAGTGGATGTAGGTAAGGTAACATACTAAATTAAATAAATTGTAGTGCTAGTTATTTAAAAAGCAATACTAGTAGTAGTTCTTATCAAGAAGAAGTTGTTGAAGTACAATACCTTAGTATGTTGGTTAATTAATATGCAACATTTTTTTGTTAAATGTTTAATTATCAATTTTTATAATAAATATTTTTTTGGTAACTTATTATAAATGATTGTTATTAAATTACTATTTCTTTCAATTGTATTTTTTATTTTTTATTCTCCACATTATATTTAATATATTAATAGAGTTAATATTGTAAAACTATCATGTTTTATGAAAAGTTATTGTATATTTGAAGGGGAGAGAATATAAGTTTATATATGTAAAACAAATTAAATTAATGTTAACAAAAATTATATTAGTACATTATCTCTTGGATTTTTGTATGAGTTTGTTTTAATTTTCAAAAATTGTTTTTTAATTGTTTGCTTAATATATTTATTTTTTATTTGAAGTTCCTAAACTTAAGCTTTTGATTTTTAAAAATAAATTTTGGAAAAATTACTCGTATTAGTTTGTCTTTAAAAAAAACTAATTTCTTTTTAATATTAAACTAACACTACTAAAATGATAAAAGTGATTTATTTTTTAACAAAATAGTTATGTAAATATGATCACAAATATTATTAAAATGACGAACACCTAAAAGCTAAGCTAGGAGGTCCATATCCTAGAATTGACAAAATTACCGAAATCTTATGCATGTATTCGATGCTCAGAAGTTAGGGGACTCCATATCCTAGAATTTTGTATTTTGTGCAAGAAACAGTTTGTCTTGCTTATTGTAAGCTTTTGATCTTATGAGTCTTTTACTATCAATTCATAGAAATCATAACCAAACCAACAATGAAAAGATATGACAAAATAGTCTCACGTGAACAAGAATGATTTTGCATCCTTAAGTAGTAAAGATCACTCGTTAAGGTATGAATACTTAATTAGATGTTCTAACAAGAACATTAGTGGATGTAGGTAAGGTAACATATGCTAAATTAAAAAAATTGTTGTACTAGTTATTTAAAAAGCAATACTAGTAGTATTTTGAAGAAGTTGTTGAAGTACAATACCTTAGTATGTTAGTTAATTAATATGCAACATTTTTTGTTTCATGTTTAATTCTCAATTTTTATTATAAATATTTTTTTGGTAACTCATTATAAATGATTGTTATTAAATTACTATTTCTTTCAATAGTATTTTTTACTTTTTATTCTCCACATTATATTTAATATATTAATAGAGTTAATTTTGTAAAACTATAATGTTTTATGAAAAATTATTGTATTTTTGAAGCGGAGAGAATATAAGTTTATATATCTAAAACAAATTATATTAATGTTAACAAAAATCATATTAGTACATTATCTCGTGGATTTTTGTATGCATTTGTTTTAATTTTCAAAAATTGTTTTTTAATTGTTTGTTTAATAGATTTATTTTTCATTTGAAGTTCCTAAACTTAAGCTTTTGATTTTTAAAAACAAATTTTGGAAAAATTACTCGTATTAGTTTGTCTTTAAAAAAATTTAATTTCTTTTTAATATTAAACTAACACTACTAAAATGATAAAAGTGATTTTTTTTTAAACAAAATAGTTATGTAAATATCATCACAAATATTATTAAAATGACGAACACCTAAAAGCTAAGTTAGAGAGGTCCATAACCTAGAATTGACGAAATAGCCGAAACCCTATGCATGTATTCGATGCTCAGAAGTTAGGGGAGTCCATATCCTATAATTTTGTATTTTGTGCAAGAAACAGTCTGTCTTGCTTATTGTAAGCGTATGAGCTTATGAGTCTTCTGCTATCAATTCATAGAAATCATAACTAAACCAAAAATGAAAAGATATGACAAAATAGTCTCAAGGGAACATTAAAAGTAACTTGAATGATTTTGCATCCTTAAGTAGTATAGATCACTTGTTAAGGTATGAATATTTAATTAGATGTTCTAACAAGAACAATAGTGGATGTAGGTAAGGTAACATACTAAATTAAATAAATTGTAGTGCTAGTTATTTAAAAAGCAATACTAGTAGTAGTTCTTATCAAGAAGAAGTTGTTGAATTACAATACCTTAGTATGTTGGTTAATTAATATGCAACATTTTTTTGTTAAATGTTTAATTATCAATTTTTATAATAAATATTTTTTTGGTAACTTATTATAAATGATTGTTATTAAATTACTATTTCTTTCAATTGTATTTTTTATTTTTTATTCTCCACATTATATTTAATATATTAATAGAGTTAATATTCTAAAACTATCATGTTTTATGAAAAGTTATTGTATATTTGAAGGGGAGAGAATATAAGTTTATATATGTAAAACAAATTAAATTAATGTTAACAAAAATTATATTAGTACATTATCTCTTGGATTTTTGTATGAGTTTGTTTTAATTTTCAAAAATTGTTTTTTAATTGTTTGCTTAATATATTTATTTTTTATTTGAAGTTCCTAAACTTAAGCTTTTGATTTTTAAAAATAAATTTTGGAAAAATTACTCGTATTAGTTTGTCTTTAAAAAAAACTAATTTCTTTTTAATATTAAACTAACACTACTAAAATGATAAAAGTGATTTATTTTTTAACAAAATAGTTATGTAAATATGATCACAAATATTATTAAAATGACGAACACCTAAAAGCTAAGCTAGGGAGGTCCATATCCTAGAATTGACAAAATTACCGAAATCTTATGCATGTATTCGATGCTCAGAAGTTAGGGGACTCCATATCCTAGAATTTTGTATTTTGTGCAAGAAACAGTTTGTCTTGCTTATTGTAAGCTTTTGATCTTATGAGTCTTTTACTATCAATTCATAGAAATCATAACCAAACCAACAATGAAAAGATATGACAAAATAGTCTCACGTGAACAAGAATGATTTTGCATCCTTAAGTAGTAAAGATCACTCGTTAAGGTATGAATACTTAATTAGATGTTCTAACAAGAACAGTAGTGGATGTAGGTAAGGTAACATATGCTAAATTAAAAAAATTGTTGTACTAGTTATTTAAAAAGCAATACTAGTAGTATTTTGAAGAAGTTGTTGAAGTACAATACCTTAGTATGTTAGTTAATTAATATGCAACATTTTTTGTTTCATGTTTAATTCTCAATTTTTATTATAAATATTTTTTTGGTAACTCATTATAAATGATTGTTATTAAATTACTATTTCTTTCAATAGTATTTTTTACTTTTTATTCTCCACATTATATTTAATATATTAATAGAGTTAATTTTGTAAAACTATAATGTTTTATGAAAAATTATTGTATTTTTGAAGCGGAGAGAATATAAGTTTATATATCTAAAACAAATTATATTAATGTTAACAAAAATCATATTAGTACATTATCTCGTGGATTTTTGTATGCATTTGTTTTAATTTTCAAAAATTGTTTTTTAATTGTTTGTTTAATAGATTTATTTTTCATTTGAAGTTCCTAAACTTAAGCTTTTGATTTTTAAAAACAAATTTTGGAAAAATTACTCGTATTAGTTTGTCTTTAAAAAAATTTAATTTCTTTTTAATATTAAACTAACACTACTAAAATGATAAAAGTGATTTTTTTTTAACAAAATAGTTATGTAAATATCATCACAAATATTATTAAAATGACGAACACCTAAAAGCTAAATTAGAGAGGTCCATAACCTAGAATTGACGAAATAGCCGAAACCCTATGCATGTATTCGATGCTCAGAAGTTAGGGGAGTCCATATCCTAGAATTTTGTATTTTGTGCAAGAAACAGTCTGTCTTGCTTATTGTAAGCGTATGAGCTTATGAGTCTTCTGCTATCAATTCATAGAAATCATAACTAAACCAAAAATGAAAAGATATGACAAAATAGTCTCAAGGGAACATTAACAGTAACTTGAATGATTTTGCATCCTTAAGTAGTATAGATCACTTGTTAAGGTATGAATATTTAATTAGATGTTCTAACAAGAACAATAGTGGATGTAGGTAAGGTAACATACTAAATTAAATAAATTGTAGTGCTAGTTATTTAAAAAGCAATACTAGTAGTAGTTCTTATCAAGAAGAAGTTGTTGAAGTACAATACCTTAGTATGTTGGTTAATTAATATGCAACATTTTTTTGTTAAATGTTTAATTATCAATTTTTATAATAAATATTTTTTTGGTAACTTATTATAAATGATTGTTATTAAATTACTATTTCTTTCAATTGTATTTTTTATTTTTTATTCTCCACATTATATTTAATATATTAATAGAGTTAATATTGTAAAACTATCATGTTTTATGAAAAGTTATTGTATATTTGAAGGGGAGAGAATATAAGTTTATATATGTAAAACAAATTAAATTAATGTTAACAAAAATTATATTAGTACATTATCTCTTGGATTTTTGTATGAGTTTGTTTTAATTTTCAAAAATTGTTTTTTAATTGTTTGCTTAATATATTTATTTTTTATTTGAAGTTCCTAAACTTAAGCTTTTGATTTTTAAAAATAAATTTTGGAAAAATTACTCGTATTAGTTTGTCTTTAAAAAAAACTAATTTCTTTTTAATATTAAACTAACACTACTAAAATGATAAAAGTGATTTATTTTTTAACAAAATAGTTATGTAAATATGATCACAAATATTATTAAAATGACGAACACCTAAAAGCTAAGCTAGGGAGGTCCATATCCTAGAATTGACAAAATTACCGAAATCTTATGCATGTATTCGATGCTCAGAAGTTAGGGGACTCCATATCCTAGAATTTTGTATTTTGTGCAAGAAACAGTTTGTCTTGCTTATTGTAAGCTTTTGATCTTATGAGTCTTTTACTATCAATTCATAGAAATCATAACCAAACCAACAATGAAAAGATATGACAAAATAGTCTCACGTGAACAAGAATGATTTTGCATCCTTAAGTAGTAAAGATCACTCGTTAAGGTATGAATACTTAATTAGATGTTCTAACAAGAACATAGTGGATGTAGGTAAGGTAACATATGCTAAATTAAAAAAATTGTTGTACTAGTTATTTAAAAAGCAATACTAGTAGTATTTTGAAGAAGTTGTTGAAGTACAATACCTTAGTATGTTAGTTAATTAATATGCAACATTTTTTGTTTCATGTTTAATTCTCAATTTTTATTATAAATATTTTTTTGGTAACTCATTATAAATGATTGTTATTAAATTACTATTTCTTTCAATAGTATTTTTTACTTTTTATTCTCCACATTATATTTAATATATTAATAGAGTTAATTTTGTAAAACTATAATGTTTTATGAAAAATTATTGTATTTTTGAAGCGGAGAGAATATAAGTTTATATATCTAAAACAAATTATATTAATGTTAACAAAAATCATATTAGTACATTATCTCGTGGATTTTTGTATGCATTTGTTTTAATTTTCAAAAATTGTTTTTTAATTGTTTGTTTAATAGATTTATTTTTCATTTGAAGTTCCTAAACTTAAGCTTTTGATTTTTAAAAACAAATTTTGGAAAAATTACTCGTATTAGTTTGTCTTTAAAAAAATTTAATTTCTTTTTAATATTAAACTAACACTACTAAAATGATAAAAGTGATTTTTTTTTTAACAAAATAGTTATGTAAATATCATCACAAATATTATTAAAATGACGAACACCTAAAAGCTAAATTAGAGAGGTCCATAACCTAGAATTGACGAAATAGCCGAAACCCTATGCATGTATTCGATGCTCAGAAGTTAGGGGAGTCCATATCCTAGAATTTTGTATTTTGTGCAAGAAACATCATCTTGCTTATTGTAAGCGTATGAGCTTATGAGTCTTCTGCTATCAATTCATAGAAATCATAACTAAACCAAAATGAAAAGATATGACAAAATAGTCTCAAGGGAACATTAAGAACTTGAATGATTTTGCATCCTTAAGTAGTATAGATCACTTGTTAAGGTATGAATATTTAATTAGATGTTCTAACAAGAACAATAGTGGATGTAGGTAAGGTAACATACTAAATTAAATAAATTGTAGTGCTAGTTATTTAAAAAGCAATACTAGTAGTAGTTCTTATCAAGAAGAAGTTGTTGAAGTACAATACCTTAGTATGTTGGTTAATTAATATGCAACATTTTTTGTTAAATGTTTAATTATCAATTTTTATAATAAATATTTTTTTGGTAACTTATTATAAATGATTGTTATTAAATTACTATTTCTTTCAATTGTATTTTTTATTTTTTATTCTCCAAATTATATTTAAAATATTAATAGAATTAATTTTGTAAAACTATCATGTTTTATGTAAAGTTATTGTATATTTGAAGGGGAGAGAATATAAGTTTATATATCTAAAACAAATTAAATTAATGTTAACAAAAATTATATTAGTACATTATCTCTTGGATTTTTGTATGAGTTTGTTTTAATTTTCAAAAATTGTTTTTTAATTGTTTGCTTAATATATTTATTTTTTATTTGAAGTTCCTAAACTTAAGCTTTTGATTTTTAAAAATAAATTTTGGAAAAATTACTCGTAGTAGTTTGTCTTTAAAAAAATTTAATTTCTTTTTAATATTAAACTAAAACTAGTAAAATGATAAAAGTGATTTATTTTTTAACAAAATAGTTATGTAAATATGATCACAAATATTATTAAAATGACGAACACCTAAAAGCTAAGCTAGGGAGGTCCATATCCTAGAATTGACAAAATTACCGAAACCTTATGCATGTATTCGATGCTCAGAAGTTAGGGGACTCCATATCCTAGAATTTTGTATTTTGTGCAAGAAACAGTTTGTCTTGCTTATTGTAAGCTTTTGATCTTATGAGTCTTTTACTATCAATTCATAGAAATCATAACCAAACCAACAATGAAAAGATATGACAAAATAGTCTCACGTGAACAAGAATGATTTTGCATCCTTAAGTAGTAAAGATCACTCGTTAAGGTATGAATACTTAATTAGATGTTCTAACAAGAACAGTGGATGTAGGTAAGGTAACATATGCTAAATTAAAAAAATTGTTGTACTAGTTATTTAAAAAGCAATACTAGTAGTATTTTGAAGAAGTTGTTGAAGTACAATACCTTAGTATGTTAGTTAATTAATATGCAACATTTTTTGTTTCATGTTTAATTCTCAATTTTTATTATAAATATTTTTTTGGTAACTCATTATAAATGATTGTTATTAAATTACTATTTCTTTCAATAGTATTTTTTACTTTTTATTCTCCACATTATATTTAATATATTAATAGAGTTAATTTTGTAAAACTATCATGTTTTATGAAAAATTATTGTATTTTTGAAGCGGAGAGAATATAAGTTTATATATCTAAAGCAAATTATATTAATGTTAACAAAAATTATATTATTACATTATCTCGTAGATTTTTGTATGCATTTGTTTTAATTTTCAAATATTGTTTTTTAATCGTTTGTTTAATATATATTTTTTTATTTGAAGTTCCTAAACATAAGCTTTTAATTTTTAAAAATAAATTTTGGAAAAATTACTCGTATTAGTTTGTCTTTAAAAAAATTTAAATTCTTTTTTAATCTTATATTAACACTACTAAAATGATAAAAGTGATTTTTTTAAAACAAAATAGTTATGTAAATATCATCACAAATATTAATCAAATGACGAACACCTAAAAGCTAAGCTAGGGAAGTCCATATCCTAGAATTGACGAATTAGCCGAAATCCTATGCATGTATTCGATGCTCAGAAGTTAGGGGAGTCCATATCCTAGAATTTTGTATTTTGTGCAAGAAACAGTCTGTCTTGCTTATTGTAAGCGTATGAGCTTATGAGTCTTCTGCTATCAATTCATAGAAATCATAACTAAACCAAAAATGAAAAGATATGACAAAATAGTCTCAAGGGAACATTAAAAGTAACTTGAATGATTTTGCATCCTTAAGTAGTATAGATCACTTGTTAAGGTATGAATATTTAATTAGATGTTCTAACAAGAACAATAGTGGATGTAGGTAAGGTAACATACTAAATTAAATAAATTGTAGTGCTAGTTATTTAAAAAGCAATACTAGTAGTAGTTCTTATCAAGAAGAAGTTGTTGAAGTACAATACCTTAGTATGTTGGTTAATTAATATGCAACATTTTTTGTTAAATGTTTAATTATCAATTTTTATAATAAATATTTTTTTGGTAACTTATTATAAATGATTGTTATTAAATTACTATTTCTTTCAATTGTATTTTTTATTTTTTATTCTCCACATTATATTTAATATATTAATAGAGTTAATATTGTAAAACTATCATGTTTTATGAAAAGTTATTGTATATTTGAAGGGGAGAGAATATAAGTTTATATATGTAAAACAAATTAAATTAATGTTAACAAAAATTATATTAGTACATTATCTCTTGGATTTTTGTATGAGTTTGTTTTAATTTTCAAAAATTGTTTTTTAATTGTTTGCTTAATATATTTATTTTTTATTTGAAGTTCCTAAACTTAAGCTTTTGATTTTTAAAAATAAATTTTGGAAAAATTACTCGTATTAGTTTGTCTTTAAAAAAAACTAATTTCTTTTTAATATTAAACTAACACTACTAAAATGATAAAAGTGATTTATTTTTTAACAAAATAGTTATGTAAATATGATCACAAATATTATTAAAATGACGAACACCTAAAAGCTAAGCTAGGGAGGTCCATATCCTAGAATTGACAAAATTACCGAAACCTTATGCATGTATTCGATGCTCAGAAGTTAGGGGACTCCATATCCTAGAATTTTGTATTTTGTGCAAGAAACAGTTTGTCTTGCTTATTGTAAGCTTTTGATCTTATGAGTCTTTTACTATCAATTCATAGAAATCATAACCAAACCAACAATGAAAAGATATGACAAAATAGTCTCACGTGAACATGAATGATTTTGCATCCTTAAGTAGTAAAGATCACTCGTTAAGGTATGAATACTTAATTATATGTTCTAACAAGAACAGTAGTGGATGTAGGTAAGGTAACATATGCAAAAGTAAAAAAACTTGTTGTACTAGTTATTTTAAAAGCAATACTAGTAGTATTTTGAAGAAGTTGTTGAAGTACAATACCTTAGTATGTTGGTTAATTAATATGCAACATTTTTTGTTAAATGTTTAATTATCAATTTTTATAATAAATACTTTTTTGGTAACTTATTATAAATGATTGTTATTAAATTACTATTTCTTTTAATTATATTTTTTATTTTTTATTCTCCAAATTATATTTAAAATATTAATAGAATTAATTTTGTAAAACTATCATGTTTTATGAAAAGTTATTGTATATTTGAAGGGGACAGAATATAAGTTTATATATCTAAAACAAATTAAATTAATGTTAACAAAAATTATATTAGTACATTATCTCTTGGATTTTTGTATGAGTTTGTTTTAATTTTCAAAAATTGTTTTTTAATTGTTTGCTTAATATATTTATTTTTTATTTGAAGTTCCTAAACTTAAGCTTTTGATTTTTAAAAATAAATTTTGGAAAAATTACTCGTAGTAGTTTGTCTTTAAAAAAATTTAATTTCTTTTTAATATTAAACTAAAACTACTAAAATGATAAAAGTGATTTATTTTTTAACAAAATAGTTATGTAAATATGATCACAAATATTATTAAAATGACGAACACCTAAAAGCTAAGCTAGGGAGGTCCATATCCTAGAATTGACAAAATTACCGAAACCTTATGCATGTATTCGATGCTCAGAAGTTAGGGGACTCCATATCCTAGAATTTTGTATTTTGTGCAAGAAACAGTTTGTCTTGCTTATTTTAAGCTTTTGATCTTATGAGTCTTTTACTATCAATTCATAGAAATCATAACCAAACCAACAATGAAAAGATATGACAAAATAGTCTCACGTGAACATGAATGATTTTGCATCCTTAAGTAGTAAAGATCACTCGTTAAGGTATGAATACTTAATTAGATGTTCTAACAAGAACAGTGGATGTAGGTAAGGTAACATATGCTAAATTAAAAAAATTGTTGTACTAGTTATTTAAAAAGCAATACTAGTAGTATTTTGAAGAAGTTGTTGAAGTACAATACCTTAGTATGTTAGTTAATTAAGATGCAACATTTTTTGTTTCATGTTTAATTCTCAATTTTTATTATAAATATTTTTTTGGTAACTCATTATAAATGATTGTTATTAAATTACTATTTCTTTCAATAGTATTTTTTACTTTTTATTCTCCACATTATATTTAATATATTAATAGAGTTAATTTTGTAAAACTATAATGTTTTATGAAAAATTATTGTATTTTTGAAGCGGAGAGAATATAAGTTTATATATCTAAAACAAATTATATTAATGTTAACAAAAATCATATTAGTACATTATCTCGTGGATTTTTGTATGCATTTGTTTTAATTTTCAAAAATTGTTTTTTAATTGTTTGTTTAATAGATTTATTTTTCATTTGAAGTTCCTAAACTTAAGCTTTTGATTTTTAAAAACAAATTTTGGAAAAATTACTCGTATTAGTTTGTCTTTAAAAAAACTTAATTTCTTTTTAATATTAAACTAACACTACTAAAATGATAAAAGTGATTTTTTTTTTAACAAAATAGTTATGTAAATATCATCACAAATATTATTAAAATGACGAACACCTAAAAGCTAAGTTAGAGAGGTCCATAACCTAGAATTGACGAAATAGCCGAAACCCTATGCATGTATTCGTTGCTCAGAAGTTAGGGGAGTCCATATCCTAGAATTTTGTATTTTGTGCAAGAAACAGTCTGTCTTGCTTATTGTAAGCGTATGAGCTTATGAGTCTTCTGCTATCAATTCATAGAAATCATAACTAAACCAAAAATGAAAAGATATGACAAAATAGTCTCAAGGGAACATTAAAAGTAACTTGAATGATTTTGCATCCTTAAGTAGTATAGATCACTTGTTAAGGTATGAATATTTAATTAGATGTTCTAACAAGAACAATAGTGGATGTAGGTAAGGTAACATACTAAATTAAATAAATTGTAGTGCTAGTTATTTAAAAAGCAATACTAGTAGTAGTTCTTATCAAGAAGAAGTTGTTGAAGTACAATACCTTAGTATGTTGGTTAATTAATATGCAACATTTTTTGTTAAATGTTTAATTATCAATTTTTATAATAAATATTTTTTTGGTAACTTATTATAAATGATTGTTATTAAATTACTATTTCTTTCAATTGTATTTTTTATTTTTTATTCTCCAAATTATATTTAAAATATTAATAGAATTAATTTTGTAAAACTATCATGTTTTATGAAAAGTTATTGTATATTTGAAGGGGACAGAATATAAGTTTATATATCTAAAACAAATTAAATTAATGTTAACAAAAATTATATTAGTACATTATCTCTTGGATTTTTGTATGAGTTTGTTTTAATTTTTAAAAATTGTTTTTTAATTGTTTGCTTAATATATTTATTTTTTATTTGAAGTTCCTAAACTTAAGCTTTTGATTTTTAAAAATAAATTTTGGAAAAATTACTCGTAGTAGTTTGTCTTTAAAAAAATTTAATTTCTTTTTAATATTAAACTAACACTACCAAAATGATAAAAGTGATTTATTTTTTAACAAAATAGTTATGTAAATATGATCATAAATATTATTAAAATGACGAACACCTAAAAGCTAAGCTAGGGAGGTCCATATCCTAGAATTGACAAAATTACCGAAACCTTATGCATGTATTCGATGCTCAGAAGTTAGGGGACTCCATATCCTAGAATTTTGTATTTTGTGCAAGAAACAGTTTGTCTTGCTTATTGTAAGCTTTTGATCTTATGAGTCTTTTACTATCAATTCATAGAAATCATAACCAAACCAACAATGAAAAGATATGACAAAATAGTCTCACGTGAACATGAATGATTTTGCATCCTTAAGTAGTAAAGATCACTCGTTAAGGTATGAATACTTAATTAGATGTTCTAACAAGAACAGTAGTGGATGTGGGTAAGGTAACATATGCTAAATTAAAAAAATTGTTGTACTAGTTATTTAAAAAGCAATACTAGTAGTATTTTGAAGAAGTTGTTGAAGTACAATACCTTAGTATGTTGGTTAATTAATATGCAACATTTTTTGTTAAATGTTTAATTATCAATTTTTATAATAAATATTTTTTTGGTAACTTATTATAAATGATTGTTATTAAATTACTATTTCTTTCAATTGTATTTTTTACTTTTTATTCTGCACATTATATTTAATATATTAATAGAGTTAATTATGTAAAACTACAATGTTTTATGAAAAATTATTGTATTTTTTAAGCGGAAAGAATATAAGTTTATATATCTAAAACAAATTATATTAATGTTAACATAAATTATATTAGTACATTATCTCGTGGGTTTTTGTATGCATTTGTCTTAATTTTCAAAAATTGTTGTTTAATTGTTTGTTTAATATATTTATTTTTTATTTGAAGTTCCTAAACTTAAGCTTTTGATTTTTAAAAATAAATTTTGGAAAAATTACTCGTATTAGTTTGTCTTTATAAAAATTTAAATTCTTTTAAATCTTAAACTAACACTACTAAAATGATAAAAGTCATTTTTTTTAACAAAATTGTTATGTAAATATCATCACAAATATTATTAAAATGACGAACGCCTAAAAGCAAAGCTAGGGAAATTCATATCCTAGAATTGACGAAATAGCCGAAACCCTATGCATGTATTCGATGCTCAGAAGTTAGGGGAGTCCATATCCTAGAATTTTGTATTTTGTGCAAGAATCAGTCTGTCTTGCTTATTGTAAGCGTATGAACTTATGAGTCTTCTGCTATCAATTCATAGAAATCATAACTAAACCAAAAATGAAAAAGATATGAGAAAATAGTCTCAAGGGAACATTAAAAGTAACGTGAATGATTTTGCATCCTTAAGTAGTAAAGATCACTTGTTAAGGTATGAATATTTAATTAGATGTTCTAACAAGAACAATAGTGGATGTAGGTAAGGTAACATACTAAATTAAATAAATTGTAGTGCTAGTTATTTAAAAAGCAATACTAGTAGTAGTTCTTATCAAGAAGAAGTTGTTGAAGTACAATACCTTAGTATGTTGGTTAATTAATATGCAACATTTTTTGTTAAATGTTTAATTATCAATTTTTATAATAAGTATTTTTTTGGTAACTTTTTATAAATGATTGTTATTAAATTACTATTTCTTTTAATTATATTTTTTATTTTTTATTCTCCACATTATATTTAAAATATTAATAGAATTAATTTTGTAAAACTATCATGTTTTATGAAAAGTTATTGTATATTTGATGGGGAGAGAATATAAGTTTATATATCTAAAACCAATTAAATTAATGTTAACAAAAATTATATTAGTACATTATCTCTTGGATTTTTGTATGAGTTTGTTTTAATTTTCAAAAATTGTTTTTTAATTGTTTGCTTAATATATTTATTTTTTATTTGAAGTTCCTAAACTTAAGCTTTTGATTTTTAAAAATAAATTTTGGAAAAATTACTCGTATTAGTTTGTCTTTAAAAAAATTTAAATTCTTTTTTAATCTTATACTAACACTACTAAAATGATAAAAGTGATTTTTTTTTACACTACAACATTTATGCTCTCCAGCGACAATTGAAAAATGTTGCCAGATCTCTAAAAATCGTTGCCTAAAAGAATAGGGGACGTTTTCAAGGCTTCTCCTGTACGAGTGTTGCCTATAATATAAGGCGACGATTAGTCATGATCTTTGGGCACGATATTTAAAAACGTCGCCTAAACTAAAGGAATAGGGGACGATTATTTTAAGCACTAAGGCAACGCTTTTTAAGGGTTGCTATATTCTGCTACAATTAACAATTGTTGCCTTTAATCTCAATCAGGAGGATCATTTATAAAGTGTTGCCATAGCTTATAGGCTATTTTTTATATTGTCCCCGTAAAATATACAAAATTGCAATTATTTTCTAAATAATATAGTCAATCACTACTAGAAAAATTGTCACAGGAAACTTTTTTGAAGAACACTTATTATTTCGATTGATCATTATTGTACAATTCCTTCCTCAACAATCAAATATAAGGAATAGTTGGAGTACTCCATAATTTAAGACTTAAAGGACTATACTATACTTGTAAAACAAAAAATTATACGGTGTAAGTGTATAGTCCTTAAACTCATTAAGTTTTGCTATTAGCTTATTCATATTTCGGAGAAAAGAATGAAGTAATGTACAATTATCTGGCAGGAGAAGAAGCTGAACTTTGTTTAATTTACTATCCAATGGTTTTCGAAAGAGTGGGGTGCCGGATCAAAAGGATAATTTTCCACCTTTGGTTGACATTTTTGAGAATATTTCCGAAAAGACCTTAAGAAACTTGAAGAAGATTGTGGAGTTGCTTTTTCTTCATTGTTGATCTGATCTTTCGGAAAAGACCTCGAAAGTTTCTCTTTGCCACTAGAGATAAACTTCTTGAACCGGCCCTTTGTTTCATTGTTGGTATTCTCAATTGATTCTTCCGAATGCTTCATCATCTTCCTCCTCGATTCATCAACATTCTCTCCACTGTTTCATATACCTACATTGGCACATGATTATTCGATTATTTACCGTGATTTTCTGAAGCAGGTAGTTGTAGCTTCAAGTAAACGGCCATTTCGTGAAAACAAACACATACACTGAATAGCCTATCACAAAACAATCGCGATTTGTTCAAATTTGGTTACACTATAGTTCAATAGTCGCTATTTAACAACACTTTCCCTTTAACTACGAGATTCTGCAAAAGGATTTGGCGATAAAATATATAATTAGATGATATAAATCCCTTTAGACTCTACTAGTACATACCTGAACAAGTTCATCTACTTTCTCAGTGAATCTAACGCTTTCACAAGTAGTAACTACATAGTCCTTGCAGTCATTGAACAACTTTGAGAAGACAATGTTACGACACAACAATGGTTCAGCAATTGTAAATCCTAAACCAAGCTGTACAATCAAACAAATAATCTAAAGATTAGAAATGCATGAAAATTGCACAACGTAGATAAATAATTCAAGAAATTGCAAAACAAAAAACAATTGTAGGATGATACCGATAATCATACATGTTATAATTCGACGAATTTACTATACATTTTCTAGCAGTATGAATATTTACAAGTTCAGCAAAGTTTAATCTTCATTTTTTAGAGAACTTACTAGTGAAACAAAAAGCTGTCCAAAAAGCTCAACAAGTTGAATGTCCTCAAATGCATCAAGGATTCCCTCCCTAAGAAAAATGTAAATTGCCATTGAAGTAAGAATGTCTATTCAAGGAGAGAATTAAGTCCATTACAAAATTTCTTATATTTACTTACACGCCAAATCTTCTTCAAAAATAGGGGTTTGTTTCGCAGGTAATCGGCTTAGACGTTATCCACAATTGTACAAATTACTGTTATCATCAACGCACCGGTTCGAGAAGTTTTATGCTTATATATTAGTAGACCATCTTAGTACTCATTACTACCATCTAAAAGCATACCTTCTTTTGCATCCGTTGACTTAGTTGACTGTTAGACAATGACTCGCTACTACTATCATCGGAAGAATAACTATCCTCGGTATTTACTTCATTTTCATCAATCGGAGGAGAGTACCATCTCACAAAATCTTCCAAAATACAACCGGATTTGCAGCCTAAAACATGATCATAAACCAAATTTACTCAGATAGAACATCACTACAGAGAAACATCTCAAAAGAATTAAGAATATCAAGAAAAAAGGATTTTACCAAAGGAGAGTCGACCTTGAAAGCTCGATATTAGATGAGTTGAGAGCCGGCCCAAGACCGACCATAAAGTTAAAGAAAATTATCAAAAATAATAACTATAACCAATTAGATCATCGATGCAAACATTACTCAAACAAATCTAATAGTATTATGTTAGTACAGACCTCCCGTCCGCAGACAAACTCCTCGGTCTATTTGATAAGATCTTCCGTAAGCGGTACTTCCTACATGAAATGCACACTAACGTTAATCATTGGAAATTCGAACAAGTTTGTTTAAGTAATGATTGTGTAACTTAGACCGGTGATAGGACGACGCAGCTCGCCTGCTTCCAATAGTGTCACATTTCGAATGGACAATGAGCACCAAGTCGAAGAGCAAGCTCTCCGCATTTAATCGAGCATACAACAAACGACTTGCGAAGTTCCATCACGAAGTTTCTTGATTCTAATGTATTCAAATTTGCTTTCATCATCATAGAGTCTAGTGATTCAGTGGCAACGATATGGCGCCTTTTTCGAGAGACGCAACGATATGGCACCTTTTCCCTACACCCACAAACCTTTCAGAATTGGAGAAAGAGGAAGAAGAAAAGATAAATCGCAAAGTTCCGAATAAAAGAAAGGAGAAGATGGAACAATCTCACCATGAAAACCTCTGGTTTCGCCTCGGAAAGTCCGATTTCACCGTCTCAGAGCCAAGATCATCACCATCGTCGCCGATTTCACCGTCGGGACACTTAGGGTTTCGCAAACCCCCTTTTAGATCTGTGATAATGTTGGTTTTCTGCAAAAAATAAGCACCAGAATCATTATCAGAAGAAGAATACAAAGAGATCGTTGTAAGAAAAGCGAAGATAAGAGCCAAATTGACCGTCGTCGCCGCGGGCCGCCGTCATCGCCGCCACTAGCGATTTCCGGCAATGGTTTCGACGAGGAGCTTCATTCAGAGGAAGAAGAGGACAAGGCAAGGAGAGAGAGAAATATAGTTTGTGTGATCTGAATTTTTTTTAATTAACTTGTTTTAATTTGATTTCTTGTTAAAAATTAAGATTGAAATTAATATTAAAAACTAATTTAAAAACACTATAAAAGTATTGAAATAAATAAAAAAATAAGAATTAAAAATTTCAGTTAAAATTTTATAAATATATGTAATTATTATAAATATAAAATTATGTATTTAATTAAACTAAAAAAAATCTTATATTTTACACTATCAATATATTTTTATTAAATTCGTAAAATTAATATATTAAAATTGTCTTTAAAATATAAAGATTGACTATATATGAAATAGTATATGTGTTCAATTATTCACTGAACCACAAATGAAACCAATTCAAACAAAACAATAATTATTTTTAAAAAATATTTAAATTTGTTAAATATTTTTTAGAAAAATATTTTATTTTAATTACATAAATATATATATAATTTTGGAGGGAAGATCGCCCCCAAAAATTTGATGTTGCTAAACTTTTATGCAACATTGAAGAAATGTAATTTTTTAATAGAATTAATGTAACAATCTATAAACGTCCCTAAAAGTATTTAAGGGGACAATTATCAAACATTGCTAAAGAAAATGAATAGTGACGCTCAAAAATCGTCTCCAAAAATTAGTTAAGGGGACATTTAACGCTTGTTGTAAAATAAAAAAAGAGTGACGCTCCAAAAACGTCCCCAAAAATATTTTAGGCAACGGTTACCAAGGATTGCAAATATATATATGGCAACAACCATAAATCGTCGCCTATACGAATTTTAGGCAACAATTTTTACATGTTACCTAAACAAGTGTTGCCAAAGACAACATTTGTTGTAGTGTTAACAAAATAGTTATGTAAATATCATCACAAATATTAATAAAATGACGAACACCTAAAAGCTAAGCTAGGGAAGTCCATATCCTAGAATTGACGAATTAGCTGAAATCCTATGCATGTATTCGATGCTCAGAAGTTAGGGGAGTCCATATCCTAGAATTTTGTATTTTGTGCAAGAAACAGTCTGTCTTGCTTATTGTAAGCTTATGAGCTTATGAGTCTTTTGCTATCAATTCATAAAAATCATAACCAAACCAACAATGAAAAGATATGACAAAATAGTCTCAAGGGAATATTAAAAGTAACTTGAATGATTTTGCATCCTTAAGTAGTAAAGATCACTTGTTAAGGTATGAATACTTAATTAGATGTTCTAACAAGAACAATAGTGGATGCAGGTAAGGTAACATACTGAATTAAATAAATTGTAGTACTAATTATTTAAAAAGCAATAGTAGTAGTAGTTCTTATCAAGAAGTTGTTGAAGTAGAATACTTTAGTATGTTAGTTAATTAATATGCAACATTTTTTGTTTAATGTATAATTATCAATTTTTATTATAAATATATTTTTGGTAACTTATTATAAATGATTGTTATTAAATTACTATTTCTTTCAATTGTATTTTTTACTTTTTATTCTCCACATTATATTTAATATATTAATAGAGTTAATTTTGTATAACTAAAATGTTTTATAAAAAATTGTTGTATTTTTGAAGCGGAGAGAATATAAGTTTATATATATAAAACAAATTATATTAATGTTAACAAAAATTATATTAGTATATTATCTCGTTGATTTTTTTATGCATTTGTTTTAATTTTCAAAAATTGTTTTTTAATTGTTTGTTTAATTTATTTATTTTTTATTTGAAGTTCCTAAACTTAAGCTTTTAATTTTGAAAAATAAATTTTGGAAAAATTACTCGTATTAGTTTGTCTTTAAAAAATTTAAATTCTTTTTTAATCTTAAACTAACACTACTAAAATGATAAAAGTGATTTTGTTTTTTAACAAAATAGTTATGTAAATATCATCACAAATATTATTAAAATGACGAACGCCTAAAAGCAAAGCTAGGGAAATTCATATCCTAGAATTGACGAAATAGCCGAAACCCTATGCATGTATTCGATGCTCAGAAGTTAGGGGAGTCCATATTCTAGAAATTTGTATTTTGTGCAAGAAACAGTCTGTCTTGCTTATTGTAAGCTTATAAGCTTATGAGTCTTCTGCTATCAATTCATAGAAATCATAATCAAACCAATAATGAAAAGATATGACAAAATAGTCTCACGGGAACCTTAAAAGTAACGTGAATGATTTTGCATCCATAAGTAGTAAAGATCACTTGTTAAGGTATCCTTAAGTAGTAAAGATCACTTGTTAAGGTATGAATACTTTATTAGATGTTCTAACAAGAACAGTAGTGGATGTAGGTAAGGTAACATGCTAAATTAAAAAAATTGTTGTACTAGTTATTTTAAAAGCAATACTAGTAGTATTTCTTATCAAGAAGAAGTTGTTGAAGTACAATACCTTAGTATGTTAGTTAATTAATATGCAACATTTTTTGTTCCATGTTTAATTCTCAATTTTTATTAAAAATATTTTTTTGGTAACTTATTATAAATGATTGTTATTAAATTACTATTTCTTTCAATTGTATTTTTTACTTTTTATTCTCCACATTATATTTAATATATTAATAGAGTTAATATTGTAAAACTATAATATTTTATGAAAAATTATTGTATTTTTGAAGCTGAGAGAATATAAGTTTATATATCTAAAACAAATTATATTAATGTTAACAAAAATCATATTAATACATTATCTCGTGGATTTTTGTATGAATTTGTTTTCATTTTCAAAAATTGTTTTTTAATTGTTTGTTTAATTTATTTATTTTTCATTTGAAGTTCCTAAACTTAAGCTTTTGATTTTTAAAAATAAATTTTGGAAAAATTAGTCGTATTAGTTTGTCTTTAAAAAAATTTAATTTCTTTTTAATATTAAACTAACACTACTAAAATGATAAAAGTGATTTATTTTTTAACAAAATAGTTATGCAAATATGATCACAAATATTATTAAAATGACGAACACCTAATGTGACACCCCAAATAAATCGATTATTAAATAATTACAATTTTTAATTATTAATTTAATTAGGAATGTAATATTTAATATTTTGGATTATTGGAAGTCAATTAAATTAAATGGAAGTGGGTTTATTGGTGGTGTGATGAATAAAGTGAGGGTGTGAGGAGTAAAAGGCTCTACTCACATTAATTATGTTATTTTTATTATGTTAGAATAATAAAAGGAATAAAAGAAGGAAATGAGGAAAAAAGGATCTTTTGGAGAAAACTCACTGTACGTGGAATTGAGAAGAGGAGAAAATGAGGAAGAAGACCTAAGGTGTCAGAATTCGAAGAACCCACAAGGTAAGAGGTGATTTCGATTAATTATTTCATATTATCGGTTTTGATTTCGACCGTATAGATCATAGCATGTTTGGAAATCTCAGTTTAAGAATTTCTAGGTTTCCATGGATGTATCTCTATTGGTGTCAGATTGTGTCAGATTGTAAGAAATCATTGATTTGCATGATATAGGATCAATAGGGATGAAATAAACATGCTATATTGTATGTCATTGGTGATGAATGAGTGATTCTATAGTGTCGGAACATGTGGGCACATTTTGGATTGAAAAAGAAAATGGTTTTGGAAACTAATGTTGTCAAAACTGAGTTTTTGGGTCTGAAGGTCGTGGGAACCGGTTCCCCAGTGGGAGAACCCGGGTTCCAGCTTTTAAAATGGTGAAAAAGCAACATTTTTGAACTCAGGAACCGGTTCCTGTATAGGAGGAACCGGGTTCCACGTTGATTTTTCCAGAAAAACATAATTTTACTTCTGGGAACCGGTTCCCTACCTGGAGGAACCGGGTTCCCCACACATTTTTCCAGGGGCGTGGTATTTTTGAAATGTGGGAACCGGTTACTCCCAGGGAGGAACCGGTTTCCACTGAAAACTTTTGAAAAATTTTAAAACTTTGAAAATTCATAACTTTCAAACCGTAAGTCCGTTTTGAGTGCCGTTTTGGACGTTGTTTCTTAAATTTAATACTCTATCTTATAAAATGAAAATATTTTCTAAAAGTTGAAATTATTTGGAAAAAGAGTCGAATTTCGAAACGAACAATTATTAACTGACGCACATTGGGGTGTATGTAGTAGTGGAATTGTAGTAATGGATGTATTGATACTGAGTGAACGTAAAGCATGTTTATGCTGTGGTTATTTGTATGCATGATGGTTGGAATATCATGTTTTGGGTTTTGATTTGGTTTATGATAATTGGTGTATTTATGATTGTATTGATATCATGCGTTTTGGTTGGGTTGTATATGCCTGATAGCTGTTGCTCTTAGTTGTTGTTGTTGTGATATATATATATATATATATATATATATATATATTGGTGATAGTCTTACCGATTGAAGGATAAGTGTTTGGCATATTTATGCTTTGTGATGAATTGTTTCATGATAGGTGATTATATCATGTTGTGGTTGATGAGGGTTATGATGTCTGATGTGGTCATAACCTGTGTTGAATGTTGCATGCTAGTGATGTGCGTGCATATGCATTGTTTTGGTGAAGTTAATTCCCATTGTGTGGAATTTGACTTGGATTGCAGGTAACCGATACCCGAGTGAGGATGGGTGGTTAGGCTGGATTCGTGTCTGGATGTTTATGCAGGAATCGATGGTACTGTATCCGGTTGATGATGGATCAGTGTTGGGTGACTTGGTCACGTGTTGGTACCACATGCATTGTGTCTGCATTTTAATTGCATGGAATAGTAACATGTTAGGATGTCTTCCAGTGTTACTATTCTCTGATTGATGATTGTTGTGCATGATGATTATATGATTGTAATTGTGTATTGAATCTGAAGTTATGTTGAAATGGGTGGATTAATATGCTTGAAATATATTGTTAATTGAGAAGCTTATAATATGCTTTAATTATGAGAAGTCTCACCCTTACTTTACAATTTCAGATTAAAGTTAGCAGCTGAGGAGTTTTCTGAGGATGGCTCTAGAGCTTATCATTTAAGTCCGCGTGTCAGTGTCATGCTCTGATTAGATTGTAACACTGGGGAATGTTAGTTGAGGAATTAGATAGTGGTTTAGTTGTGTTTCTTTAATTTTATTGGGAATAATAATGATTGGATTATTCCGTTTTGGTTATGATGTTTTCCGCTGTGTAAGACATGGTCTTAATTTGACTAAACTATCTAAAATTTGATCCTCAGTGTAGCATGGCTACTGTTTATTGGAAGTTTGATTTTATTTATTAGTTGTGACATCCCTCATTTTCCGTGTTAACTCTGATTAAAGCTGATTTAGATATTAATATAATTAATATATTCGGGGTATTTAGATGGGGTGTTACAATAGTGGTATCAGAGCATAGTCGGTCGTTGTGACCAGGGTCTTAATGTCATTATCTCTTTACAAGTGTGTACAAAACTGTCGCTACTTGTTACTTCTGATTGATTATTGCAGGAGTAGTGTGGAACTAAGTAGGGGAGAAGAGATGCTTCCCGGATATGTTCCAATTGTAAGTCATTGGTACGGAGTACTACTTGAGAAGATAGTGCAAGAGTGGTTAGAGTTGTTGGAATCTTTTGGATCGTGAGTCATAGCTGGAAGTGCTAGTAATGATGGTTTATACTCCAGTATGATTATCGGATGTCTATTGACAAATTGAGGACTTGATCACCCTTAATCTCTTGTTGATAGTAGACGAAATTGTATTGGATGGTATATAATTGTCTTGCTATCTAATTGGAATATGAGGTGATGAGTATGAATGAAGTTTGGTAGAAACTGGTGAACCATATGAGTTGACGAGGGCTCTAATAAGGATAATGAATTGAGATGAATGGTTAGAGTTGCGTAGATATTATGATGGTGTTGTGGTGTTTATGTTGTATTCTTCGACAGAAGTGAAAGGAAAATCTAAGAGTGATGAATTACCGGTAGCGAAGAATTGTTTTGAGATTGTTCCTGGTAAGTTGGATCGCCAGTGGTGAATGAATCCCCAGAGGTGTTTCCGGAAGACGTTAGTGAATTGCCACCTGAGAGAGAGGTAGAATTGCTATAGATTTGATTCTTGGAACTAGTCCGGTGTCGATGGCGCCTTATCACATGTCGGCATCTGAATTGGCTGAACTGAAGAAGCAATCAGAGGAATTGCTGGAGAAGGAGTTTATTCGTCCGAGTGTTTCGCCGTGGGGTGCTCCGGTGTTATTGGTTAAGAAGAAGGAAGGTTCGATAAGATTATGTGTTGACTACCGACAGTTGAATAAAGTGACAATCAAGAATCGGTATCCTTCGTCGATGATTGATGATTTGATGGATCAACTCGTTGGAGCTTGTGTATTTAGAGAGATTGATCCGAGATCTGGATATCATCATATTCAGAAAATTACTTTTAGAACGAGGAATGGACATTATGAATATTCTGTTATGCCGTTTGGAGTTACTAATGCACCTGGTGTTTTTATGGAGTATATGGACAGGCTATTCCATCTGTATCTTGATACATTTGTGGTGGTGTTCATTGATGATATTTTAATCTACTCGAAAAGTGATGAAGAGCATGCAGAGCGCCTCAGAGTTGTGTTGGAATTGTTGAAAGAGAAGAAGCTTTATGCGCAGTTGTCCAAGTGTGAATTCTAGTTAGATGAAGCGAGTTTTCTTGGCCATGTAATTTCCAAGAATGGAATTACTGTGGATCCTACGAAGGTAGAAGCAGTATCTCAGTAGTGGGAAGCGCCGAAGAATGCTTCTGAGATCCGTAGTTTACTGGGTCTTGCGGGTTATTACCGGAAGTTTATTGAAGGGTTTTCCAAACTAGCGTTGCCATTGACTAAGTTAACCAGGAAGGGTCAGATATTTGTTTGGGATGTTGAATGTGAGAAAGGATTTCAAGAGCTGAAGAGGAGGTTGACAAGTGCTCCGATCTTGATTTTGCCAGATCCGACTAAGTCTTTTGTTGTGTATTGTGACGCATCATTAATGGGATTAGGTGGTGTGTTGATGCAAGATAAGCAGGTTGTGGCTTATGCTTCGAGACAATTGAAAGTGCATGAAAGGAATTATTCGACTCATGATTTAGAGTTGGCGGCTGTTGTATTTGTTTGAAGTCATGGAGACATTATTTATATGGTTCTCGGTTTGAGGTGTTCAGTGATCACAAGAGTCTGAAGTATCTCTTTGATTAGAAGGAGTTGAATATGAGGCAGAAAAGATGGTTAGAATTCCTAAAGGATTACGATTTCGGTTTGAATTACCATCCTGGTAAGGCAAACGTTGTTGCGGATGCTTTAAGTGGAAAGTCCTTGCATATGTCGATGTTAATGGTCCGTGAGTTAGATTTGGTTGAGAAGTTCAGAGATTTAAGTTTGGTTTGTGAAACTACTCAGAATAGCGTGAAATTGGGTATGTTAAAACTGACTAGTGGTATTCTGGAAGAGATTAGAAATGGGCAGAAGTCTGATATTGGATTAGTTGATAAGTTGACACTAATCAACCAAGGTCAAGTAGGCGAGTTCAGAATTGACGAGAATGGTGTTATGAGATTTGGTAATCGGGTGTGTGTTCCGGACGTTGCCGAGATCAGGAAGAGTATTTTGGAAGAAGGACATCGTAGCGGGTTGAGTATTCATCCCGGTGCTACTAAAATGTACTATGATTTGAAGAAGTTGTTTTGGTGGCCGGGAATGAAAAAGGAAATTGCTGAGTTTGTGTATGCTTGTTTGGTTTGTTAGAAGTCGAAAATCGAGCATCAGAAACCGTCAGGATTGATGGAACCGTTATTTGTTCCAGAATGGAAGTGGGATGGAATCTCATTGGATTTTGTGTCTGGTTTGCCAAGGACAGCGAAGAACTGTGATTCTATCTGGGTTATTGTGGATAGGTTGACAAAATATGCTCATTTTATTCCGATAAGAATGGATTATCCGATGGAGAGGTTGGCAGAATTGTATGTCAAGAAGGTTGTGAGTTTGCACGGTATACCTTCTAGTATTGTGTCGGATCGAGATCCGAGGTTTACATCTAAGTCCTGGATGGGATTGCAAGAAGCTTTGGGTACTAAGTTACATTTGAGTTCCGCTTATCATCCACCTGCAGACAGATGGTCAGACGGAGAGAACGATTCAGTCGCCAGAGGATTTGCGTTGAGAGCTTGTGCGTTAGAGAAAGGTGGAGCTTGGGATAGCTACTTGCCGTTAATTGAGTTTACCTACAACAATAGCTTTCACTCGGGCATTGGTATGGCTCCGTTTGAGGCATTGTATGATAGGAGGTGTCGGACACCATTGTGTTGGTATGAATCTGGAGAGAGTGCTGTGATTGGACCGGAAATTGTTCGGCAGACTTCGGAAAAGATTAAGATGATTCAGGAGAAGATGATGACTTCTCAGAGTTGTCAGAAAAGTTATCACGATAAGAGGAGAAAAGATATTGAGTTTAGTGAAGGAGAACATGTTTTTATGCGAGTTACTCCGACGACTGGCATTGGTCGAGCTTTGAAGTCAAGGAAGTTGACTCCACGTTTTATTAGTCCATTTCAGATTACCAAAAGAGTTGGGAAAGTTGTGTATCAGATTTCTTTGCCGCCGTCACTTGCAAATTTGCATGATGTTTTCCATGTACCTCAACTGAGGAAGTACATTACTGATCCGTCTCATGAGATTCAGATAGATGGTATTCAGGTACGAGAGAATTTAACTGTTGAAGCAGTGCCTGCGAGAATTGAGGATCGGAAGTTGAAATAGTTGCGAGGTAAGGAAATAGCATTCGTGAGATGGTTGGAGAGGACCAGCAGATGGAAATGTTACATGGGAACTGGAGAGTCAGATGACGGACTCATATCCCGAACTATTCGTCTAGGTTATGTTTTCGAGGAGGAAAACTCTTTTAGTGGGGGAGAGTTGTGACACCCCAAATAAATCGATTATTAAATAATTACGATTTTTAATTATTAATTTAATTAGGAATGTAATATTTAATATTTTGGATTATTGGAAGTCAATTAAATTAAATGGAAGTGGGTTTATTGGTGGTGTGATGAATAAAGTGAGGGTGTGAGGAGTAAAAGGCTCTACTCACATTAATTATGTTATTTTTATTATGTTAGAATAATAAAAGGAATAAAAGAAGGAAAAGAGGAAAAAAGGATCTTTTTGGAGAAAACTCATTGTACGTGGAATTGAGAAGAGGAGAAAAGGAGGAAGAAGACCTAAGGTGTCAGAATTCGAAGAACCCACAAGGTAAGGGGTGATTTCGATTAATTATTTCATATTATCGGTTTTGATTTCGACCGTATAGATCATAGCATGTTAGGAAATCTCAGTTTAGGAATTTCTAAGTTTCCATGGATGTATCTCTATTGGTGTCAGATTGTAAGCAATCATTGATTTGCATGATATAGGATCAATAGGGATGAAATAAACATGCTATATTGTATGTCATTGGTGATGAATGAGTGATTCTATGGTGTCGGAACATGTGCGCACGTTTTGGATTGAAAAAGAAAATGGTTTTGGAAACTAATGCTGTCAAAATTGAGTTTTTGGGTCTGAAGGTCGTGGGAACCGATTCCCCAGTGGGAGAACCCGGGTTCCCCAGTGGGAGAACCCGGGTTTCCCAGTGGGAGAACCCGGGTTCCCCAGTGGAAGAACCCGGGTTCCAGCTTTTAAAATGGTGAAAAGCAACATTTTTGAACTTAGGAACCGGTTCCTGTATAGGAGGAACCGGGTTCCACGTTGATTTTTCCAGAAAAACATAATTTTACTTCTGGGAACCGGTTCACTACCTGGAGGAACCGGGTTCCCCACACATTTTTCCAGGGGTGTGGTATTTTGAAATGTGGGAACCGGTTACTCCCAGGGAGGAACCGGGTTCCACTGAAAACTTTTGAAAATTTTTAAAACTTTGAAAATTCATAACTTTCAAACCGTAAGTCCGTTTTGAGCGCCGTTTTGGACGTTGTTTCTTAAATTTAATGCTCTATCTTATAAAATGAAAATATTTTCTAAAAGTTGAAATTATTTTGAAAAAGAGTCGAATTTCGAAACGAATAATTATTAACTGACGCACATTGGGGTGTATGTAGCAGTGGAATTGTAGTAATGGATGTATTGATACTGAGTGAACGTAAAGCATGTTTATGCTGTGGTTATTTGTACGCATGATGGTTGGAATATCATGTTTTGGGTTTTGATTTGGTTTATGATAATTGGTGTATTCATGATTGTATTGATATCATGCGTTTTAGTTGGGTTGTATATGCCTGATAGCTGTTGCTCTTAGTTGTTGTTGTTGTGATATATATATATATATATTGGTGATAGTCTTACCGATTGAAGGGTAAGTGTTTGGCATATTTATGCTTTGTGATGAATTGTTTCATGATAGGTGATTATATCATGTTGTGGTTGATGAGGGTTATGATGTCTGATGTGGTCATAACCTGTGTTGAATGTTGCATGCTAGTGATGTGCGTGCATATGCATTGTTTTGGTGAAGTTAATTCCCATTGTGTGGAATTTGACTTGGATTGCAGGTAACCGATACCCGAGTGAGGATGGGTGGTTAGGCTGGATTCGTGTCTGGATGTTTATGCAGGAATCGATGGTACTGTACCCGGTTGATGATGGATCAGTGTTGGGTGACTTGGTCACGTGTTGGTACCACATGCATTGTGTCTGCATTTTAATTGCATGGAATAGTAACATGTTAGGATGTCTTCCAGTGTTACTATTCTCTGATTGATGATTGTTGTGCATGATGATTATATGATTGTAATTGTGTATTGAATCTGAAGTTATGTTGAAATGGGTGGATTAATATGCTTGAAATATATTGTTAATTGAGAAGCTTATAATATGCTTTAATTATGAGAAGTCTCACCCTTACTTTACAATTTCAGATTAAAGTTAGCAGCTGAGGAGTTTTCTGAGGATGGCTCTAGAGCTTATCATTTAAGTCCGCGTGTCAGTGTCATGCTCTGATTAGATTGTAACACTGGGGAATGTTAGTTGAGGAATTAGATAGTTGTTTAGTTGTGTTTCTTTAATTTTGTTGGGAATAATAATGATTGGATTATTCCGTTTTGGTTATGATGTTTTCCGCTGTGTAAGACATGGTCTTAATTTGACTAAACTATCTAAAATTTGATCCTCAGTGTAGCATGGCTACTGTTTATTGGAAGTTTGATTTTATTTATTAGTTGTGACATCCCTCATTTTCCGTGTTAACTCTGATTAAAGCTGATTTAGATATTAATATAATTAATATATTCGGGGTATTTAGATGGGGTGTTACAATAGTGGTATCAGAGCATAGTCGGTCGTTGTGACCAGTGTCTTAATGTCATTATCCCTTTGTACGCGACAAGTGTGTACAAAACTGTCGCTACTTGTTACTTCTGATTGATTATTGCAGGAGTAGTGTGGAACTAAGTAGGGGAGAAGAGATGCTTCCCGGATATGTTCCAATTGTAAGTCATTGCTACGAAGTACTACTTGAGAAGATAGTGCAAGAGTGGTTAGATTTGTTGGAATCTTTTGGATCGTGAGTCATAGCTGGAAGTGCTGGTAATGATGGTTTATACTCCAGTATGATTATCGGATGTCTATTGATAAATTGAGGACTTGATCACCCTTAATCTCTTGTTGATAGTAGACGAAATCGTATTGGATGGTATATAATTGTCTTGCTATCTAATTGGAATATGAGGTGATGAGTATGAATGAAGTTTGGTAGAAACGGTGAACCATATGAGTTGACGAGGGCTCTAATAAGGATAATGAATTGAGATGAATGGTTAGAGTTGCGTAGATATTATGATGGTGTTGTGGTGTTTATGTTGTATTCTTCGACAGAAGTGAAAGGAAAATCTAAGAGTGATGAATTACCGGTAGCGAAGAATTGTTTTGAGATTGTTCCTGGTAAGTTGGATCGCCAGTGGTGAATGAATCCCCAGAGGTGTTTCCGGAAGACGTTAGTGAATTGCCACCTGAGAGAGAGGTAGAATTGCTATAGATTTGATTCCTGGAACTAGTCCGGTGTCGATGGCGCCTTATCACATGTCGGCATCTGAATTGGCTGAACTGAAGAAGCAATCAGAGGAATTGCTGGAGAAGGAGTTTATTCGTCCGAGTGTTTCGCCGTGGGGTGCTCCGGTGTTATTGGTTAAGAAGAAGGAAGGTTCGATAAGATTATGTGTTGACTACCGACAGTTGAATAAAGTGACAATCAAGAATCGGTATCCTTCGTCGATGATTGATGATTTGATGGATCAACTCGTTGGAGCTTGTGTATTTAGAGAGATTGATCCGAGATCTGGATATCATCATATTCAGAAAATTACTTTTAGAACGAGGAATGGACATTATGAATATTCTGTTATGCCGTTTGGAGTTACTAATGCACCTGGTGTTTTTATGGAGTATATGGACAGGCTATTTCATCTGTATCTTGATACGTTTGTGGTGGTGTTCATTGATGATATTTTAATCTACTCGAAAAGTGATGAAGAGCATGCAGAGCGCCTCAGAGTTGTGTTGGAATTGTTGAAAGAGAAGAAGCTTTATGCGCAGTTGTCCAAGTGTGAATTCTGGTTAGATGAAGCGAGTTTTCTTGGCCATGTAATTTCCAAGAATGGAATTACTGTGGATCCTACGAAGGTAGAAGCAGTATCTCAGTGGGAAGCGCCGAAGAATGCTTCTGAGATCCGTAGTTTACTGGGTCTTGCGGGTTATTACCGGAAGTTTATTGAAGGGTTTTCCAAACTAGCGTTGCCATTGACTAAGTTAACCAGGAAGGGTCAGATATTTGTTTGGGATGTTGAATGTGAGAAAGGATTTCAAGAGCTGAAGAGGAGGTTGACAAGTGCTCCGATCTTGATTTTGCCAGATCCGACTAAGTCTTTTGTTGTGTATTGTGACGCATCATTAATGGGATTAGGTGGTGTGTTGATGCAAGATAAGCAGGTTGTGGCATATGCTTCGAGACAATTGAAAGTGCATGAAAGGAATTATCCGACTCATGATTTAGAGTTGGCGGCTGTTGTATTTGTTTGAAGTTATGGAGACATTATTTATATGGTTCTCGGTTTGAGGTGTTCAGTGATCAAAAGAGTCTGAAGTATCTCTTTGATCAGAAGGAGTTGAATATGAGGCAGAGAAGATGGTTAGAATTCCTAAAGGATTACAATTTCGGTTTGAATTACCATCCTGGTAAGGCAAACGTTGTTGCGGATGCTTTAAGTGGAAAGTCCTTGCATATGTCGATGTTAATGGTCCGTGAGTTAGATTTGGTTGAGAAGTTCAGAGATTTAAGTTTGGTTTGTGAAACTACTCAGAATAGCGTGAAATTGGGTATGTTAAAACTGACTAGTGGTATTCTGGAAGAGATTAGAAATGGGCAGAAGTCTGATATTGGATTAGTTGATAAGTTGACACTAATCAACCAAGGTCAAGTAGGCGAGTTCAGAATTGACGAGAATGGTGTTATGAGATTTGGTAATCGGGTGGTGTGCGTTCCGGACGTTGCCGAGATCAGGAAGAGTATTTTGGAAGAAGGACATCGTAGCGGGTTGAGTATTCATCCCGGTGCTACTAAAATGTACTATGATTTGAAGAAGTTGTTTTGGTGGCCGGGAATGAAAAAGGAAATTGCTGAGTTTGTGTATGCTTGTTTGGTTTGTTAGAAGTCGAAAATCGAGCATCAGAAACCGTCAGGATTGATGGAACCGTTATTTGTTCCAGAATGGAAGTGGGATGGAATCTCAATGGATTTTGTGTCTGGTTTGCCAAGGACAGCGAAGAACTGTGATTCTATCTGGGTTATTGTGGATAGGTTGACAAAATATGCTCATTTTATTCCGATAAGAATGGATTATCCGATGGAGAGGTTGGCAGAATTGTATGTCAAGAAGGTTGTGAGTTTGCACGGTATACCTTCTAGTATTGTGTCGGATCGAGATCCGAGGTTTACATCTAAGTCCTGGATGGGATTGCAAGAAGCTTTGGGTACTAAGTTACATTTGAGTTCCGCTTATCATCCACAGACAGATGGTCAGACGGAGAGAACGATTCAGTCGCCAGAGGATTTGCTGAGAGCTTGTGCGTTAGAGAAAGGTGGAGCTTGGGATAGCTACTTGCCGTTAATTGAGTTTACCTACAACAATAGCTTTCACTCGGGCATTGGTATGGCTCCGTTTGAGGCATTGTATGATAGGAGGTGTCGGACACCATTGTGTTGGTATGAATCTGGAGAGAGTGCTGTGATTGGACCGGAAATTGTTCGGCAGACTTCGGAAAAGATTAAGATGATTCAGGAGAAGATGAGGACTTCTCAGAGTTGTCAGAAAAGTTATCACGATAAGAGGAGAAAAGATATTGAGTTTAGTGAAGGAGAACATGTTTTTATGCGAGTTACTCCGACGACTGGCATTGGTTGAGCTTTGAAGTCAAGGAAGTTGACTCCACGTTTTATTAGTCCATTTCAGATTACCAAAAGAGTTGGGAAAGTTGTGTATCAGATTGCTTTGCCGCCATCACTTGCAAATTTGCATGATGTTTTCCATGTACCTCAACTGAGGAAGTACATTACTGATCCGTCTCATGAGATTCAGATAGATGGTATTCAGGTACGAGAGAATTTAACTATTGAAGCAGTGCCTGCGAGAATTGAGGATCGGAAGTTGAAATAGTTGCGAGGTAAGGAAATAGCATTCGTGAGATGGTTGGAGAGGACCAGCAGATGGAAATGTTACATGGGAACTGGAGAGTCAGATGACGGACTCATATCCCGAACTATTCGTCTAGGTTATGTTTTCGAGGAGGAAAACTCTTTTAGTGGGGGAGAGTTGTGACACCCCAAATAAATCGATTGTTAAATAATTACGATTTTTAATTATTAATTTAATTAGGAATTTAATATTTAATATTTTGGATTATTGGAAGTCAATTAAATTAAATGGAAGTGGGTTTATTGGTGGTGTGATGAATAAAGTGAGGGTGTGAGGAGTAAAAGGCTCTACTCACATTAATTATGTTATTTTTATTATGTTAGAATAATAAAAGGAATAAAAGAAGGAAAAGAGGAAAAAAGGATCTTTTTGGAGAAAACTCATTGTACGTGGAATTGAGAAGAGGAGTAAAGGAGGAAGAAGACCTAAGGTGTCAGAATTCGAAGAACCCACAAGGTAAGGGGTGATTTCGATTAATTATTTCATATTATTGGTATTGATTTCGACCGTATAGATCATAGCATGTTAGGAAATCTCAGATTAGGAATTTCTAGGTTTCCATGGATGTATCTCTATTGGTGTCAGATTGTGTCAGATTGTAAGAAATCATTGATTTGCATGATATAGGATCAATAGGGATGAAATAAACATGCTATATTGTATGTCATTGGTGATGAATGAGTGATTCTATGGTGTCGGAACATGTGGGCACGTTTTGGATTGAAAAAGAAAATGGTTTTGGAAACTAATGCTGTCAAAACTGAGTTTTTGGGTCTGAAGGTCATGGGAACCGGTTCCCAGGAGAACCGGTTCCACTTTTAAATGGTGAAAAGCAACATTTTTGAACTCAGGAACCGGTTCCTGTATAGGAGGAACCGGGTTCCACGTTGATTTTTCCAGAAAAACATAATTTTACTTCTGGGAACCGGTTCCCTACTTGGAGGAACCGGGTTCCCCACACATTTTTCCAGGGCCGTGGTATTTTTGAAATGTGGGAACCGGTTACTCCCAGGGAAGAACCGGGTTCCACTGAAAACTTTTGAAAATTATTAAAACTTTGAAAATTCATAACTTTCAAACCGTAAGTCTGTTTTGAGCGTCGTTTTGGACGTTGTTTCTTAAATTTAATGCTCTATCTTATAAAATGAAAAGATTTTCTAAATGTTGAAATTATTTTGAAAAAGAGTCGAATTTCGAAACGAACAATTATTAACCGACGTGTATGTAGTGGAATTGTAGTAATGGATGTATTGATACTGAGTGAACGTAAAGCATGTTTATGCTGTGGTTATTTGTATGCATGATGGTTGGAATATCATGTTTTGGGTTTTGATTTGGTTTATGATAATTGGTGTATTCATGATTGTATTGATATCATGCGTTTTAGTTGGGTTGTATATGCCTGATAGCTGTTGCTCTTAGTTGTTGTTGTTGTGATATATATATATATATATATATATATATATATATATATATGGTGATAGTCTTACCGATTGAAGGGTAAGTGTTTGGCATATTTATGCTTTGTGATGAATTGTTTCATGATAGGTGATTATATCATGTTGTGGTTGATGAGGGTTATGATGTCTGATGTGGTCATAACCTGTGTTGAATGTTGCATGCTAGTGATGTGCGTGCATATGCATTGTTTTGGTGAAGTTAATTCTCATTGTGCAGAATTTGACTTGGATTGCCGATAATCGATACCCGAGTGAGGATGGATGGTTAGGCTGGATTCGTGTCCGGATGTTTATGAACGAATCGATGGTACTGTATCCGGTTGATGATGGATCAGTGTTGGGTGACTTGGTCACGTGTTGGTACCACATGCATTGTGTCTGCATTTTAATTGCATGGAATAGTAACATGTTAGGATGTCTTCCAGTGTTATTATTCTCTGATTGATGATTGTTATGCATGATGGTTATATGGTTGTAATTGTGTATTGAATCTGAAGTTATGTTGAAATGGGTGGATTAATATGCTTGAAATATATTGTTAATTGAGAAGCTTATAATATGCTTTAATTATGAGAAGTCTCACCCTTACTTTACAATTTCAGATTAAAGTTAGCAGCTGAGGAGTTTTCTGAGGATGGCTCTAGAGCTTATCATTTAAGTCCGCGTGTCAGTGTCATGCTCTGATTAGATTGTAACACTGGGGAATGTTAGTTGAGGAATTAGATAGTGGTTTAGTTGTGTTTCTTTAATTTTATTGGGAATAATAATGATTGGATTATTCCGTTTTGGTTATGATGTTTTCCGCTGTGTAAGACATGGTCTTAATTTGACTAAACTATCTAAAATTTGATCCTCAGTGTAGCATGGCTACTGTTTATTGGAAGTTTGATTTTATTTATTAGTTGTGACATCCCTCATTTTCCGTGTTAACTCTGATTAAAGCTGATTTAGATATTAATTTAATTAATATATTCGGGGTATTTAGATGGGGTGTTACACCTAAAAGCTAAGCTAGGGAGGTCCATATCCTAGAATTGACAAAATTACTGAAACCTTATGCATGTATTCGATGCTCAGAAGTTAGGGGACTCCATATCCTAGAATTTTGTATTTTGTGCAAGAAACAGTTTGTCTTGCTTATTGTAAGCTTTTGAGCTTATGAGTCTTTTACTATCAATTCATAGAAATCATAACCAAACCAACAATGAAAAGATATGACAAAATAGTCTCACGTGAACATGAATGATTTTGCATCCTTAAGTAGTAAAGATCACTCGTTAAGGTATGAATACTTAATTAGATGTTCTAACAAGAACAGTAGTGGATGTAGGTAAGGTAACATGCTAAATTAAAAAAATTGTTGTACTAGTTATTTAAAAAGCAATACTAGTAGTATTTTGAAGAAGTTGTTGAAGTACAATACCTTAGTATGTTAGTTAATTAATATGCAACATTTTTTGTTTCATGTTTAATTCTCAGTTTTTATTATAAATATTTTTTTGGTAACTCATTATAAATGATTGTTATTAAATTACTATTTCTTTCAATAGTATTTTTTACTTTTATTCTCCACATTATATTTAATATATTAATAGAGTTAATTTTGTAAAACTATAATGTTTTATGAAAAATTATTGTATTTTTGAAGCGGAGAGAATATAAGTTTATATATCTAAAACAAATTATATTAATGTTAACAAAAATCATATTAGTACATTATCTCGTGGATTTTTGTATGCATTTGTTTTAATTTTCAAAAATTGTTTTTTAATTGTTTGTTTAATAGATTTATTTTTCATTTGAAGTTCCTAAACTTAAGCTTTTGATTTTTAAAAACAAATTTTGGAAAAATTACTCGTATTAGTTTGTCTTTAAAAAAATTTAATTTCTTTTTAATATTAAACTAACACTACTAAAATGATAAAAGTGATTTTTTTTTTAACAAAATAGTTATGTAAATATCATCACAAATATTATTAAAATGACGAACACCTAAAAGCTAAGCTAGAGAGGTCCATATCCTAGAATTGACGAAATAGCCGAAACCCTATGCATGTATTCGATGCTCAGAAGTTAGGGGAGTCCATATCCTAGAATTTTGTAGTTTTTTGCAAGAAACAGTCTGTCTTGCTTATTGTAAGCGTATGAGCTTATGAGTCTTCTGCTATCAATTCATAGAAATCATAACTAAACCAAAAATGAAAAGATATGACAAAATAGTCTCAAGGGAACATTAAAAGTAACGTGAATGATTTTGCATCCTTAAGTAGTAAAGATCACTTGTTAAGGTATGAATATTTAATTAGATGTTCTAACAAGAACAATAGTGGATGTAGGTAAGGTAACATACTAAATTAAATAAATTGTAGTACTAGTTATTTAAAAAGTAATACTAGTAGTAGTTCTTATCAAGAAGAAGTTGTTGAAGTACAATACCTTAGTATGTTGGTTAATTAATATGCAACATTTTTTGTTAAATGTTTAATTATCAAATTTTATAATAAATTTTTTTTTGGTAACTTATTATAAATGATTGTTATTAAATTACTATTTCTTTTAATTGTTTTTTTTTATTTTTTATTCTCCACATTATATTTAAAATATTAATAGAATTAATTTTGTAAAACTATCATGTTTTATGTAAAGTTATTGTATATTTGAAGGGGAGAGAATATAAGTTTATATATCTAAAACAAATTAAATTAATGTTAACAAAAATTATATTAGTACATTATCTCTTGGATTTTTGTATGAGTTTGTTTTAATTTTCAAAAATTGTTTTTTAATTGTTTGCTTAGTATATTTATTTTTTATTTAAAGTTCCTAAACTTAAGCTTTTGATTTTTAAAAATAAATTTTGGAAAAATTACTCGTATTAGTTTGTCTTTAAAAAAATTTAAATTCTTTTTTAATCTTATATTAACACTACTAAAATGATAAAAGTGATTTTTTTAAAACAAAATAGTTATGTAAATATCATCACAAATATTAATCAAATGACGAACACCTAAAAGCTAAGCTAGGGAAGTCCATATCCTAGAATTGACGAATTAGCCGAAATCCTATGCATGTATTCGATGCTCAGAAGTTAGGGGAGTCCATATCCTAGAATTTTGTATTTTGTGCAACAAACAGTCTGTCTTGCTTATTGTAAGCTTATGAGCTTATGAGTCTTTTGCTATCAATTCATAAAAATCATAACCAAACCAACAATGAAAAGATATGACAAAATAATCTCACGGGAACATTAAAAGTAACTTGAATGATTTTGCATCCTTAAGTAATAAAGATCACTTGTTAGGGTATTCTTAAGTAGTAAAGATCACTTGTTAAGGTATGAATACTTAATTAGATGTTCTAACAAAAACAGTAGTGGATGTAGGTAAGGTAACATGCTAAATTAAAAAAATTGTTGTACTAGTTATTTAAAAAGCAATACTAGTATTAGTTCTTATCAAGAAGAAGTTGTTGAAGTACAATACCTTAGTATGTTAGTTAATTAATATGCAACATTTTTTGTTTAATGTTTAATTCTCAATTTTTATTATAAATATTTTTTTGGTAACTTATTATAAAATGATTGTTAGTAAATTACTATTTCTTTCAATTGTATTTTTTACTTTTTATTCTCCACATTATATTAATATATTAATAGAGTTAATTTTGTAAAACTATAATATTTTGTGAAAAATTATTGTATTTTTGAAGCGGAGAGAATATAAGTTTATATATCTAAAACAAATTATATTAATGTTAACAAAAATTATATTAGTACATTATCTCGTGGATTTTTGTATGCATTTGTTTTATTTTCAAAAATTGTTTTTAATTGTTTGTTTAATATATATGTATTTTTTATTTGAAGTTCCTAAACTTAAGCTTTTGATTTTTAAAAATAAATTTTGGAAAAGTTACTCGTATTAGTTTGTCTTTAAAAAAATCTAAATTCTTTTTTAATTTTAAACTAACACTACTAAAATGATAAAAGTGATTTTTTTAACAAAATAGTTATGTAAATATATCATCACAAAAATTATTAAAATGACGAACACCTAAAAGCTAAGCTAGGGAAGGCCATGCATATCCTAGAATTGACGAAATAGTCGAAACCCTATGCATGTATTCGATGCTCAGAAGTTAGGGGAGCACATATCCTAGAATTTTGTATTTTGTGCAAGAAACAATCTGTCTTGCTTATTGTAAGCTTATGAGCTTATGAGTCTTTTGCTATCAATTCATAGAAATCATAACCAAACCAACAATGAAAAGATATGACAAAATAGTCTCACGGGAGCATTAAAAGTAACTTGAATGATTTTGCATCCTTAAGTAGTAAAGATCATTTGTTAAGGTATCCTTAAGTAGTAAAGATCACTTGTTAAGGTATGAATACTTAATTAGATGTTTTAACAAGAACAGTAGTAGATGTAGGTAAGGTAACATGCTAAATTAAAAAAATTGTTGTATTAGTTATTTAAAAAGCAATACTAGTATTAGTTCTTATCAAGAAGAAATTGTTGAAGTACAATACCTTAGTATGTTAGTTAATTAATATGCAACATTTTTTGTTTAATGTTTAATTCTCAATTTTTATTATAAATATTTTTTTGGTAACTTATTATAAAATGATTGTTATTAAATTACTATTTCTTTCAATTGTATTTTTAACTTTTTATTCTCTACATTATATTTTATATATTAATAGAGTTAATTTTGTAAAACTATAATGTTTTATGAAAAATTATTGTATTTTTGAAGCGGAGAAAATATAAGTTTATATATCTAAAACAAATTATATTAATGTTAACAAAAATCATATTAATACATTATCTGGTGGATTTTTGTATGAATTTGTTTTCATTTTTAAAAATTGTTTTTTAATTGTTTGTTTAATATATTTATTTTTCATTTGAAGTTCCTAAACTTAAGCTTTTGATTTTGAAAATTAAATTTTGGAAAAATTACTCGTATTAGTTTGTCTTTAAAAAATTTAAATTCTTTTTTAATCTTAAACTAACACTACTAAAATGATTAAAGTGATATTTTGTAACAAAATAGTTATGTAAATATCATAACAAATATTATTAAAATGACGAACACCTAAAAGCTAAGCTAGGGATGTCCATATCCTAGAATTGACGAAATAGCCAAAACCCTATGCATGTATTCGGTGTTAAGAAGTTAGGGGAGTCCATATCCTAGAATTTTGTATTGTGTGCAAGCAACAATTTGTCTTGCTTATTGTAAGCTTATGAGCTTATGAGTCTTCTGCTATCAATTTATAGAAATTTTAACCAAACCAACAATGAAAAGATATGACAAAATAGTCTCACGGAAACATTAAAAGTAACGTGAATGATCTTGCATCCTTAAGTAGTAAAGATCACTTGTTAAGGTATCCTTAAGTAGTAAAGATCACTTGGTAAGGTATGAATACTTAATTAGATGTTCTAACAAGAACAATAGTGAATGTAGGTATGGTATCATGTTAAAGTAAAAAAAATTGTAGTACTAGTTATTTAAAAAGCAATACTAGTCGTAGTTCTTATGAAGAAGAAGTTGTTAAAGTACAATACCTTGGTATGTTAGTTAATTAATATGCAACACTTTTTGTTTAATGTTTAATTCTCAATTTTTTTATAAGTATTTTTTTGGTAACTTATTATAAATGATTGTTATTAAATTACTATTTCTTTCAATTGTATTTTTTACTTTTTATTCTGCACATTATATTTAATATATTAATAGAGTTAATTATGTAAAACTACAATGTTTTATGAAAAATTATTGTATTTTTTAAGCGGAAAGAATATAAGTTTATATATCTAAAACAAATTATATTAATGTTAACATAAATTATATTAGTACATTATCTCGTGGGTTTTTGTATGCATTTGTCTTAATTTTCAAAAATTGTTGTTTAATTGTTTGTTTAATATATTTATTTTTTATTTGAAGTTCCTAAACTTAAGCTTTTGATTTTTAAAAATAAATTTTGGAAAAATTACTCGTATTAGTTTGTCTTTAAAAACTTTAAATTCTTTTTTAATCTTAAACTAACACTACTAAAATGATAAAAGTGATTTTTTTTAACAAAATAGTTATGTAAATATCATTACAAATATTATTAAAATGACGAACACCTAAAAGCTAAGCTAGGGAAATCTATATCTTAGAATTGACGAAATAGCCAAAACCCTATGCATGTATCCGGTGCTCAGAAGTTAGGGGAGTCCATTTCCTAGAATTTTGTATTGTGTGCAAGAAATACTCTGTCTTGTTTATTGTAAGCTTATGAGCTTATGAGTCTTCTGCTATCAATTCATAGAAATCATAACCAAACCAACACGATACCAAAAATGACCTACAAAAGCGCTTTTTTTGGGCTTTAAAACCAACACTATAACAAATAAGATTATATACATGTATTGTTTTATCAACTAGCATAAATATTATAAGCAAAATTATGGAAATTTATATACCTGTACTTTGATCCAATTAATGTTGTTTGATTTAGACGTGGTACCCGTGCTTCCCTTTGACATCGGAATACTTGTATTGAACTTACAAAATTAAAATATTTATTTAGAACAATGACATAGAAATAGTTAAATATATAAACACAAACTAATATTTAGAATAATGTCACTTACGTATCAATCATTAGCTTCATTTTCGGATAATTTGTCCAATCACCATCAACTGAATTCAGGTAATAGACCACTTCTTTTATGGGATCAATAGAAAGCAACAACCAGTGACATCTATAAATTAAAGCATCAATTTAGATGAAAATTTTAATGTAAAAAATACAAATATTAAAAGGAACTTAGAATGAAAATCTAACCCTGTATTATACGCCAAAAGATACAAGCTTTCTGTACTGGCAGTTGTCATGAATCTATCGACCAAGTGCTCTCTTACTGAATCCGGTTCACTAGCAATTGTTGCTCCGCTGACACGGGAGGAAGACACGAAACAGAATCTATTTGAAAATTGATTCCCGCGCATCAATTTGTCAAATAACATCCTTAAATAAAAACATAATTAATATTAGACTATTTCAATTAAATGTTAAAAAAAATGTTCAACCAATTAAATAATATATTGAGAGGGTTACCGGATGTACGAGTGCATAACACTGACGCCTAATTCTCCATGAAGAAAGATTTGGTCCGTGTCCTCTTGACCAATTGCTTCGGTACATGGAAAACCAAAGACACATGCATCCATATCCATTTGACGAATACCACCATTCATCAAATCTGATGTGCCAACTAGTGTTTCCAGACACTGCCGAAATCTAGGCACAAATTTACGGATAGGAACCCTTTTCTTAGGTGGTACCCTACCAACATTCTGGCTCACCTGTTGTGATCCTTGAAAAGGTACCTAAAAATCATATAGACTTATGTAAGATATAAAGTTATGCTGTTTTTTTTATTCTGATAATAAAATTAACACTTTAAACGTACCTCTCTTTGCGATGCAACAGACTCGCCGCGCTGCAAAATCTCTTTATCCTTAGATGCGGGTTTTGTAGGAGTCTAAAATGACCATGTAAAAAATTAAGGTCATAACTGTCAGTTGAATACTTAAGGATTCATAATGGTTTTCAACATACCTGATCATCTATGAAGATGAGGTCTGATGACCATGCCACAAAAGATCCTACTGCATCTCGCAGCAATGTGGTCTCCGCAACAATGTCAGGTACCAGAAGCGCATTCAGATCTAAAACAACATCAATCGATACCTTCATGTGGCCATCCGGGAGCGGTCTATGGTGAATTAAATCTCCCGAGGTGTTGTGCACTTTTCCCTTGCCAACTACCCGATAATTCGACGATGATAAGTATAGCTGACAACATGAAATACCCTAAACCAATAATAACCGTTAGACTTCCTTTAATGTTGACAATAATAACCAATAATAACCGTTACAATTATACTTTATCTAATGGATTATCATCTTAATTACCTCGGGAAATTTATATTGACAGTTGATACTAGCCTTGTCACTAGTTTCTTTCAGCTGTGAACTGCTCCTTTCCGCCATATATCTCTCTTTGTTCTTCTGCAGTTCACGAACTTGTGCTTGTAAATCCTACAATGTGTGCATCACTTCTACATTGCTAGGATTTTTTTTCTTGGATTTTTATACAGAGAGGTAGGAGTCACACCATGACCTTTACCCCTCACCCGTCCCGGATACTCACCAACACATAGTGCTTGACTGAGTACGCTCCTGATATCCTGGTCATCACCTGTGGATACCGATTGCGATATAGTCTCATGTAATTCATTTAAATATCGAAAATTAAAGAAACAATGTTAATAAACATTTAATATAATTTAATTAAAGACACAATGTTATACTTACACACTCATCATAAACATGTTGCAGATCAGGATTAACAACTCGATCTTTGCCAACACGAGATTCCTTCCATAGCACATGTGCGGGTAGTGATGTTTCGTCACTTTGCGTCTCTTCCAACTACGCATTGTTACAAATAATAAAATCATCAATTATAACACATTGAGAGAATTAATAAGATCGTAGAATTGATATTTACTTACAATTTTTTCCTGTAAGCATGCATATCCCAAACGCCCTTTTTTATATGGATATGCGGGTTTTGACGCTCTCTCGCGGTTTACGGCACTGACTTTCTTGAAATTCTCGTCTCTTCTTTGGCCTACAAAAGCAACCCATTTTTCGGTGTAATGAAGCTCTCATATTTCTTTGGATGTTCGGGATCCTCTTCAAAAAAATTTCCTTCCTCGTCTTTAAGATACTTATTTGTTAAAAAAGTTCTCCACCCTCTGTGTCTTTTTCTAGCCATGCCCATTATATACTTTTTGCGGGCATCTTCAATGTTAAAGGACCTCTACAAAAAAACATACGCATAGAGGGTGTTAGTATATGTAATTTAAAAACATTATCGTCTATATAATGTAAATAACAATTAACAACCACATACGATACCTTTATCTCAGTCCAAATTTTTTCCTTAGCCTCGTCCAACTCTCCTTTTTTCCATCTAGGAGTGGTGATCGGAATGTGAATACGAACAAGCGTACCGATGTAGCTTGTCAGCTTTGCAGAATTAGACCCAATTAGTTGGTCCTCATCATTCCAATCTACATTATATGTAACTCCTCTATCTCTATCACGGATGATTCCCCGCATGATAGTTATGCCTCGTGTGATATCCTTTTCTGAAGTATCTTGTGGAACACTTTCTTATGGAACATTTTCTTGTGGAACATTTTCTGAAGGATCTTGATTACTAGCCATTTGACTTGTAATAAAGAAAAATAAAATTAAATTAAATGACATATATAAAATTCCATAATCATATATACTATAAAGAAAAAAAATGAAATGACATATATTTAAATTTTATTGAATGATATAGTCTATAATTATATATACTATTACCTTTTTCACTAACATCTCTTTCTTTTCTTGGTAGGAATATATTCTGCTCGTCTCTTAACAACACAGACGGTTGGATTGATCCAAATACCCTCATTATGATCATTTCTAATACATGATTCATTCTCATTTTGATCATTTATGGTAAAAGATTCAATGTCAACACCAATATCGCCTTAATCTCCAATGTTTTCATCAATTACTTTGTTAGAGAAAAGCACTATATACCATTTCGTACTTGTCGGATCAGTGACATAGAACACTTGTTTAGCTTGAGAGGCTAGAATGAAAGGCTCATCTTTGTACCCCGACCTGTTAAGATCCACTTGCAAAAATCATAACTTATCCATTCGGATACCATTATTATTTTCAACCCACTTGCAACCGAATATAGGAATCTGAAATTTCTCGTAATCAAACGCCCAAATGCGCTCGATAACCCCAAAATACGACAGATTTGCAAATTTCGGGTTTAAGTCCTTCACGCTTAATATGTGCATTGCTTCAGCTACCAAGGTGACACCACTATTTTGCATAGTACTTTTATCATCTTGTTCTTTGGTATAAAATGTGTATCCATTAATTGCGTATGCTCTATAAGAAAACACAACGAAACTTGGACCATATGCTAAACATCTCAACCTTTATGTTACTGAGGCGGGATCTGAACGATACTTTGAACAAATATGTTCCTTAAACCATGGTATGAAACTTCGATTATGCTCTCGTACAATCCAATTTTCATTTCTATTCGGATTTAAACCTCGAAGAACACCCTTGTGCATTTCAACATACGGCTCAACCTCAATCTCATTGTGCAGAACATACAAATGCACTTGATCCCATTCGACCCTTGATATTGTCACAACTTTATTTCCAATTAACTTCTTACCTTCTTTTTTTTCAACAATATGAGATTTGGGGAGTCCAATTGATTGAACATTTGACAAATATTCAGTACAAAACTCAACCGCTTCTTCAACAATGTATCGTTCGGCAATACAACCCTCTGGTCGACTTCGGTTTTTCACATACCCTTTTAATATTTTCATATAACGTTCAGCAGGGTACATCCATCTCATATAAGCTGGTCCGCACAATTGTGTCTCTTTCACAAGATGAACGACAAGATGAACCATTATGTCAAAAAATGAGGGAGGAAAATACATTTCAAGCTCACACAAAGTAACGACTATTTATTTTTGCAATGTTGGTAAGATCTCAGGATCGATCACCTTACTGCAGATTGACTTGAAGAAAAAACACAATTTAAGGCCATTCGTAGACTTCCCTTTTATATTGAGTAACGTACCAATAACACTATCAAATACATTTTCTTCAATATGCATCACATCAAGAAAATGTCTTACGTACAAAGATTTCCAATATGGCAATTCAAAAAAAATCGACCTCTTCTTCCACCCACCTGTGACAACTTTTTGTGCAAAAGGCTTTCCAAATTGAATATTCACATCTTTCACCTTTTCAAAAATTTGATCACCTGTCAATCCAGGCGGAGCTCTACGTTGTTCGGTATCTCCATTGAACGCTTTTCTCAATCCACGATACTGATGTTTAGAAGTTAAGAATCTACGATGAACAAGAAAGACATTCTTCTGACAAAGTTTCAATCGCATCGTATCGGTTTCATCTTCACAGACAGGACACGCTTTTTCACCTTTAATGCTATACCCGGATAGATTTCCGTATGCTGGAAAATCGTTAATTGTTCCAAACAACATCGCCCTCAAGTTGAAACTTTCTTTCCTATAACCATCATAAACCTCCACACCGTTCTCCCACAAAATCTTCAAATCTTCGATTAATGGTTCCAAGTATACGTCTATGTCATTTCTTGGTTGTTTAGGCCTAGAAATTAACATACATAACATCATGTACTTACGCTTCACACATAGCCACGAAGGTAGGTTATAAATCATAAGAATCACAGGCCATGTGCTATGCGAGATACTTTGAATAGCATGTGGGTTCATTCCATCAGTAGATGTTCGCGTTAAAAAGTGACGCGCGAGGGAATCGAATCAATTGGATTCTCCGCTCAAACGATTTACTCTTTGATTTGTTTATAAAGATGCATGAGCATCAAGCTTTATTATTTCAACACAAGAAAATGATTATGAAAAGGGAAAGTTAATACCCTCAATTGATATGATATGCATTACGACTAGCGAACTAGACGCAACGCATTGGGGAGATTCCGGCAAGGGGTTTGTTATATAAAGGAATAGATGGAGCACCCTAAATATATATAGTTATCTATAGCTTTATATATGAATATGTTTGATATGTTTGTGTGTTTTAAATTGCTATTTCTATGATTGGGAAATTTTCTCCTTTGGATTTTAAGAAAGGGTAGATTATGTGGGATCCTAGGTTTTGTTATTATTGTGCGCAAAGATCATTGGGATCTTCATACATATCCCTTAATGGGAATCGAGCATTTGTAGCTCGGATCTAAAGGGATCTATGGCTTGTTTGGTTTGAGGAGAAAGAAATTTTGCTCGGCAAGGATGAGACCTTGTGCCTACGTATTCTCAAAGGGAGGTTGAGAAAGTCAGAGCAATCGTAGTTCCCACTTATGCTAGTGGAAGCAACGGGATGTTATTAAGAGACAAAGATGAATGTCATCTTAATGAAAAACGTATCTAATCTATTTCATCACATACATTTTGAAAGGTTGATTGATTGAATCTTTCATCGTAAGTTATAGGTGTTTTGCTTAAGTGTACAAGCGTTACCACTTACGAGTTAAGAAAGATGTTTGAAAGATGATTGAATCTTTTAATTGTAAGCATTGGGTGTTTTGCTTGAGTGTACAAGCGTTACCACTTACGATTAAGAGATGTTTTTGTTTGAAAAGAGTTTGAAAAAGATTTGATTGTATGTGATGTGATAGATGAGATACTTCTTCCATAGAGATGATAAATGTCTAAATCTCTAGGAGAAATTGATTGGATTAGGGGGATGCTTTTAAGAAGCCTATGGGTCCTTGTATTGTAAGCTCAAGAGGAGGCATTCCGAGGGTCATCGAGGGTCCTTGTATGAAGCTCAAGAGGAAGCTATAGGGTATGGCTGGCTTTGGCTTTAAAAGGGGTTTCACCGGGAAACCATCGTTTTAGGATTTGAAGAGCGATTTCACCGGGAAATCATACTCTCAGGGTTCTATCCTAGCGCAGGTGGTTCTTTGTATTGGAAGCCCAATAGGAGGTCATAAGAGATTTCCGGTCTCTTTCTTGTTTGATGCCCAAGAGAAGGCTAAACTCAATGAGGAGTTCTTTTGAACGAAGCCCAAGAGGAGGCTGACTCAGCAGGGGAGTGTTGTCTTATATGAAGCCTAAGCGGAGGCTAAACTCAGATAAATGAGTTACCTTGTACAAAGCCCAAGAGGAGGCTAAAACTCTGCGGGGAACCTATTGGTTAGACTAGTTGTTATGTTATAACTAGACAGTTATATAAACAAGTGTATGAAGTTTATTCACAGAAGTTTATGAAGGAAATATAAACAAATGCATGATGTTTAATTACAAGAGTTTATGAAGGAAATATAATCAAGTGTATGTGAAACGAGCATTTGAAATGAACGTAACTTGATTATTTACAAGTTTGATTGTGTACAAGGGAGCGAATATGTACACGAATGAGTTTTTATGTACAAGGAAATATGTATGTACATAGGAGGGTTGGGACATACACTGTAAGGGAGGCCCATTGGTTTAAAAGCAGTTTCACCGGGAATAATGCTCCTTTTAATACCAATGGTATTCAGTGTATATACAAGCGAAATGAAAACAAACGATCGAGGTTTGTCTGTAGTTGAGTATTTACAGAGTATCTGTATTATGTACAAGTAAAAATTGGTATGTACATAAAAGAATTTGATATGTACAACGGAAATAGCTATGTACATAAAAGAATTGGGACTTACACCGTGAGGGAGGCCCATGATCGGTTAAGAAGTTCGAGGAAAAAACGAGTTCGGTTTTATCTTCAAATCGGATTGATCATGGAAAAAGAGTGTAAGTTTGTTGAAATGTTTGAAAAAAGATCTTGAAAGTTGTTTTGAAAGATGAAAGAAACGTCTTTGAAAGTGCTTTGAAAAGTACTCAAAACGTATCGTTTTCGGCTCGATAAAAATATAATCAAAAGAGAACATTTTTGAATTTTTTTGACATATTCCTAAAATAGGTATGTTAAATAACACGTGTGCAAAAAATAACCTCAAAATGAGGGGTTTTGATTGGGTTTTGAAAGAGTCAAAGTTTGAAATAAATATGAAGAGAAAACAAAAAGTTTAGCAAAAATGGTCCCAAGGCTACTCGAACCCGGGACCATTGGGCAAGGCAAGGCAAGTGACTTAAAGGTGAGCTGGCAACCGCTGGGGCGGCAATACATCCGTTCACTTATGCCAATCCAATTAATTATATTATAAACTTTTATTTGAATTTGAAAAATACGCGCGAACTCATCTTCTTCTTCCTCGATCCTTCAATCAGCCATGAATTCTTTGTTTCTCAATGAAATTGCTCGATGTAAACATCCAACTTGATCGAAATTGAACCAGGAACATGATGATGTGGTTTAATTTCATTTATTTTTAGTTAAACATGATTAATTTTCCAGAAAACACGAAGAACCCTAGTTCTTTAAAATTAAATTGAAATCGTGTATGGACATGGAATCAAGCAATTAGTTTAGGGTTAATGATCAGTGAAGGTGCAGAAACAAAACGGTCAAGCCATTTTTGAACTGGAATGCAGAAAATATGAAGTTCAAAGTTCGTTTTCTTACCTCTTGAAGCTGGACTTTGATTCTTCGAAGGAGCTGTTACAGAGTTGTTTTAAGGATTGCTATAGCACCAGTGGACTTCAGGGAACGTGTGAGGATGCTCTGCTTGCTTTGAATCAGCCTGAATCACTTTGACCAAGTCCACTTGCATATGTTCAAAGTGAAACTCGAATTCGGGGTTAGAGGTGTTACAGGTCAAGAGTAATGATTTGTATCATTCATATGAAGTATGTTGATGATGTTTGAATCATAAAACCACAACTTGCTCGAGCCAAACTGACAGTTTGAAGTTTAAGGCAGTTTTTGCAAGTTTGAAAGTTTGAAAAGCAACTCTGAGTTTTAGTTGTTTTTAAGTTGATTTTAAGTTTCAAACAGGTTTTATATTGATGTTAAGACATGTTAGACACCAAATTTCTCAAGGTTTTTCACAAGATTTCAAAAATGCAAAATTTCTCACTTTGAACTATGTAACTTGAATTTTAAGAAAGAAGAGAGAAAGCTTGTTTCTTGCATAGCTTTGGTGTGGTTTCAAATTGCAAACATGACCTCTATTTATAGGTCAAGAATTAAGATTAGCAAGTGAAGAAGATTGGCTTGGTATTTGGACAACTTGCCTTAGAGGGCAAGAAAGTCATTTTTGCCATAAATGCAAAAGGAACCTTCCTTTTAACCATGGTTAAAATTTAACTTGCTCTTATCTCCATCATAATTACCTCTCATCTGATTTTTATCAGCTCTATCCATCTTGGCTAGGTGGCAAGGCTTCTAGAAGGAGAGAAAATCAAAAAAAGACTTGTAACTTTGAAGCTTGAACTTGAAAATCATGGTTTTTGAACTCTATGTTTCAAAATCAAAAGCATAGTTAGACACAATGGATTTGCAAGTTCTTGGACATTTTGGAAAGCTTGTTTCAAGGGCTACAACTTTCATGTTTTGAGTTTTTTCTAATTCCAAATGGAACTATGTGAAAAAATGCCATGAAAGTAGGAAAAAACATGAAATTTTAACACTTAAAATTTTTTCTAAGTGTTGAAAATTATGACTTTTTGTTGACTTTTCCAAATTTCTTGATTTTTTATGATCATGATGGATCATTTGAAGTATTTTGATGATTGAAAAGTTTTTATCTTGAAAAAGTTGACCAAAAGTCAAAGTTTGACTTTTCAGTGCAGATGAAATTTCATCAAATGATCTAGAAATTGACTGATGAAAAATGTGAATTTCTGTGATGTTTTGAATCAGGAAATTAGGTCAAGATGTTGTATTGAGGATATGAAGATCAATCTCCAAGCAAAAAATTCATTCATTGATCAGAAAATCAGTGATTGCTTATCCTCGATAAAAACCCTAATTGGTCGATCCTCGATAGATCATGAGGGAAAAATGGATATCTGAAGATCAGTGGTTGGTAATCTGATTAAGATATATCAATTTAGGTGAGTGAGACTCAAACCCTAATTGATTACCTCTTGAATCAGATGAAAAATTGATGAAACCCTAATTTTGACCTGTAGAAGCTACACCCGATTAATTCTGTTCTGAATAGTGATGCAGTAATGCAAATGTAAGGTGGTATATTAGGTCAAAAATTGGGGTATGACAGTAGACAATGCCAAGCGAAGGTTTCTTGCTTCTTTTCCAAATTCAAGATAATCATTATCAATTTTCATCCACTGTGGAGAATCGGTCGGATTTCGAAATTTTCCATCAATAATTCTTTCATCTAAATGCCAAGTCAAGTGTCTTGAATCGATTTCACTACGATACACCCGTCTAAATCTCGAGATTATAGGAAAATACCATAAGACTTTTTCCTGAGACAACTTTTTCTTATATCGAGGGGCACCGCATTTAGGACACTCATTTAACGATGCATACTCGTTTCGAAACAAAACGCAATCTTTAGGACATGCATGTATCTTATCATAGCTCATGCCAATAGAGTACAACATCTTTTTTTCCTCATACGTTCGATTGGGAAGAACATTATCCTTTGGTAGCATATCTTTCATAAGGGCAAATAACTCTATGAAACTTTTATCCGACCATCCATTGTCGGCCTTTAATTTGTACAACTTTAACACCGCAGACAATCTTGTGAATTTTGTACAACCATTATACAATGGTTTCTCTGCATCGCTTACCAACCTCTCGAACATTTTGGGACAATCATTAAGATCTTCTTCAAGCGCTTCTGCAATCTCTTCGACTCGATCATAATCGTATGTATCTGTGCAATCGTCATTTGAAGCATAGGTCCTCTTATCCCCCGATTCAACATTCTCGTTACTTTTCTCACCATGCAAATTCCAATATGTATAACTTCTATCAATTCCATACCGTATTAAATGCGATGCCAACTGAACTGCGTCAACCCGATTCCTATAACAGCAATACAAACAAGGACATGCCATTCGACTGGGGTCTTTGGCGTGCGCAACAACAAACTTAACAAACTCTGAAACACCATTCTCGTAGTCTTTCGACAATCGATTAAAATACATCCATGTCTTATCCATATCAACTAATTAGTGCACAAAACAGTATACTGTGTTTCTGTCAAAACGCAAAGTATACACGAAATGGATCCGTATCAAGAAAACGCAACATACAAAAGGCAATTTAAGACAAATTCATCACAATACTAGTAATTTGAGGAAGAAATTTACCTCGGATTTATCGAACTCAAGCAAACGCGGAGAATGAGCGTGTATGTCGAACTGGGCCAGAAAACGCTGCTAATTCAAAGAAAAGAAAACTTATATTATAAAAAATAGGATGAATGTACATGAACATTTCACTAAGCGACATGAATGAATGTAAGTGAAACTAACATGATAAACCAAATTTAATACAAGCTATAAATCAAACGTAACAAAATCCGGGCAACCATGAACAAACATGCACATGAACTATTACAACATGAAAATCAAGTTCTAAATAGGCTTCGAACCTTCAAACAAAATTTCGGGCAACAACTATGCACATGAACTAGAGCTTGATAATATCGTTTCAAACATGCTTAATATCAACGGTAACAAAATCTGGGCAGCCATGAACAAACTTAGTAACGCGCATTAAAGCTCTTCTAAAACACTCTCAAAATCAATGACAGTTACCAAAACTATGCTACAACCGATTTACTCATTATTCTCAAGTTAAACATGTAGCAACACAAACTCATTACATTGAAACTTCTCTGGATAACATACTAACAATATCCGAAACGCTTCATCCACTCAAAACCAACAAACAGTAATTATTTGTAATTGTCAAACATCTTACATTGTAACATTAGTACATACAGAGAGATTCTACATTGTCAAACATCTTACATTGACACAAACACTTAAACAATGGGAGACATGCATACAGAGAGATTCTAGCATACAATACTAAAAAGTAATAGAGAAGCCTATCAACACCAAATCATGGACAATACAAAGATAAAAAATCAACACATAACAAATGCTTTTAATATTACTCAACATATAACTACATTCTTGCCAACTATAACTCCTTTTGATTTGAAATATACACAAACAAACAACACCAGTTATTTAATCCTAAACTAACTAGTAAGCTAGAAAAACAAAATGCCATATTCTTGATTCCAATACTTAAGCTAGTAATATGATCAATATTCAACTTCTTGCATGCATTTCATAGATAAATACTAACAACATTTCATATCAACTTCTTGCATATTAACAACAACAACATAACCTTTACCAATGTATTTTTCTTTCAAATTTCAAACTCTAATGCTTTTCATATTCAATCACTACAAATCTGTGAAACGAATAAAATCCCTTTCTGGAAATCGAAACAGAGAGAACATGTTGTTGCTGGAAACTACACGAAATAGAGAAGCCATGGAAGAAGAAGAAACTTACCAAGGATAAGATGAACCCAGACAAAGAGGACTGACGGCGGCGAGTGAACGTAGGAGTCAACGCAGAGAGAACGCAGCAAGAGTGAAGATGAACAGCGCAAAAGGGATTCTGGTAATGAAATCGTATTTAGGGTTCTGATTTTAATTTTAAAATAATGTATGAAAGCGATTTTAAAAGCGCTTTCATATGCCCAGATATAAGAGCGCATTTTTCTCCAAAAGCGTTTTCGTATGATAGGCCTATGAAAGCGCTTTTAAAAGCGCTTTCGTAAGGCCACCTATAAGAGCGCTTTTCAAAAGCGCTTTCGTAGGACCACCTATAAGAGCGCTTTTCAAAAGCGCTTTCGTAGGTTAGATATTTCAAATGCCTATCAAAGCGTTTTCTGAAAAGCGCTTTCTTAGGATACCCTATGAAAGCGCTTTTTTAACCGAATTTTTTTAAAGGCTACGAAAGCGCTTTCTCTAAAAAGCGCTTTCTTAGAGGCACTGCCAAAAATTATTTTTTTTGTAGTGAATATTTATGAGTTTGAAATGTTGTTCATCTATGCCCATTTTTCTATATATTAAAAACATTTACAATTTTAATTTTTTAATATTACATTATTTATTTTTGTTCAAAGGAATTTTTTAATTCTTAAATTAATATATATATATATATATATATATGTGTGTGTGTGTGAGAATACAACTCACTAAAGTAATGGTTGGGAGTTAGGACAAACTTTTTCATGAATTTATTAATTAAATTAAATTAAAGTTTGACATTTAAAAATAAAAAACAAAATGATAATAATATATGAAATTATATTTTATGAAATACAATAACTATTACTTTTACATGTTATTATTTTGAAAATAACTCATTAAAAATTCGTTAGATAGTAAAAACTATATGATGAACAAATTTTTTTTAGCAAAAAAAAAAGTTAAAGTTAATTTTTAAAAATATCGTCAAAATAAAAATGCAAATAATTGTAATACATTAATTAAAATTTTATCACATTTCAATTTTATTTTCTTATTTTTTGAGAATTAATTTATTAAAAAAACTATTTAAAACATATTATACATAAACAAATATTTATCACTAAACTACTTACAAAACATAGAAAGAATATTGCATAAAATATTTCTCATGGCTAAACGTAATAGAAAATTTTGACAAAAATTTGTTATTGACATTTTTTTTTTGTATTGCAATTATAGTCATAGAGAAATGGAATGTGCCTCAGTTGATAGTTGATCAGTGGTTTTTACACAATTATTTCTCATATATTTTACATAGAGTTTCTTGCCAGTGTCAAACGTTTTATTTCATTTTACCGCATTTAATACTTTGGTTGTGTGTTTTAATGATTCCAGGTTCAAAAGAATAATTCGGGACTAATCGATGAAAAACTCAGAGTTTCAGAGAAAGTCAAAAATTAACCTACAGAAGACCTGACAAGGCCACCCGTGTCACTTGACACTTGTCGTGCCAGGATGAGAATGTTGGCCAAAGCGGAAGTCAAGGTGTGATACGACCACCCGTGTCATCTAACATTGGGTGTGTCACCATACATTGGGCGTGTAAGGAAGCCTAAACCAAGAATTTACATATTAAATTGCCAAAGTCCAGAACGGGCACCCGTGTTGCCTGACACGGCCGTGTCAGCTTGTGAAGTTGATTTTGGTATTTTGGGTTACTTTGTTCATTATTTGGTCCGTGAGAGTGTTTTGGGTATTTCCAACCGACCTAAATGAGTTTTTGCTATTTGGAGTAATTTCCAAGATGAATTAGGGGACATTTTAGACGATTGAAGATTGGCACGATTAAAGATTTGGTTTTTGAAGAGCTTTGGAGACAGAGATTCCTTCATGTGCGATAGCAATTGTAGATCGAATAATAATCCTATAATAACAAGAATTTTCTTGATAACCAAGTGCTTGGCCTCATCACTAATTTTAATGGACATTGAAATTAGGATAGAAATTAAAGGTATTTAACTAAGGACTTAGAAAAAAATAATTTTTAGAACCGGTAGTTGATGTTGATGAACTTGTTGAAAAGAGCAAGAGTTAAAGTTATCATATGACAAATCACACACTCACCCCTAGCATGCTTTAATCACACTAGTAAAAAGTCATATTTTACATTCTACTATTTTAAACACATGCAAGGATTTATTCCAAGCAAAACACAACTGATAGATTTTGTTTAATTGAAACATAATTTTAACTCAGTATTGTAACGCAGTCCTAGAGATCAATATCTTGGGAATTTCCTACTATTACTACATTGAAAAAATAGTACACTTTCTATTTTTCCGATCAAGTTTTTGGCACCGTTGTCGGGGACTGCAAACGTACAGAGTTCTAATTTTGTTCAATTAAAATTTTGTTACTCATCAACTAAAATTTTATTTTCAGTTTAATTGTTCTTATTTTTTTCTGTCGTTACTATTCTGCGTCTAATATTTTTAGGCGAGAACACCCCTCAACTAATTTTCCTTTTGATGCAGATATTGAAAGGACGCCAAAAAATGTTCCTTCCTTTCTCATTAAGCGTGTGTTTGGATGCGATTTCATAGGAATGTGTCAGAAACTATTTTTTCTCTTCAATGTGATTGATACTTTCTGTATTATTTATTAATATCTAATTTGTGTTGATTCATTTTTGGACTAGGTTATATTCCTTGTTTTTTGTTGGAGTTTATCATTTATGGTGCTCAGAGGGAGATACTAGCTTGTAGTGTGATTCAAGCATAGTGTCTATCACATGTTACTATGTTCAATTGGTATTATTTTTCAAAATTATTATCTCTGTAGAAGAGTTAGTTTTATTGTCATGTCCAGTGAGTAATGTTTCTGTCCGTGCTTAAAAGATGTCTACATTATAAGAATTTTAGCATTCCTTGTTTAACTTCTACTAAATAAGGCCTATCAAGATTTTATTGTTGCAACATCAAGTCATCAACTATTCTTGAATCCGAATAAAATTATATTTCAAACAAACCACATCAACCAAGAAAATTGTGACAAAGATTTGTTATCGACATTTATTGTTTGTATTGCAATTATAGTCATAGAGAAATGGAATGTTTCTCACTTGATAATTGATCAGTGTTTTTTACATAATTATTTCTCATATATTTTACATAGAGTTTCTTGTCAGTGTCAGACGTTTTATTTCATTTTATTGCATTTTATACTTTGGTTGTGTGTTTTAATGTTTTCAGGTTCAAAAGAATAATTCGGAACTAATCGATGCAAAACTCATAGTTTCGAGAGAAGTCAAAATTAACCTACACAAGGCCTAACAAGGTCACCGTGTCACTTGACACTTGTCGTGCGGGATTAGAAAGTTGGCCAAAGCGGAAGTCAAGGTGTGATCGACCACCCGTGTCACCTAACATTGGTGTCACGGACATTGGGCGTGTAAGGATGCCTGAACCAAGAATTTACATATTAAATTGCCTAAGTCCAAAACGGGCACCCGTGTCAGCTTTTGAAGTTGATTTTAGTGTTTTGGGTTACTTTGTTCATTAGTTGGCCCGTGAGAGTGTGTTGGGTATTTCCAACCGACCTAAATGAGTTTTTACTATTTGGAGCGGTTCCAAGATGAATTAGGGGACATTTTAGGCGATTGAAGATTGTACGATTAAAGATTTGGTTTTTGAAGAGCTTTGGAGACAGAGATTCCTTCATGTGCGATAGCAATTGTAGATCGAATAATAATCCTATAATAACAAGAATTTTCTTGATAACCAAGTGCTTGGCCTCATCACTAATTTTAATGGACATTGAAATTAGGATAGAAATTAAAGGTATTTAACTAAGGACTTAGAAAAATAATTTTTAGAACCGGTAGTTGATGTTGATGAACTTGTTGAAAAGAGCAAGAGTTAAAGTTATCATATGACAAATCACACACTCACCTAGCATGCTTTAATCACACTAGTAAAAGTCATATTTTACATTCTACTATTTTAAACACATGCAAGGATTTATTCCAAGCAAAACACAATGATAGATTTTGTTTAATTGAAACATAATTTTAACTCAGTATTGTAACGCATCCTAGAGATCAATATCTTGGGAATTTCCTACTATTACTACATTGAAAAAATAGTACACTTTCTATTTTTCCGATCAAGTTTTTGGCACCGTTGTCGGGGACTGCAAACGTACAGAGTTCTAATTTTGTTCAATTAAAATTTTGTTGCTCATCAACTAAAATTTTATTTTCAGTTTAATTGTTCTTATTTTTTTCTGTCGTTACTATTCTGCGTCTAATTTTTTAGGCGAGAACACCCCTCAACTAATTTTCCTTTTGATGCAGATATTGAAAGGACGCCAAAAAATGTTCCTTCCTTTCTCATTAAGCGTGTGTTTGGATGCGATTTCATAGGAATGTGTCAGAAACTATTTTTTCTCTTCAATGTGATTGATACTTTCTGTATTATTTATTAATATCTAATTTGTGTTGATTCATTTTTGGACTAGGTTATATTCCTTGTTTTTTGTTGGAGTTTATCATTTATGGTGCTCAGAGGGAGATACTAGCTTGTAGTGTGATTCAAGCATAGTGTCTATCACATGTTACTATGTTCAATTGGTATTATTTTTCAAAATTATTATCTCTGTAGAAGAGTTAGTTTTATTGTCATGTCCAGTGAGTAATGTTTCTGTCCGTGCTTAAAAGATGTCTACATTATAAGAATTTTAGCATTCCTTGTTTAACTTCTACTAAATAAGGCCTATCAAGATTTTATTGTTGCAACATCAAGTCATCAACTATTCTTGAATCCGAATAAAATTATATTTCAAACAAACCACATCAACCAAGAAAATTGTGACAAAGATTTGTTATCGACATTTATTGTTTGTATTGCAATTATAGTCATAGAGAAATGGAATGTTTCTCACTTGATAATTGATCAGTGTTTTTTACATAATTATTTCTCATATATTTTACATAGAGTTTCTTGTCAGTGTCAGACGTTTTATTTCATTTTATTGCATTTTATACTTTGGTTGTGTGTTTTAATGTTTTCAGGTTCAAAAGAATAATTCGGAACTAATCGATGCAAAACTCATAGTTTCAGAGAAAGTCAAAAATTAACCTACACAAGGCCTAACAAGGTCACCCGTGTGACTTGACACTTGTCGTGCCAGGATTAGAATGTTGGCCAAAGCGGAAGTCAAGGTGTGATACGACCACCCGTGTCACCTAACATTGGGCGTGTCACCAGACATTGGGCGTGTAAGGATGCCTGAACCAAGAATTTACATATTAAATTGCCTAAGTCCAAAACGGGCACCCGTGTCAGCTTTTGAAGTTGATTTTAGTGTTTTGGGTTACTTTGTTCATTAGTTGGCCCGTGAGAGTGTGTTGGGTATTTCCAACCGACCTAAATGAGTTTTTACTATTTGGAGCAGTTTCCAAGATGAATTAGGGGACATTTTAGACGATTGAAGATTGGCACGATTAAAGATTTGGTTTTTGAAGAGCTTTGGAGACAGAGATTCCTTCATGTGCGATAGCAATTGTAGATCGAATAATAATCCTATAATAACAAGAATTTTCTTGATAACCAAGTGCTTGGCCTCATCACTAATTTTAATGGACATTGAAATTAGGATAGAAATTAAAGGTATTTAACTAAGGACTTAGAAAAAAATAATTTTTAGAACCGGTAGTTGATGTTGATGAACTTGTTGAAAAGAGCAAGAGTTAAAGTTATCATATGACAAATCACACACTCACCCCTAGCATGCTTTAATCACACTAGTAAAAAGTCATATTTTACATTCTACTATTTTAAACACATGCAAGGATTTATTCCAAGCAAAACACAACTGATAGATTTTGTTTAATTGAAACATAATTTTAACTCAGTATTGTAACGCAGTCCTAGAGATCAATATCTTGGGAATTTCCTACTATTACTACATTGAAAAAATAGTACACTTTCTATTTTTCCGATCAAGTTTTTGGCACCGTTGTCGGGGACTGCAAACGTACAGAGTTCTAATTTTGTTCAATTAAAATTTTGTTGCTCATCAACTAAAATTTTATTTTCAGTTTAATTGTTCTTATTTTTTTCTGTCGTTACTATTCTGCGTCTAATTTTTTAGGCGAGAACACCCCACAACTAATTTTCCTTTTGATGCAGATATTGAAAGGACCCCAAAAAATGTTCCTTCCTTTCTCATTAAGCGTGTGTTTGGATGCGATTTCATAGGAATGTGTCAGAAACTATTTTTTCTCTTCAATGTGATTGATACTTTCTGTATTATTTATTAATATCTAATTTGTGTTGATTCATTTTTGGACTAGGTTATATTCCTTGTTTTTTGTTGGAGTTTATCATTTATGGTGCTCAGAGGGAGATACTAGCTTGTAGTGTGATTCAAGCATAGTGTCTATCACATGTTACTATGTTCAATTGGTATTATTTTTCAAAATTATTATCTCTGTAGAAGAGTTAGTTTTATTGTCATGTCCAGTGAGTAATGTTTCTGTCCGTGCTTAAAAGATGTCTACATTATAAGAATTTTAGCATTCCTTGTTTAACTTCTACTAAATAAGGCCTATCAAGATTTTATTGTTGCAACATCAAGTCATCAACTATTCTTGAATCCGAATAAAATTATATTTCAAACAAACCACATCAACCAAGAAAATTGTGACAAAGATTTGTTATCGACATTTATTGTTTGTATTGCAATTATAGTCATAGAGAAATGGAATGTTTCTCACTTGATAATTGATCAGTGTTTTTTACATAATTATTTCTCATATATTTTACATAGAGTTTCTTGTCATTGTCGACGTTTTATTTCATTTTATTACATTTTATACTTTGGTTGTGTGTTTTAATGTTTTCAGATTCAAAAGAATAATTCGGAACTAATCGATGCAAAACTCATAGTTTCAGAGAAAGTCAAAAATTAACCTACACAAGGCCTAACAAGGTCACCGTGTGACTTGACACTTGTCGTGCTGGATTAGAATGTTGGCCAAAGCGGAAGTCAAGGTGTGATCGACCACCCGTGTCACCTAACATTGGGCGTGTCACGGACATTGGGTGTAAGGATGCTCGACCAAGAATTTACATATTAAATTGCCTAAGTCCAAAGCGGGCACCGTGTCGACTTTTGAAGTTGATTTTAGTGTTTTGGGTTACTTTGTTCATTAGTTGGCCCGTGAGAGTGTGTTGGGTATTTCCAACCGACCTAAATGAGTTTTACTATTTGGAGCAGTTTCCAAGATGAATTAGGGACATTTTAGACGATTGAAGATTGGCACGATTAAAGATTTGGTTTTGAAGAGCTTTGGAGAGAGATTCCTTCATGTGCGATAGCAATTGTAGATCGAATAATAATCCTATAATAACAAGAATTTTCTTGATAACCAAGTGCTTGGCCTCATCACTAATTTTAATGGACATTGAAATTAGGATAGAAATTAAAGGTATTTAACTAAGGACTTAGAAAAAAATAATTTTTAGAACCGGTAGTTGATGTTGATGAACTTGTTGAAAAGAGCAAGAGTTAAAGTTATCATATGACAAATCACACACTCACCCCTAGCATGCTTTAATCACACTAGTAAAAGGTCATATTTTACATTCTACTATTTTAAACACATGCAAGGATTTATTCCAAGCAAAACACAACTGATAGATTTTGTTTAATTGAAACATAATTTTAACTCGATGTTATGCATCCTAGAGATCAATATCTTGGGAATTTCCTACTATTACTACATTGAAAAAATAGTACACTTTCTATTTTTCCGATCAAGTTTTTTGCACCGTTGTCGGGGACTGCAAACGTACAGAGTTCTAATTTTGTTCAATTAAAATTTTGTTGCTCATCAACTAAAATTTTATTTTCAGTTTAATTGTTCTTATTTTTTTCTGTCGTTACTATTCTGCGTCTAATTTTTAGGAGAACACCCTCAACTAATTTTCCTTTTGATGCAGATATTGAAAGGACGCCAAAAAATGTTCCTTCCTTTCTCATTAAGCGTGTGTTTGGATGCGATTTCATAGGAATGTGTCAGAAACTATTTTTTCTCTTCAATGTGATTGATACTTTCGTATTATTTATTAATATCTAATTTGTGTTGATTCATTTTGGACTAGGTTATATTCCTTGTTATTTTTGGAGTTTATCATTTATGGTGCTCGAGAGGAGATACTAGCTTGAAGTGTGATTCAAGCATTGTGTCTATCACATGTTACTATGTTCGGTTGGTATTATTTTTTAAAATTATTATCTCCGTAGAAGAGTTAGTTTTATTGTCATGTCCAGTGAGTAACGTTTTTTTCCGTGCTTCAAAGATGTCTACATTATAATAATTTTAGCATTCCTTGTTTAACTGTTACTGAATAAGGCCTATCAAGATTTTGTTGTTGCAACATCAAGTCATCAACTATTCTTGAATTCGAATAAAATTATATTTCAAACAAACCACATCAACCAAGAAAATTGTGACAAAGATTTGTTATCGACATTTATTGTTTGTATTGCAATTATAGTCATAGAGAAATGGAATGTTTCTCACTTGATAATTGATCAGTGTTTTTTACATAATTATTTCTCATATATTTTACATAGAGTTTCTTGTCAGTGTCAGACGTTTTATTTCATTTTATTGCATTTTATACTTTGGTTGTGTGTTTTAATGTTTTCAGGTTCAAAAGAATAATTCGGAACTAATCGATGCAAAACTCATAGTTTCAGAGAAAGTAAAAAATTAACCTACACAAGGCCTAACAAGGTCACCCGTGTCACTTGACACTTGTCATGCCAGGATTAGAATGTTGGCCAAAGCGGAAGTCAAGGTGTGATACGACCACCCGTGTCACCTAACATTGGGCGTGTCACCAGACATTGGGCGTGTAAGGATGCCTGAACCAAGAATTTACATATTAAATTGCCTAAGTCCAAAACGGGCACCCGTGTCAGCTTTTGAAGTTGATTTTAGTGTTTTGGGTTACTTTGTTCATTAGTTGGCCCGTGAGAGTGTGTTGGGTATTTCCAACCGACCTAAATGAGTTTTTACTATTTGGAGCAGTTTCCAAGATGAATTAGGGGACATTTTAGACGATTGAAGATTGGCACGATAGAAGATTGGGTTTTTGAAGAGCTTTGGAGACGGAGATTCCTACATGTACGATAGCAATTGAAGATCGAATAATAATCCTATAATAATAAGAATTTTCTTGATAACCAAATGCTTGGCGTCATCACTATTTTTAATGGACATTCATATTAGGATAGAATGTAAAGGTATTTCACTAAGGACTTAGAGAAAGATAATTTTTAGAACCGGTAGTTGATGTTGATGAACTTGCTGAAAAGAGCAAGAGTTAAATTTATCATATGACAAATCACACGTTCACCCCTAGCATGCTTTAATCAGACTAGTAAAAAGTCATATTTTACATTCTACTATTTTAAACACATGCAAGGATTTATTCCAAGCAAAACACAACTGATAGATTTTGTTTAATTGAAACATAATTTTAACTCAGTATTGTAACGCAGTCCTAGAGATCAATATCTTGGGAATTTCCTACTATTACTACATTGAAAAAATAGTACACTTTCTATTTTTCCGATCAAGTTTTTGGCACCGTTGTCGGGGACTGCAAACGTACAGAGTTCTAATTTTGTTCAATTAAAATTTTGTTGCTCATCAACTAAAATTTTATTTTCAGTTTAATTGTTCTTATTTTTTTCTGTCGTTACTATTCTGCGTCTAATTTTTTAGGCGAGAACACCCCTCAACTAATTTTCCTTTTGATGCAGATATTGAAAGGACGCCAAAAAATGTTCCTTCCTTTCTCATTAAGCGTGTGTTTGGATGCGATTTCATAGGAATGTGTCAGAAACTATTTTTTCTCTTCAATGTGATTGATACTTTCTGTATTATTTATTAATATCTAATTTGTGTTGATTCATTTTTGGACTAGGTTATATTCCTTGTTATTTTTTGGAGTTTATCATTTATGGTGCTCAGAGGGAGATACTAGCTTGAAGTGTGATTCAAGCATTGTGTCTATCACATGTTACTATGTTCATTGGTATTATTTTTTAAAATTATTATCTCCGTAGAAGAGTTAGTTTTATTGTCATGTCCATGAGTAACGTTTTTCCGTGCTTCAAAGATGTCTACATTATAATAATTTTAGCATTCCTTGTTTAACTGTTACTGAATAAGGCCTATCAAGATTTTGTTGTTGCAACATCAAGTCATCAACTATTCTTGAATTCGAATAAAATTATATTTCAAACAAACCACATCAACCAAGAAAATTGTGACAAAGATTTGTTATCGACATTTATTGTTTGTATTGCAATTATAGTCATAGAGAAATGGAATGTTTCTCACTTGATAATTGATCAGTGTTTTTTACATAATTATTTCTCATATATTTTACATAGAGTTTCTTGTCAGTGTCAGACGTTTTATTTCATTTTATTGCATTTTATACTTTGGTTGTGTGTTTTAATGTTTTCAGGTTCAAAAGAATAATTCGGAACTAATCGATGCAAAACTCATAGTTTCAGAGAAAGTAAAAAATTAACCTACACAAGGCCTAACAAGGTCACCCGTGTGACTTGACACTTGTCGTGCCAGGATTAGAATGTTGGCCAAAGCGGAAGTCAAGGTGTGATACGACCACCCGTGTCACCTAACATTGGGCGTGTCACCAGACATTGGGCGTGTAAGGATGCCTGAACCAAGAATTTACATATTAAATTGCCTAAGTCCAAAACGGGCACCCGTGTCAGCTTTTGAAGTTGATTTTAGTGTTTTGGGTTACTTTGTTCATTAGTTGGCCCGTGAGAGTGTGTTGGGTATTTCCAACCGACCTAAATGAGTTTTTACTATTTGGAGCAGTTTCCAAGATGAATTAGGGGACATTTTAGACGATTGAAGATTGGCACGATAGAAGATTGGGTTTTTGAAGAGCTTTGGAGACGGAGATTCCTACATGTACGATAGCAATTGAAGATCGAATAATAATCCTATAATAATAAGAATTTTCTTGATAACCAAATGCTTGGCGTCATCACTATTTTTAATGGACATTCATATTAGGATAGAATGTAAAGGTATTTCACTAAGGACTTAGAGAAAGATAATTTTTAGAACCGGTAGTTGATGTTGATGAACTTGCTGAAAAGAGCAAGAGTTAAATTTATCATATGACAAATCACACGTTCACCCCTAGCATGCTTTAATCAGACTAGTAAAAAGTCATATTTTACATTCTACTATTTTAAACACATGCAAGGATTTATTCCAAGCAAAACACAACTGATAGATTTTGTTTAATTGAAACATAATTTTAACTCAGTATTGTAACGCAGTCCTAGAGATCAATATCTTGGGAATTTCCTACTATTACTACATTGAAAAAATAGTACACTTTCTATTTTTCCGATCAAGTTTTTGGCACCGTTGTCGGGGACTGCAAACGTACAGAGTTCTAATTTTGTTCAATTAAAATTTTGTTGCTCATCAACTAAAATTTTATTTTCAGTTTAATTGTTCTTATTTTTTTCTGTCGTTACTATTCTGCGTCTAATTTTTTAGGCGAGAACACCCCTCAACTAATTTTCCTTTTGATGCAGATATTGAAAGGACGCCAAAAAATGTTCCTTCCTTTCTCATTAAGCGTGTGTTTGGATGCGATTTCATAGGAATGTGTCAGAAACTATTTTTTCTCTTCAATGTGATTGATACTTTCGTATTATTTATTAATATCTAATTTGTGTTGATTCATTTTGGACTAGGTTATATTCCTTGTTATTTTTGGAGTTTATCATTTATGGTGCTCGAGGAGATACTAGCTTGAAGTGTGATTCAAGCATTGTGTCTATCACATGTTACTATGTTCAGTTGGTATTATTTTTTTAAAATTATTATCTCCGTAGAAGAGTTAGTTTTATTGTCATGTCCAGTGAGTAACGTTTTTTTCCGTGCTTCAAAGATGTCTACATTATAATAATTTTAGCATTCCTTGTTTAACTGTTACTGAATAAGGCCTATCAAGATTTTGTTGTTGCAACATCAAGTCATCAACTATTCTTGAATTCGAATAAAATTATATTTCAAACAAACCACATCAACCAAGAAAATTGTGACAAAGATTTGTTATCGACATTTATTGTTTGTATTGCAATTATAGTCATAGAGAAATGGAATGTTTCTCACTTGATAATTGATCAGTGTTTTTTACATAATTATTTCTCATATATTTTACATAGAGTTTCTTGTCAGTGTCAGACGTTTTATTTCATTTTATTGCATTTTATACTTTGGTTGTGTGTTTTAATGTTTTCAGGTTCAAAAGAATAATTCGGAACTAATCGATGCAAAACTCATAGTTTCAGAGAAAGTAAAAAATTAACCTACACAAGGCCTAACAAGGTCACCCGTGTGACTTGACACTTGTCGTGCCAGGATTAGAATGTTGGCCAAAGCGGAAGTCAAGGTGTGATACGACCACCCGTGTCACCTAACATTGGGCGTGTCACCAGACATTGGGCGTGTAAGGATGCCTGAACCAAGAATTTACATATTAAATTGCCTAAGTCCAAAACGGGCACCCGTGTCAGCTTTTGAAGTTGATTTTAGTGTTTTGGGTTACTTTGTTCATTAGTTGGCCCGTGAGAGTGTGTTGGGTATTTCCAACCGACCTAAATGAGTTTTTACTATTTGGAGCAGTTTCCAAGATGAATTAGGGGACATTTTAGACGATTGAAGATTGGCACGATTAAAGATTTGGTTTTTGAAGAGCTTTGGAGACAGAGATTCCTTCATGTGCGATAGCAATTGTAGATCGAATAATAATCCTATAATAACAAGAATTTTCTTGATAACCAAGTGCTTGGCCTCATCACTAATTTTAATGGACATTGAAATTAGGATAGAAATTAAAGGTATTTAACTAAGGACTTAGAAAAAAATAATTTTTAGAACCGGTAGTTGATGTTGATGAACTTGTTGAAAAGAGCAAGAGTTAAAGTTATCATATGACAAATCACACACTCACCCCTAGCATGCTTTAATCACACTAGTAAAAAGTCATATTTTACATTCTACTATTTTAAACACATGCAAGGATTTATTCCAAGCAAAACACAATGATAGATTTTGTTTAATTGAAACATAATTTTAACTCGATTGTAGATCCTAGAGATCAATATCTTGGGAATTTCCTACTATTACTACATTGAAAAAATAGTACACTTTCTATTTTTCCGATCAAGTTTTTGGCACCGTTGTCGGGGACTGCAAACGTACAGAGTTCTAATTTTGTTCAATTAAAATTTTGTTGCTCATCAACTAAAATTTTATTTTCAGTTTAATTGTTCTTATTTTTTTCTGTCGTTACTATTCTGCGTCTAATTTTTTAGGCGAGAACACCCCTCAACTAATTTTCCTTTTGATGCAGATATTGAAAGGACGCCAAAAAATGTTCCTTCCTTTCTCATTAAGCGTGTGTTTGGATGCGATTTCATAGGAATGTGTCAGAAACTATTTTTTCTCTTCAATGTGATTGATACTTTCTGTATTATTTATTAATATCTAATTTGTGTTGATTCATTTTTGGACTAGGTTATATTCCTTGTTATTTTTTGGAGTTTATCATTTATGGTGCTCAGAGGGAGATACTAGCTTGAAGTGTGATTCAAGCATTGTGTCTATCACATGTTACTATGTTCGATTGGTATTATTTTTTAAAATTATTATCTCCGTAGAAGAGTTAGTTTTATTGTCATGTCCGTGAGTAACGTTTTTTTCCGTGCTTCAAAGATGTCTACATTATAATAATTTTAGCATTCCTTGTTTAACTGTTACTGAATAAGGCCTATCAAGATTTTGTTGTTGCAACATCAAGTCATCAACTATTCTTGAATTCGAATAAAATTATATTTCAAACAAACCACATCAACCAAGAAAATTGTGACAAAGATTTGTTATCGACATTTATTGTTTGTATTGCAATTATAGTCATAGAGAAATGGAATGTTTCTCACTTGATAATTGATCAGTGTTTTTTACATAATTATTTCTCATATATTTTACATAGAGTTTCTTGTCAGTGTCAGACGTTTTATTTCATTTTATTACATTTTATACTTTGGTTGTGTGTTTTAATGTTTTCAGGTTCAAAAGAATAATTCGGAACTAATCGATGCAAAACTCATAGTTTCAGAGAAAGTAAAAAATTAACCTACACAAGGCCTAACAAGGTCACCCGTGTGACTTGACACTTGTCGTGCCAGGATTAGAATGTTGGCCAAAGCGGAAGTCAAGGTGTGATACGACCACCCGTGTCACCTAACATTGGGCGTGTCACCAGACATTGGGCGTGTAAGGATGCCTGAACCAAGAATTTACATATTAAATTGCCTAAGTCCAAAACGGGCACCCGTGTCAGCTTTTGAAGTTGATTTTAGTGTTTTGGGTTACTTTGTTCATTAGTTGGCCCGTGAGAGTGTGTTGGGTATTTCCAACCGACCTAAATGAGTTTTTACTATTTGGAGCAGTTTCCAAGATGAATTAGGGGACATTTTAGACGATTGAAGATTGGCACGATAGAAGATTGGGTTTTTGAAGAGCTTTGGAGACGGAGATTCCTACATGTACGATAGCAATTGAAGATCGAATAATAATCCTATAATAATAAGAATTTTCTTGATAACCAAATGCTTGGCGTCATCACTATTTTTAATGGACATTCATATTAGGATAGAATGTAAAGGTATTTCACTAAGGACTTAGAGAAAGATAATTTTTAGAACCGGTAGTTGATGTTGATGAACTTGCTGAAAAGAGCAAGAGTTAAATTTATCATATGACAAATCACACGTTCACCCCTAGCATGCTTTAATCAGACTAGTAAAAAGTCATATTTTACATTCTACTATTTTAAACACATGCAAGGATTTATTCCAAGCAAAACACAACTGATAGATTTTGTTTAATTGAAACATAATTTTAACTCAGTATTGTAACGCAGTCCTAGAGATCAATATCTTGGGAATTTCCTACTATTACTACATTGAAAAAATAGTACACTTTCTATTTTTCCGATCAAGTTTTTGGCACCGTTGTCGGGGACTGCAAACGTACAGAGTTCTAATTTTGTTCAATTAAAATTTTGTTGCTCATCAACTAAAATTTTATTTTCAGTTTAATTGTTCTTATTTTTTTCTGTCGTTACTATTCTGCGTCTAATTTTTTAGGCGAGAACACCCCACAACTAATTTTCCTTTTGATGCAGATATTGAAAGGACCCCAAAAAATGTTCCTTCCTTTCTCATTAAGCGTGTGTTTGGATGCGATTTCATAGGAATGTGTCAGAAACTATTTTTTCTCTTCAATGTGATTGATACTTTCTGTATTATTTATTAATATCTAATTTGTGTTGATTCATTTTTGGACTAGGTTATATTCCTTGTTATTTTTTGGAGTTTATCATTTATGGTGCTCAGAGGGAGATACTAGCTTGAAGTGTGATTCAAGCATTGTGTCTATCACATGTTACTATGTTCGTTGGTATTATTTTTTAAAATTATTATCTCCGTAGAAGAGTTAGTTTTATTGTCATGTCCATTGAGTAACGTTTTTCCGTGCTTCAAAGATGTCTACATTATAATAATTTTAGCATTCCTTGTTTAATCATTCGAATAAGGCCTATCAAGATTTTGTTGTTGCAACATCAAGTCATCAACTATTCTTGAATTCGAATAAAATTATATTTCAAACAAACCACATCAACCAAGAAAATTGTGACAAAGATTTGTTATCGACATTTATTGTTTGTATTGCAATTATAGTCATAGAGAAATGGAATGTTTCTCACTTGATAATTGATCGATGTTTTTACATAATTATTTCTCATATATTTTACATAGAGTTTCTTGTCGATGTCGACGTTTTATTTCATTTTATTGCATTTTATACTTTGGTTGTGTGTTTTAATGTTTTCGTGTTCAAAAGAATAATTGAACTAATCGATGCAAAACTCATAGTTTGAGAAAGTAAAAATTAACCTACACAAGGCCTAACAAGGTCACCGTGTCACTTGACACTTGTCATGCAGGATTAGAATGTTGGCCAAAGCGAAGTCAAGGTGTGATACGACCACCCGTGTCACCTAACATTGGGCGTGTCACGGACATTGGGCGTGTAAGGATGCGAACCAAGAATTTACATATTAAATTGCCTAAGTCCAAAGCGGGCACCCGTGTCGACTTTTGAAGTTGATTTTAGTGTTTTGGGTTACTTTGTTCATTAGTTGGCCCGTGAGAGTGTGTTGGGTATTTCCAACCGACCTAAATGAGTTTTACTATTTGGAGCGGTTTCAAGATGAATTAGGGGACATTTTAGACGATTGAAGATTGGCACGATTAAAGATTTGGTTTTGAAGAGCTTTGGAGACGAGATTCCTTCATGTGCGATAGCAATTGTAGATCGAATAATAATCCTATAATAACAAGAATTTTCTTGATAACCAAGTGCTTGGCCTCATCACTAATTTTAATGGACATTGAAATTAGGATAGAAATTAAAGGTATTTAACTAAGGACTTAGAAAAAAATAATTTTTAGAACCGGTAGTTGATGTTGATGAACTTGTTGAAAAGAGCAAGAGTTAAAGTTATCATATGACAAATCACACACTCACCCCTAGCATGCTTTAATCACACTAGTAAAAAGTCATATTTTACATTCTACTATTTTAAACACATGCAAGGATTTATTCCAAGCAAAACACAACTGATAGATTTTGTTTAATTGAAACATAATTTTAACTCAGTATTGTAACGCAGTCCTAGAGATCAATATCTTGGGAATTTCCTACTATTACTACATTGAAAAAATAGTACACTTTCTATTTTTCCGATCAAGTTTTTGGCACCGTTGTCGGGGACTGCAAACGTACAGAGTTCTAATTTTGTTCAATTAAAATTTTGTTACTCATCAACTAAAATTTTATTTTCAGTTTAATTGTTCTTATTTTTTTCTGTCGTTACTATTCTGCGTCTAATTTTTTAGGCGAGAACACCCCTCAACTAATTTTCCTTTTGATGCAGATATTGAAAGGACGCCAAAAAATGTTCCTTCCTTTCTCATTAAGCGTGTGTTTGGATGCGATTTCATAGGAATGTGTCAGAAACTATTTTTTCTCTTCAATGTGATTGATACTTTCGTATTTATTAATATCTAATTTGTGTTGATTCATTTTTGGACTAGGTTATATTCCTTGTTATTTTTTGGAGTTTATCATTTATGGTGCTCAGAGGGAGATACTAGCTTGAAGTGTGATTCAAGCATTGTGTCTATCACATGTTACTATGTTCAGTTGGTATTATTTTTTTAAAATTATTATCTCCGTAGAAGAGTTAGTTTTATTGTCATGTCCAGTGAGTAACGTTTTTTTCCGTGCTTCAAAGATGTCTACATTATAATAATTTTAGCATTCCTTGTTTAACTGTTACTGAATAAGGCCTATCAAGATTTTGTTGTTGCAACATCAAGTCATCAACTATTCTTGAATTCGAATAAAATTATATTTCAAACAAACCACATCAACCAAGAAAATTGTGACAAAGATTTGTTATCGACATTTATTGTTTGTATTGCAATTATAGTCATAGAGAAATGGAATGTTTCTCACTTGATAATTGATCAGTGTTTTTTACATAATTATTTCTCATATATTTTACATAGAGTTTCTTGTCAGTGTCAGACGTTTTATTTCATTTTATTGCATTTTATACTTTGGTTGTGTGTTTTAATGTTTTCAGGTTCAAAAGAATAATTCGGAACTAATCGATGCAAAACTCATAGTTTCAGAGAAAGTCAAAAATTAACCTACACAAGGCCTAACAAGGTCACCCGTGTGACTTGACACTTGTCGTGCCAGGATTAGAATGTTGGCCAAAGCGGAAGTCAAGGTGTGATACGACCACCCGTGTCACCTAACATTGGGCGTGTCACCAGACATTGGGCGTGTAAGGATGCCTGAACCAAGAATTTACATATTAAATTGCCTAAGTCCAAAACGGGCACCCGTGTCAGCTTTTGAAGTTGATTTTAGTGTTTTGGGTTACTTTGTTCATTAGTTGGCCCGTGAGAGTGTGTTGGGTATTTCCAACCGACCTAAATGAGTTTTTACTATTTGGAGCAGTTTCCAAGATGAATTAGGGGACATTTTAGACGATTGAAGATTGGCACGATTAAAGATTTGGTTTTTGAAGAGCTTTGGAGACAGAGATTCCTTCATGTGCGATAGCAATTGTAGATCGAATAATAATCCTATAATAACAAGAATTTTCTTGATAACCAAGTGCTTGGCCTCATCACTAATTTTAATGGACATTGAAATTAGGATAGAAATTAAAGGTATTTAACTAAGGACTTAGAAAAAATAATTTTTAGAACCGTAGTTGATGTTGATGAACTTGTTGAAAAGAGCAAGAGTTAAAGTTATCATATGACAAATCACACACTCACCCCTAGCATGCTTTAATCACACTAGTAAAAAGTCATATTTTACATTCTACTATTTTAAACACATGCAAGGATTTATTCCAAGCAAAACACAACTGATAGATTTTGTTTAATTGAAACATAATTTTAACTCGATTTGTAACGCAATCCTAGAGATCAATATCTTGGGAATTTCCTACTATTACTACATTGAAAAAATAGTACACTTTCTATTTTTCCGATCAAGTTTTTGCACCGTTGTCGGGACGCAAACGTCTGAGTTCTAATTTTGTTCAATTAAAATTTTGTTGCTCATCAACTAAAATTTTATTTTCGCTTAATTGTTCTTATTTTTTTTCGTTACTATTGCGTCTAATTTTTAGGCGAGAACACCCTCAACTAATTTTCCTTTTGATGCGGATATTGAAAGGACGCCAAAAATGTTCCTTCCTTTCTCATTAAGCGTGTGTTTGGATGCGATTTCATAGGAATGTGTCGAAACTATTTTTCTCTTCAATGTGATTGATACTTTCAGATTATTTATTAATATCTAATTTGTGTTGATTCATTTTGGACTAGGTTATATTCCTTGTTATTTTTGGAGTTTATCATTTATGGTGCTCGAGAGGAGATACTAGCTTGAAGTGTGATTCAAGCATTGTGTCTATCACATGTTACTATGTTCGTTGGTATTATTTTTTAAAATTATTATCTCCGTAGAAGAGTTAGTTTTATTGTCATGTCCATGAGTAACGTTTTTTCGTGCTTCAAAGATGTCTACATTATAATAATTTTAGCATTCCTTGTTTAACTGTTACTGAATAAGGCCTATCAAGATTTTGTTGTTGCAACATCAAGTCATCAACTATTCTTGAATTCGAATAAAATTATATTTCAAACAAACCACATCAACCAAGAAAATTGTGACAAAGATTTGTTATCGACATTTATTGTTTGTATTGCAATTATAGTCATAGAGAAATGGAATGTTTCTCACTTGATAATTGATCAGTGTTTTTTACATAATTATTTCTCATATATTTTACATAGAGTTTCTTGTCAGTGTCAGACGTTTTATTTCATTTTATTACATTTTATACTTTGGTTGTGTGTTTTAATGTTTTCAGGTTCAAAAGAATAATTCGGAACTAATCGATGCAAAACTCATAGTTTCAGAGAAAGTAAAAAATTAACCTACACAAGGCCTAACAAGGTCACCCGTGTCACTTGACACTTGTCATGCCAGGATTAGAATGTTGGCCAAAGCGGAAGTCAAGGTGTGATACGACCACCCGTGTCACCTAACATTGGGCGTGTCACCAGACATTGGGCGTGTAAGGATGCCTGAACCAAGAATTTACATATTAAATTGCCTAAGTCCAAAACGGGCACCCGTGTCAGCTTTTGAAGTTGATTTTAGTGTTTTGGGTTACTTTGTTCATTAGTTGGCCCGTGAGAGTGTGTTGGGTATTTCCAACCGACCTAAATGAGTTTTTACTATTTGGAGCAGTTTCCAAGATGAATTAGGGGACATTTTAGACGATTGAAGATTGGCACGATTAAAGATTTGGTTTTTGAAGAGCTTTGGAGACAGAGATTCCTTCATGTGCGATAGCAATTGTAGATCGAATAATAATCCTATAATAACAAGAATTTTCTTGATAACCAAGTGCTTGGCCTCATCACTAATTTTAATGGACATTGAAATTAGGATAGAAATTAAAGGTATTTAACTAAGGACTTAGAAAAAAATAATTTTTAGAACCGGTAGTTGATGTTGATGAACTTGTTGAAAAGAGCAAGAGTTAAAGTTATCATATGACAAATCACACACTCACCCCTAGCATGCTTTAATCACACTAGTAAAAAGTCATATTTTACATTCTACTATTTTAAACACATGCAAGGATTTATTCCAAGCAAAACACAATCGATAGATTTTGTTTAATTGAAACATAATTTTAACTCGAGATTATAACGCATCCTAGAGATCAATATCTTGGGAATTTCCTACTATTACTACATTGAAAAATAGTACACTTTCTATTTTTCCGATCAAGTTTTTGGCACCGTTGTCGGGGACTGCAAACGTACAGAGTTCTAATTTTGTTCAATTAAAATTTTGTTGCTCATCAACTAAAATTTTATTTTCAGTTTAATTGTTCTTATTTTTTTTCGTTACTATTCGTCTAATTTTTAGGCGAGAACACCCTCAACTAATTTTCCTTTTGATGCAGATATTGAAAGGACGCCAAAAATGTTCCTTCCTTTCTCATTAAGCGTGTGTTTGGATGCGATTTCATAGGAATGTCGAAACTATTTTTCTCTTCAATGTGATTGATACTTTCTGTATTATTTATTAATATCTAATTTGTGTTGATTCATTTTTGGACTAGGTTATATTCCTTGTTATTTTTTGGAGTTTATCATTTATGGTGCTCAGAGGGAGATACTAGCTTGAAGTGTGATTCAAGCATTGTGTCTATCACATGTTACTATGTTCGTTGGTATTATTTTTTAAAATTATTATCTCCGTAGAAGAGTTAGTTTTATTGTCATGTCCATGAGTAACGTTTTTTCCGTGCTTCAAAGATGTCTACATTATAATAATTTTAGCATTCCTTGTTTAACTGTTACTGAATAAGGCCTATCAAGATTTTGTTGTTGCAACATCAAGTCATCAACTATTCTTGAATTCGAATAAAACTATATTTCAAACAAACCACATCAACCAAGAAAATTGTGACAAAGATTTGTTATCGACATTTATTGTTTGTATTGCAATTATAGTCATAGAGAAATGGAATGTTTCTCACTTGATAATTGATCGTTGTTTTTACATAATTATTTCTCATATATTTTACATAGAGTTTCTTGTCGATGTCGGACGTTTATTTCATTTTATTGCATTTTATACTTTGGTTGTGTGTTTTAATGTTTTCGTGTTCAAAAGAATAATTGAACTAATCGATGCAAAACTCATAGTTTCGAGAAAGTAAAAATTAACCTACACAAGGCCTAACAAGGTCACCGTGTGACTTGACACTTGTCGTGCGAGATTAGAATGTTGGCCAAAGCGAAGTCAAGGTGTGATACGACCACCCGTGTCACCTAACATTGGGCGTGTCACCGGACATTGGGTGTAAGGATGCTGAACCAAGAATTTACATATTAAATTGCCTAAGTCCAAAGGGCACCCGTGTCGACTTTTGAAGTTGATTTTAGTGTTTTGGGTTACTTTGTTCATTAGTTGGCCCGTGAGAGTGTTGGGTATTTCCAACCGACCTAAATGAGTTTTACTATTTGGAGCGGTTTCAAGATGAATTAGGGACATTTTAGACGATTGAAGATTGGCACGATTAAAGATTTGGTTTTTGAAGAGCTTTGGAGACAGAGATTCCTTCATGTGCGATAGCAATTGTAGATCGAATAATAATCCTATAATAACAAGAATTTTCTTGATAACCAAGTGCTTGGCCTCATCACTAATTTTAATGGACATTGAAATTAGGATAGAAATTAAAGGTATTTAACTAAGGACTTAGAAAAAAATAATTTTTAGAACCGGTAGTTGATGTTGATGAACTTGTTGAAAAGAGCAAGAGTTAAAGTTATCATATGACAAATCACACACTCACCCCTAGCATGCTTTAATCACACTAGTAAAAAGTCATATTTTACATTCTACTATTTTAAACACATGCAAGGATTTATTCCAAGCAAAACACAACTGATAGATTTTGTTTAATTGAAACATAATTTTAACTCAGTATTGTAACGCAGTCCTAGAGATCAATATCTTGGGAATTTCCTACTATTACTACATTGAAAAAATAGTACACTTTCTATTTTTCCGATCAAGTTTTTGGCACCGTTGTCGGGGACTGCAAACGTACAGAGTTCTAATTTTGTTCAATTAAAATTTTGTTACTCATCAACTAAAATTTTATTTTCAGTTTAATTGTTCTTATTTTTTTCTGTCGTTACTATTCTGCGTCTAATTTTTTAGGCGAGAACACCCCTCAACTAATTTTCCTTTTGATGCAGATATTGAAAGGACGCCAAAAAATGTTCCTTCCTTTCTCATTAAGCGTGTGTTTGGATGCGATTTCATAGGAATGTGTCAGAAACTATTTTTTCTCTTCAATGTGATTGATACTTTCTGTATTATTTATTAATATCTAATTTGTGTTGATTCATTTTTGGACTAGGTTATATTCCTTGTTATTTTTTGGAATTTATCATTTATGGTGCTCAGAGGGAGATACTAGCTTGAAGTGTGATTCAAGCATTGTGTCTATCACATGTTACTATGTTCAGTTGGTATTATTTTTTTAAAATTATTATCTCCGTAGAAGAGTTAGTTTTATTGTCATGTCCAGTGAGTAACGTTTTTTTCCGTGCTTCAAAGATGTCTACATTATAATAATTTTAGCATTCCTTGTTTAACTGTTACTGAATAAGGCCTATCAAGATTTTGTTGTTGCAACATCAAGTCATCAACTATTCTTGAATTCGAATAAAATTATATTTCAAACAAACCACATCAACCAAGAAAATTGTGACAAAGATTTGTTATCGACATTTATTGTTTGTATTGCAATTATAGTCATAGAGAATGGAATGTTTCTCACTTGATAATTGATCAGTGTTTTTTACATAATTATTTCTCATATATTTTACATAGAGTTTCTTGTCAGTGTCAGACGTTTTATTTCATTTTATTACATTTTATACTTTGGTTGTGTGTTTTAATGTTTTCAGGTTCAAAAGAATAATTCGGAACTAATCGATGCAAAACTCATAGTTTCGAGAAAGTCAAAATTAACCTACACAAGGCCTAACAAGGTCACCGGTGACTTGACACTTGTCGTGCAGGATTAGAATGTTGGCCAAAGTCAAGGTGTGATACGACCACCCGTGTCACCTAACATTGGGCGTGTCACGGACATTGGGCGTGTAAGGATGCTGAACCAAGAATTTACATATTAAATTGCCTAAGTCCAAACGGGCACCCGTGTCGACTTTTGAAGTTGATTTTAGTGTTTTGGGTTACTTTGTTCATTAGTTGGCCCGTGAGAGTGTGTTGGGTATTTCAACCGACCTAAATGAGTTTTTACTATTTGGAGCAGTTTCAAGATGAATTAGGGACATTTTAGACGATTGAAGATTGGCACGATTAAAGATTTGGTTTTGAAGAGCTTTGGAGAGAGATTCCTTCATGTGCGATAGCAATTGTAGATCGAATAATAATCCTATAATAACAAGAATTTTCTTGATAACCAAGTGCTTGGCCTCATCACTAATTTTAATGGACATTGAAATTAGGATAGAAATTAAAGGTATTTAACTAAGGACTTAGAAAAAATAATTTTAGAACCGGTAGTTGATGTTGATGAACTTGTTGAAAAGAGCAAGAGTTAAAGTTATCATATGACAAATCACACACTCACCCCTAGCATGCTTTAATCACACTAGTAAAAGTCATATTTTACATTCTACTATTTTAAACACATGCAAGGATTTATTCCAAGCAAAACACAATGATAGATTTTGTTTAATTGAAACATAATTTTAACTCGATTGTAACGCAGATCTAGAGATCAATATCTTGGGAATTTCCTACTATTACTACATTGAAAAAATAGTACACTTTCTATTTTTCCGATCAAGTTTTGGCACCGTTGTCGGGACCCAAACGTCTGAGTTCTAATTTTGTTCAATTAAAATTTTGTTGCTCATCAACTAAAATTTTATTTTCAGTTTAATTGTTCTTATTTTTTTCTGTCGTTACTATTCTGCGTCTAATTTTTTAGGCGAGAACACCCCTCAACTAATTTTCCTTTTGATGCAGATATTGAAAGGACGCCAAAAAATGTTCCTTCCTTTCTCATTAAGCGTGTGTTTGGATGCGATTTCATAGGAATGTGTCAGAAACTATTTTTTCTCTTCAATGTGATTGATACTTTCTGTATTATTTATTAATATCTAATTTGTGTTGATTCATTTTTGGACTAGGTTATATTCCTTGTTATTTTTTGGAGTTTATCATTTATGGTGCTCAGAGGGAGATACTAGCTTGAAGTGTGATTCAAGCATTGTGTCTATCACATGTTACTATGTTCAGTTGGTATTATTTTTTTAAAATTATTATCTCCGTAGAAGAGTTAGTTTTATTGTCATGTCCAGTGAGTAACGTTTTTTTCCGTGCTTCAAAGATGTCTACATTATAATAATTTTAGCATTCCTTGTTTAACTGTTACTCGAATAAGGCCTATCAAGATTTTGTTGTTGCAACATCAAGTCATCAACTATTCTTGAATTCGAATAAAATTATATTTCAAACAAACCACATCAACCAAGAAAATTGTGACAAAGATTTGTTATCGACATTTATTGTTTGTATTGCAATTATAGTCATAGAAATGGAATGTTTCTCACTTGATAATTGATCGTTGTTTTTACATAATTATTTCTCATATATTTTACATAGAGTTTCTTGTCGATTCGACGTTTTATTTCATTTTATTGCATTTTATACTTTGGTTGTGTGTTTTAATGTTTTCAGGTTCAAAAGAATAATTCGGAACTAATCGATGCAAAACTCATAGTTTCAGAGAAAGTAAAAAATTAACCTACACAAGGCCTAACAAGGTCACCCGTGTGACTTGACACTTGTCGTGCCAGGATTAGAATGTTGGCCAAAGCGGAAGTCAAGGTGTGATACGACCACCCGTGTCACCTAACATTGGGCGTGTCACCAGACATTGGGCGTGTAAGGATGCCTGAACCAAGAATTTACATATTAAATTGCCTAAGTCCAAAACGGGCACCCGTGTCAGCTTTTGAAGTTGATTTTAGTGTTTTGGGTTACTTTGTTCATTAGTTGGCCCGTGAGAGTGTGTTGGGTATTTCCAACCGACCTAAATGAGTTTTTACTATTTGGAGCAGTTTCCAAGATGAATTAGGGGACATTTTAGACGATTGAAGATTGGCACGATTAAAGATTTGGTTTTTGAAGAGCTTTGGAGACAGAGATTCCTTCATGTGCGATAGCAATTGTAGATCGAATAATAATCCTATAATAACAAGAATTTTCTTGATAACCAAGTGCTTGGCCTCATCACTAATTTTAATGGACATTGAAATTAGGATAGAAATTAAAGGTATTTAACTAAGGACTTAGAAAAAAATAATTTTTAGAACCGGTAGTTGATGTTGATGAACTTGTTGAAAAGAGCAAGAGTTAAAGTTATCATATGACAAATCACACACTCACCCCTAGCATGCTTTAATCACACTAGTAAAAAGTCATATTTTACATTCTACTATTTTAAACACATGCAAGGATTTATTCCAAGCAAAACACAACTGATAGATTTTGTTTAATTGAAACATAATTTTAACTCAGTATTGTAACGCAGTCCTAGAGATCAATATCTTGGGAATTTCCTACTATTACTACATTGAAAAAATAGTACACTTTCTATTTTTCCGATCAAGTTTTTGGCACCGTTGTCGGGGACTGCAAACGTACAGAGTTCTAATTTTGTTCAATTAAAATTTTGTTGCTCATCAACTAAAATTTTATTTTCAGTTTAATTGTTCTTATTTTTTTCTGTCGTTACTATTCTGCGTCTAATTTTTTAGGCGAGAACACCCCTCAACTAATTTTCCTTTTGATGCAGATATTGAAAGGACGCCAAAAAATGTTCCTTCCTTTCTCATTAAGCGTGTGTTTGGATGCGATTTCATAGGAATGTGTCAGAAACTATTTTTTCTCTTCAATGTGATTGATACTTTCTGTATTATTTATTAATATCTAATTTGTGTTGATTCATTTTTGGACTAGGTTATATTCCTTGTTATTTTTTGGAGTTTATCATTTATGGTGCTCAGAGGGAGATACTAGCTTGAAGTGTGATTCAAGCATTGTGTCTATCACATGTTACTATGTTCAGTTGGTATTATTTTTTTAAAATTATTATCTCCGTAGAAGAGTTAGTTTTATTGTCATGTCCAGTGAGTAACGTTTTTTTCCGTGCTTCAAAGATGTCTACATTATAATAATTTTAGCATTCCTTGTTTAACTGTTACTGAATAAGGCCTATCAAGATTTTGTTGTTGCAACATCAAGTCATCAACTATTCTTGAATTCGAATAAAATTATATTTCAAACAAACCACATCAACCAAGAAAATTGTGACAAAGATTTGTTATCGACATTTATTGTTTGTATTGCAATTATAGTCATAGAGAAATGGAATGTTTCTCACTTGATAATTGATCAGTGTTTTTTACATAATTATTTCTCATATATTTTACATAGAGTTTCTTGTCAGTGTCAGACGTTTTATTTCATTTTATTACATTTTATACTTTGGTTGTGTGTTTTAATGTTTTCAGGTTCAAAAGAATAATTCGGAACTAATCGATGCAAAACTCATAGTTTCAGAGAAAGTCAAAAATTAACCTACACAAGGCCTAACAAGGTCACCCGTGTGACTTGACACTTGTCGTGCCAGGATTAGAATGTTGGCCAAAGCGGAAGTCAAGGTGTGATACGACCACCCGTGTCACCTAACATTGGGCGTGTCACCAGACATTGGGCGTGTAAGGATGCCTGAACCAAGAATTTACATATTAAATTGCCTAAGTCCAAAACGGGCACCCGTGTCAGCTTTTGAAGTTGATTTTAGTGTTTTGGGTTACTTTGTTCATTAGTTGGCCCGTGAGAGTGTGTTGGGTATTTCCAACCGACCTAAATGAGTTTTTACTATTTGGAGCAGTTTCCAAGATGAATTAGGGGACATTTTAGACGATTGAAGATTGGCACGATAGAAGATTGGGTTTTTGAAGAGCTTTGGAGACGGAGATTCCTACATGTACGATAGCAATTGAAGATCGAATAATAATCCTATAATAATAAGAATTTTCTTGATAACCAAATGCTTGGCGTCATCACTATTTTTAATGGACATTCATATTAGGATAGAATGTAAAGGTATTTCACTAAGGACTTAGAGAAAGATAATTTTTAGAACCGGTAGTTGATGTTGATGAACTTGCTGAAAAGAGCAAGAGTTAAATTTATCATATGACAAATCACACGTTCACCCCTAGCATGCTTTAATCAGACTAGTAAAAAGTCATATTTTACATTCTACTATTTTAAACACATGCAAGGATTTATTCCAAGCAAAACACAACTGATAGATTTTGTTTAATTGAAACATAATTTTAACTCAGTATTGTAACGCAGTCCTAGAGATCAATATCTTGGGAATTTCCTACTATTACTACATTGAAAAAATAGTACACTTTCTATTTTTCCGATCAAGTTTTTGGCACCGTTGTCGGGGACTGCAAACGTACAGAGTTCTAATTTTGTTCAATTAAAATTTTGTTACTCATCAACTAAAATTTTATTTTCAGTTTAATTGTTCTTATTTTTTTCTGTCGTTACTATTCTGCGTCTAATTTTTTAGGCGAGAACACCCCTCAACTAATTTTCCTTTTGATGCAGATATTGAAAGGACGCCAAAAAATGTTCCTTCCTTTCTCATTAAGCGTGTGTTTGGATGCGATTTCATAGGAATGTGTCAGAAACTATTTTTTCTCTTCAATGTGATTGATACTTTCTGTATTATTTATTAATATCTAATTTGTGTTGATTCATTTTTGGACTAGGTTATATTCCTTGTTTTTTGTTGGAGTTTATCATTTATGGTGCTCAGAGGGAGATACTAGCTTGTAGTGTGATTCAAGCATAGTGTCTATCACATGTTACTATGTTCAATTGGTATTATTTTTCAAAATTATTATCTCTGTAGAAGAGTTAGTTTTATTGTCATGTCCAGTGAGTAATGTTTCTGTCCGTGCTTAAAAGATGTCTACATTATAAGAATTTTAGCATTCCTTGTTTAACTTCTACTAAATAAGGCCTATCAAGATTTTATTGTTGCAACATCAAGTCATCAACTATTCTTGAATCCGAATAAAATTATATTTCAAACAAACCACATCAACCAAGAAAATTGTGACAAAGATTTGTTATCGACATTTATTGTTTGTATTGCAATTATAGTCATAGAGAAATGGAATGTTTCTCACTTGATAATTGATCAGTGTTTTTTACATAATTATTTCTCATATATTTTACATAGAGTTTCTTGTCAGTGTCAGACGTTTTATTTCATTTTATTACATTTTATACTTTGGTTGTGTGTTTTAATGTTTTCAGGTTCAAAAGAATAATTCGGAACTAATCGATGCAAAACTCATAGTTTCAGAGAAAGTAAAAAATTAACCTACACAAGGCCTAACAAGGTCACCCGTGTCACTTGACACTTGTCATGCCAGGATTAGAATGTTGGCCAAAGCGGAAGTCAAGGTGTGATACGACCACCCGTGTCACCTAACATTGGGCGTGTCACCAGACATTGGGCGTGTAAGGATGCCTGAACCAAGAATTTACATATTAAATTGCCTAAGTCCAAAACGGGCACCCGTGTCAGCTTTTGAAGTTGATTTTAGTGTTTTGGGTTACTTTGTTCATTAGTTGGCCCGTGAGAGTGTGTTGGGTATTTCCAACCGACCTAAATGAGTTTTTACTATTTGGAGCAGTTTCCAAGATGAATTAGGGGACATTTTAGACGATTGAAGATTGGCACGATTAAAGATTTGGTTTTTGAAGAGCTTTGGAGACAGAGATTCCTTCATGTGCGATAGCAATTGTAGATCGAATAATAATCCTATAATAACAAGAATTTTCTTGATAACCAAGTGCTTGGCCTCATCACTAATTTTAATGGACATTGAAATTAGGATAGAAATTAAAGGTATTTAACTAAGGACTTAGAAAAAAATAATTTTTAGAACCGGTAGTTGATGTTGATGAACTTGTTGAAAAGAGCAAGAGTTAAAGTTATCATATGACAAATCACACACTCACCCCTAGCATGCTTTAATCACACTAGTAAAAAGTCATATTTTACATTCTACTATTTTAAACACATGCAAGGATTTATTCCAAGCAAAACACAACTGATAGATTTTGTTTAATTGAAACATAATTTTAACTCAGTATTGTAACGCAGTCCTAGAGATCAATATCTTGGGAATTTCCTACTATTACTACATTGAAAAAATAGTACACTTTCTATTTTTCCGATCAAGTTTTTGGCACCGTTGTCGGGGACTGCAAACGTACAGAGTTCTAATTTTGTTCAATTAAAATTTTGTTACTCATCAACTAAAATTTTATTTTCAGTTTAATTGTTCTTATTTTTTTCTGTCGTTACTATTCTGCGTCTAATTTTTTAGGCGAGAACACCCCACAACTAATTTTCCTTTTGATGCAGATATTGAAAGGACCCCAAAAAATGTTCCTTCCTTTCTCATTAAGCGTGTGTTTGGATGCGATTTCATAGGAATGTGTCAGAAACTATTTTTTCTCTTCAATGTGATTGATACTTTCTGTATTATTTATTAATATCTAATTTGTGTTGATTCATTTTTGGACTAGGTTATATTCCTTGTTATTTTTTGGAATTTATCATTTATGGTGCTCAGAGGGAGATACTAGCTTGAAGTGTGATTCAAGCATTGTGTCTATCACATGTTACTATGTTCAGTTGGTATTATTTTTTTAAAATTATTATCTCCGTAGAAGAGTTAGTTTTATTGTCATGTCCAGTGAGTAACGTTTTTTTCCGTGCTTCAAAGATGTCTACATTATAATAATTTTAGCATTCCTTGTTTAACTGTTACTGAATAAGGCCTATCAAGATTTTGTTGTTGCAACATCAAGTCATCAACTATTCTTGAATTGAATAAAATTATATTTCAAACAAACCACATCAACCAAGAAAATTGTGACAAAGATTTGTTATCGACATTTATTGTTTGTATTGCAATTATAGTCATAGAGAAATGGAATGTTTCTCACTTGATAATTGATCAGTGTTTTTTACATAATTATTTCTCATATATTTTACATAGAGTTTCTTGTCAGTGTCAGACGTTTTATTTCATTTTATTGCATTTTATACTTTGGTTGTGTGTTTTAATGTTTTCAGGTTCAAAAGAATAATTCGGAACTAATCGATGCAAAACTCATAGTTTCAGAGAAAGTCAAAAATTAACCTACACAAGGCCTAACAAGGTCACCCGTGTGACTTGACACTTGTCGTGCCAGGATTAGAATGTTGGCCAAAGCGGAAGTCAAGGTGTGATACGACCACCCGTGTCACCTAACATTGGGCGTGTCACCAGACATTGGGCGTGTAAGGATGCCTGAACCAAGAATTTACATATTAAATTGCCTAAGTCCAAAACGGGCACCCGTGTCAGCTTTTGAAGTTGATTTTAGTGTTTTGGGTTACTTTGTTCATTAGTTGGCCCGTGAGAGTGTGTTGGGTATTTCCAACCGACCTAAATGAGTTTTTACTATTTGGAGCAGTTTCCAAGATGAATTAGGGGACATTTTAGACGATTGAAGATTGGCACGATTAAAGATTTGGTTTTTGAAGAGCTTTGGAGACAGAGATTCCTTCATGTGCGATAGCAATTGTAGATCGAATAATAATCCTATAATAACAAGAATTTTCTTGATAACCAAGTGCTTGGCCTCATCACTAATTTTAATGGACATTGAAATTAGGATAGAAATTAAAGGTATTTAACTAAGGACTTAGAAAAAAATAATTTTTAGAACCGGTAGTTGATGTTGATGAACTTGTTGAAAGAGCAAGAGTTAAAGTTATCATATGACAAATCACACACTCACCTAGCATGCTTTAATCACACTAGTAAAAGTCATATTTTACATTCTACTATTTTAAACACATGCAAGGATTTATTCCAAGCAAAACACAATCGATAGATTTTGTTTAATTGAAACATAATTTTAACTCAAGATGTAATGCAATTCCTAGAGATCAATATCTTGGGAATTTCCTACTATTACTACATTGAAAAATAGTACACTTTCTATTTTTCCGATCAAGTTTTTGGCACCGTTGTCGGGACAAACGCTGAGTTCTAATTTTGTTCAATTAAAATTTTGTTACTCATCAACTAAAATTTTATTTTCGTTTAATTGTTCTTATTTTTTCTCGTTACTATTACGTCTAATTTTTAGCGAGAACACCCACAACTAATTTTCCTTTTGATGCGATATTGAAAGGACCCCAAAAATGTTCCTTCCTTTCTCATTAAGCGTGTGTTTGGATGCGATTTCATAGGAATGTGTCGAAACTATTTTCTCTTCAATGTGATTGATACTTTGTATTATTTATTAATATCTAATTTGTGTTGATTCATTTTGGACTAGGTTATATTCCTTGTTATTTTTTGGAGTTTATCATTTATGGTGCTCAGAGGGAGATACTAGCTTGAAGTGTGATTCAAGCATTGTGTCTATCACATGTTACTATGTTCAGTTGGTATTATTTTTTTAAAATTATTATCTCCGTAGAAGAGTTAGTTTTATTGTCATGTCCAGTGAGTAACGTTTTTTTCCGTGCTTCAAAGATGTCTACATTATAATAATTTTAGCATTCCTTGTTTAACTGTTACTGAATAAGGCCTATCAAGATTTTGTTGTTGCAACATCAAGTCATCAACTATTCTTGAATTCGAATAAAATTATATTTCAAACAAACCACATCAACCAAGAAAATTGTGACAAAGATTTGTTATCGACATTTATTGTTTGTATTGCAATTATAGTCATAGAGAAATGGAATGTTTCTCACTTGATAATTGATCAGTGTTTTTTACATAATTATTTCTCATATATTTTACATAGAGTTTCTTGTCAGTGTCAGACGTTTTATTTCATTTTATTGCATTTTATACTTTGGTTGTGTGTTTTAATGTTTTCAGGTTCAAAAGAATAATTCGGAACTAATCGATGCAAAACTCATAGTTTCAGAGAAAGTCAAAAATTAACCTACACAAGGCCTAACAAGGTCACCCGTGTGACTTGACACTTGTCGTGCCAGGATTAGAATGTTGGCCAAAGCGGAAGTCAAGGTGTGATACGACCACCCGTGTCACCTAACATTGGGCGTGTCACCGGACATTGGCGTGTAAGGATGCTCGAACCAAGAATTTACATATTAAATTGCCTAAGTCCAAACGGGCACCCGTGTCAGCTTTTGAAGTTGATTTTAGTGTTTTGGGTTACTTTGTTCATTAGTTGGCCCGTGAGAGTGTGTTGGGTATTTCCAACCGACCTAAATGAGTTTTTACTATTTGGAGCAGTTTCCAAGATGAATTAGGGGACATTTTAGACGATTGAAGATTGGCACGATTAAAGATTTGGTTTTGAAGAGCTTTGAGACGAGATTCCTTCATGTGCGATAGCAATTGTAGATCGAATAATAATCCTATAATAACAAGAATTTTCTTGATAACCAAGTGCTTGGCCTCATCACTAATTTTAATGGACATTGAAATTAGGATAGAAATTAAAGGTATTTAACTAAGGACTTAGAAAAAATAATTTTAGAACCGTAGTTGATGTTGATGAACTTGTTGAAAAGAGCAAGAGTTAAAGTTATCATATGACAAATCACACACTCACCCCTAGCATGCTTTAATCACACTAGTAAAAAGTCATATTTTACATTCTACTATTTTAAACACATGCAAGGATTTATTCCAAGCAAAACACAACTGATAGATTTTGTTTAATTGAAACATAATTTTAACTCAGTATTGTAACGCAGTCCTAGAGATCAATATCTTGGGAATTTCCTACTATTACTACATTGAAAAAATAGTACACTTTCTATTTTTCCGATCAAGTTTTTGGCACCGTTGTCGGGGACTGCAAACGTACAGAGTTCTAATTTTGTTCAATTAAAATTTTGTTGCTCATCAACTAAAATTTTATTTTCAGTTTAATTGTTCTTATTTTTTTCTGTCGTTACTATTCTGCGTCTAATTTTTTAGGCGAGAACACCCCACAACTAATTTTCCTTTTGATGCAGATATTGAAAGGACCCCAAAAAATGTTCCTTCCTTTCTCATTAAGCGTGTGTTTGGATGCGATTTCATAGGAATGTGTCAGAAACTATTTTTTCTCTTCAATGTGATTGATACTTTCTGTATTATTTATTAATATCTAATTTGTGTTGATTCATTTTTGGACTAGGTTATATTCCTTGTTTTTTGTTGGAGTTTATCATTTATGGTGCTCAGAGGGAGATACTAGCTTGTAGTGTGATTCAAGCATAGTGTCTATCACATGTTACTATGTTCAATTGGTATTATTTTTCAAAATTATTATCTCTGTAGAAGAGTTAGTTTTATTGTCATGTCCAGTGAGTAATGTTTCTGTCCGTGCTTAAAAGATGTCTACATTATAAGAATTTTAGCATTCCTTGTTTAACTTCTACTAAATAAGGCCTATCAAGATTTTATTGTTGCAACATCAAGTCATCAACTATTCTTGAATCCGAATAAAATTATATTTCAAACAAACCACATCAACCAAGAAAATTGTGACAAAGATTTGTTATCGACATTTATTGTTTGTATTGCAATTATAGTCATAGAGAAATGGAATGTTTCTCACTTGATAATTGATCAGTGTTTTTTACATAATTATTTCTCATATATTTTACATAGAGTTTCTTGTCAGTGTCAGACGTTTTATTTCATTTTATTGCATTTTATACTTTGGTTGTGTGTTTTAATGTTTTCAGGTTCAAAAGAATAATTCGGAACTAATCGATGCAAAACTCATAGTTTCAGAGAAAGTCAAAAATTAACCTACACAAGGCCTAACAAGGTCACCCGTGTGACTTGACACTTGTCGTGCCAGGATTAGAATGTTGGCCAAAGCGGAAGTCAAGGTGTGATACGACCACCCGTGTCACCTAACATTGGGCGTGTCACCAGACATTGGGCGTGTAAGGATGCCTGAACCAAGAATTTACATATTAAATTGCCTAAGTCCAAAACGGGCACCCGTGTCAGCTTTTGAAGTTGATTTTAGTGTTTTGGGTTACTTTGTTCATTAGTTGGCCCGTGAGAGTGTGTTGGGTATTTCCAACCGACCTAAATGAGTTTTTACTATTTGGAGCAGTTTCCAAGATGAATTAGGGGACATTTTAGACGATTGAAGATTGGCACGATTAAAGATTTGGTTTTTGAAGAGCTTTGGAGACAGAGATTCCTTCATGTGCGATAGCAATTGTAGATCGAATAATAATCCTATAATAACAAGAATTTTCTTGATAACCAAGTGCTTGGCCTCATCACTAATTTTAATGGACATTGAAATTAGGATAGAAATTAAAGGTATTTAACTAAGGACTTAGAAAAAAATAATTTTTAGAACCGGTAGTTGATGTTGATGAACTTGTTGAAAAGAGCAAGAGTTAAAGTTATCATATGACAAATCACACACTCACCCCTAGCATGCTTTAATCACACTAGTAAAAAGTCATATTTTACATTCTACTATTTTAAACACATGCAAGGATTTATTCCAAGCAAAACACAACTGATAGATTTTGTTTAATTGAAACATAATTTTAACTCAGTATTGTAACGCAGTCCTAGAGATCAATATCTTGGGAATTTCCTACTATTACTACATTGAAAAAATAGTACACTTTCTATTTTTCCGATCAAGTTTTTGGCACCGTTGTCGGGGACTGCAAACGTACAGAGTTCTAATTTTGTTCAATTAAAATTTTGTTGCTCATCAACTAAAATTTTATTTTCAGTTTAATTGTTCTTATTTTTTTCTGTCGTTACTATTCTGCGTCTAATTTTTTAGGCGAGAACACCCCTCAACTAATTTTCCTTTTGATGCAGATATTGAAAGGACGCCAAAAAATGTTCCTTCCTTTCTCATTAAGCGTGTGTTTGGATGCGATTTCATAGGAATGTGTCAGAAACTATTTTTTCTCTTCAATGTGATTGATACTTTCTGTATTATTTATTAATATCTAATTTGTGTTGATTCATTTTTGGACTAGGTTATATTCCTTGTTATTTTTTGGAGTTTATCATTTATGGTGCTCAGAGGGAGATACTAGCTTGAAGTGTGATTCAAGCATTGTGTCTATCACATGTTACTATGTTCAGTTGGTATTATTTTTTTAAAATTATTATCTCCAGTAGAAGAGTTAGTTTTATTGTCATGTCCATGAGTAACGTTTTTTTAAGCTTCAAAGATGTCTACATTATAATAATTTTAGCATTCCTTGTTTAATCATTTCGAATAAGGCCTATCAAGATTTTGTTATTGCAACATCAAGTCATCAACTATTCTTGAATTCAATAAAATTATATTTCAAACAAACCACATCAATCAAGAAAATTGTGACAAAGATTTGTTATCGACATTTATTGTTTGTATTGCAATTATAGTCATAGAAAATGGAATGTTTCTCACTTGATAATTGATCGTGTTTTTACATAATTATTTCTCATATATTTTACATAGAGTTTCTTGTCAGTGTCAAACGTTTTATTTCATTTTATTGCATTTTATACTTTGGTTGTGTGTTTTAATGTTTTCAGGTTCAAAAGAATAATTCGGAACTAATCGATGCAAAACTCATAGTTTCAGAGAAAGTCAAAAATTAACCTACACAAGGCCTAACAAGGTCACCCGTGTCACTTGACACTTGTCGTGCGGGATTAGAATGTTGGCCAGCGGAAGTCAAGGTGTCGACCACCCGTGTCACCTAACATTGGGCGTGTCACCAGACATTGGGCGTGTAAGGATGCCTGAACCAAGAATTTACATATTAAATTGCCTAAGTCCAAAACGGGCACCCGTGTCAGCTTTTGAAGTTGATTTTAGTGTTTTGGGTTACTTTTCATTAGTTGGCCCGTGAGTGTGTTGGGTATTTCCAACCGACCTAAATGAGTTTTACTATTTGGAGCGGTTTCAAGATGAATTAGGGGACATTTTAGACGATTGAAGATTGGCGATAAAGATTTGGTTTTGAAGAGCTTTGGAGAGAGATTCCTTCATGTGCGATAGCAATTGAAGATCGAATAATAATCCTATAATAACAAGAATTTTCTTGATAACCAAGTGCTTGGCCTCATCACTAATTTTAATGGACATTGAAATTAGGATAGAAATGTAAAGGTATTTAACTAAGGACTTAGAAAAGATAATTTTAGAACCGTAGTTGATGTTGATGAACTTGTTGAAAAGAGCAAGAGTTAAAGTTATCATATGACAAATCACACACTCACCTAGCATGCTTTAATCACACTAGTAAAAAGTCATATTTTACATTCTACTATTTTAAACACATGCAAGGATTTATTCAAGCAAAAACAATGATAGATTTTGTTTAATTGAAACATAATTTTACTTAGTATTGTAACTGGTCCTAGAGATCAATATCTTGGGAATTTCCTACTATTACTACATTGCAAAAGTAGTACACTTTCTATTTTTCGATCAAGTTTTTGGCACCGTTGTGGGGACCGCAAGCGTCTGAGTTCTAATTTTGTTCAATTAAAATTTTGTTGCTCATCACCTAACATTTTATTTTCGTTAATTGTTTTTATTTTTATCTGTTACTAATGCATCTAATATTTTTGCGAGAACACCCCAACTAATTTTTCTTTTGATCAGATATTGAAAGGACGCCAAAAATGTTCCTTCCTTTCTCATTAAGTGTGTGTTTGGATGCGATTTCATAGAAATGTGTAAAACTATTTTTCTATTCAATGTGATTGATACTTTCTGTATTATATATTAATATCTAATTTGTGTTGATTCATTTTGGACTAGGTTATATTCCTTGTTATTTTTGGAGTTTATCATTTATGGTGCTCGGAGGAGATACTAGCTTGAAGTGTGATTCAAGCATTGTGTCTATCACATGTTACTATGTTAGGTTGGTATTATTTTTTAAAATTATTATCTCCGTAGAAGAGTTAGTTTTATTGTCATGTCCAGTGAGTAACGTTTTTTTCCGTGCTTCAAAGATGTCTACATTATAATAATTTTAGCATTCCTTGTTTAACTGTTACTGAATAAGGCCTATCAAGATTTTGTTGTTGCAACATCAAGTCATCAACTATTCTTGAATTCGAATAAAACGATATTCCAAACAAACCACATCAACCAATATCGCTCTTGAAATATTTAAGCAAAATTGGGAATTATTTAGAGTAGCAACAAGATCAAGCCGAGGTGTACGTGGACTCGGTAAAGCATGAATTAAATTAGAGTGTCTAGTGGAAAGTCTGGAAAATCTTGGAGTAGATGAGTAAAAATGGCTTCTTATTGAATTGCATCATGGCGCTGAAGCTAGTTGCTCCAGCCTTTCTCTTTAACATCCTTCGTCCCGTGTTGATGTCAGGTTTTCTGAAGATGTTTCTCAATAGCATTTATATGCTTTTGTTCGCGTGTTAGGGGTTTTTCCCATCGCTAGTTTATGTGGCTGCTTTTCTTAGTATCAAACTTGTTTCATTTAATCCACCAAAAAAATATATATGTTTCTCTATTTTTAATTGTTTATCCATTTCTCATATATTCTAATTGGAATATATTGCACCTACATTTTATGCTATTTTTATATGTTTAATTTGGTATATTTGAATTGTTTGAGAGTGATTATCATGATATAATCGTGCAAAGTGAAAGAAAAAGATACAATGTGTGACTAGATGGAGAAGTGACTATATACATTAATTACTTGACACCGTTTTAACTCTAAGTAAATATAAATATAATATGACATCCACTTAGTATTTCAATAATCTTTTTGTCTAAGCAAAACAATTATTTTCATACCATTTTCACGTAACAAATTGATGGTTATTTTTAACTAATTTATTTAGTACACAAACCCAATAACTTATTTAGTGCACAAACAAAAAAACAAGAGCTTAATTAGTACACAACAACAATAATCAAGTTTTTTTGCACAAGCAAATCCTTATTTAATACTCAACCAAGAGTTTAATTAATACACAATAATAACCAAGCATATTTCTACTAAGTTGGAACTAAATTAGAACCCAAACATGACCTTACATAGTACACGGAAATTAAGAAATTAAAATACACATACACCGATTAATAGATATGAACTAGTTTTCTTTCAACCAAACATCATGGTAAACTTGGTCGGAATTAGGGGATGAATTTTCTTTCTAAGCTCGTGTATCTTTCAACCATCCATCAAGATATACTTGGTTGGAGTCAGCGTTGGATTTTGCGTTTTCTGTTCGGGTATCTTTCAACCATCCATCAAGGTAAACTTGGTTGGAGTTAGGGTTGGATTTTGAGTTTTCAGTTCGGGTATCTTTCAACCATCCATCAAGGTAAACTTGGTTGGAGTTAGGGTTTGATTTTTCTTTCTCAACTCGAGTATCTTTCAACCATCCATCAAGGTAAACCTGGTTGTTATCAGTGGTTGATTTTTCTTTTCCAGCACGAACATCTTTCAACCATCCATCAAGGTAAACTTGGTTGGAGCTAGGGCTAGACTTTTCCTTCTTAGCTCGGATATCTTTCAACCATCCGTCAAGGTAAACTTGGTTTGAGTCAGCGGTAGATTTTGCCTTTTCATGACGAATATCTTTCAACCATCCATCAAGGTAAACTTGGTTGGAGTTAGGGCTAGATTTTTCTTTCTCAGCTCGAGTATCTTTCAACCATCCATCAAGGTAAACTTGGTTAGAGTCAGGGTTGACTTTGGATTTCTCGGCTCTGATATTTTTCAACCATCCATCAAGGTAAACTTGGTTGGAGTCAGTGTTGGCTTTGACTTTCTCGGCCCTAGTATCTTTCAACCATCCATCTAGGTAAACTTGGTTGGAGTCATCGTTGGATTTGGCTTTCTCGACTCTGGTATCTTTTAACCATCCATCAAGATAAACTTTGTTTGATTCAGTGTTGGATTTTTCTCTTGCGGCTCGAGTATCTTTCAACCATCCATCAAGATAGACTTGGGTGGAGTCAGGGGTGGGTTTTACTTTCTCAGTTCTAGTATCTTTCAACCATCCATCAAGGTAAACTTGGTTAGAGTCATGGTTGACTTTGGATTTCTCGGCTCTAATATTTTTCAGCCATCCATCAAGGTAAACTTGGTTGGAGTCATGGTTGGCTTTCTCGACTCTGGTATCTTTTAACCATCCATCAAGATAAACTTGGTTGGAGTCCGGGTTTACATTTATTTTCTCGCCTCTGGTATCTTTCAACCATCCATCAAGATAAACTTGATTGGAGTCAAGGGAGGATTGTTGGTTCTTCAAAGGAGTGTTTTTGAGCCATCCATCAAGATAAGGTTGATCAACTTGGATCATATATCTTGCAAAGATTCCATTGCCATTCTACAATTCAATTGTATAAATGGATATTAATGAGTGACAAACTAATTACGTGGTTTGAATGATATGTAAGATTAGAAAAACACTAGTGTGTTATGAGACAAATTCTACTGAATAATGGAAGAAATATTGATTATGTATATATAGCAGATAAATAAATAATTTGAAGCATCGAAAATAGCAAGTAGAATATTTTTAATTTCACTACAGCAAAAAACAATGTAATATTATTAAATCGTATAGAACAACCAGATTCTTAGTATGTTTAATGCATGGAAAATAATAAATGAGAAAAATCTTAGAAGTATGCAATAAATTCTACATGCTTATACATGCAAATAAAGATGAAAATGATAGACTATGAAGATGTTGAATTTTTTTAATTTTAACATACATGCAAAATTGCAAATAAAGATGAAATAAATTATTATGATAAATAAATGATGAAAAATATAAGTATAAAAGATAAAAACATATGCATGGAAAGTTATAAACTCACAATCGACAAGAGCAGGAGAAAAGTGAGGAGAGACAAAGTAACTCTTTGTGCCATTTCTTTCAGTTATGTTATTGTGCTGTGAAATATGAATTGGAGTGGAAGTGAGCGGAGATATTTATAAGGAAGTAAGAAGAATAGTACAAATAACTAGGACATTAAGACTTTGTTTGACAAAATCATTTTTTAAGTTTATAGTTTATTTCTTATAATTTATATTGTTATATGTCTGAAATATGTTTGTTAACTCTAATTTTGTCATATGTTTTGTAGCTTATTTTTATCAATTTATAACTTATTTTGATAATTTATTTCAATTAATATATAATTTTTCTGTTTTGTTCAATTCTATTGTACATTTAAATGAAATTTATTTTAAAAAATTTAACATATCATTTCATATTAAGCTACATTAATTTTATAAATTTAAGTTGTTATTACCTTATCAATCATATGCTTTAGGATTGAAATTAAAAGGTCGTTGATATTTTTACTTTTGTACTCAATTAATTTATTATTCAATTGCTTATAAAAAAGACTATTTGTATTTAATCAAAAGGAGCCAAACTTTAGAAAATGATGTTTGCACTTAAGCAGTACTAGTATGAAAAATTGAGTTGATTTTGTGATATTGAGTGTATTTTTAAAGTTCTTTATATAAAAAGTACAGACATATAATTTCATTTTCCCTCTCGAACTATGAAATTTTAGATTACAATTCAAATGATATGTCCAACTTAATACTAATATTATGTGTTGAGTATTCCTTGAGGATTGTAATTTCCTTTCTACTATCAAAATTACAATAATAGTCTAATTATGTAAAATTCACTTGTCTTATGTTGTTTGGTGTTCAATATATGTTGTTTGGTGCTCAATATGAGGGAGAAACATTATCTTATATTTCGTATTTTGTGCAAGAGGACATACTAGTATACATCATGAATTATTTCTAATGTTTTGGTTATTATAATGAGTTGTATCAATCATCTGCAAAATCTTGATTACCAAGTCCTAGGGCTTTACAAGACAACAATGGATATGAATCCGGACATTAAGACAAAATAGTATCACAAGAAACTCTAAAATAATGTGTAGAGTTTGAATGTTGTAGTTAATGAGACAAGTTAAGTTGACAAGATCACACGGGGAGCATTTCTTGATTGATTATTGTACTTTATTTTTATCAAATGTTTGAAGTAGTACAAAGAAACAGATGAAACATATGGCTAACAAAACTTTCTATTCATACTACTACGAATGAAAGATATTCGAATAAAACGTTAACTCCAAATAAAATAAACAACTATATATGTCTCACAAAGATGTTTTAATTTAACTATATGCAATTTTTAGGATGATAAAAACATTTATTTATTTTAATGATAAATTTAATATCATTTTTAAAATATTTGTATTAGTTATAATTAATATAATAGTTAATGAATACATATTTTATCATTATATAAACTTAAGAGAATCAATTACTACCATAAATACAAAATCACCGTTTGATCATTTTTCATTTTGAAAACATGTGTCCCTTGTATAGGTTAAAAGTCCCATATATATATATATATATATATATATATATATATATATATATATATATATACACTAAAGTAATGGTTGGGAGTTAGGACAAACATTTTTCATGAATTTATTAATTAAATTAAATTAAAGTTTGACATTTAAAAATAAAAAACAAAATGATAATAATATATGAAATTATATTTTATGAAATACACTAACTATTACTTTTACATGTTATTATTTTTAAAATAAGTCATTAAAAATTCGTTAGATAGTAAAAACTATATGATGAACAAATATTTTTTAGCAAAAAAAAAGGTTAAAATTAATTTTTTAAATATCGTCTAAATAAAAATGGAAATAATTGTAATACATTAATTAAAATTTTATCACATTTCAATTTTATTTTCTTAATTTTTGAGAATTAATTTATTAAATAAGCTATTTAAAACATATTATACATGAAACAAATATCTATAACTAAACTACTTACAAAACATAGAAAGAATATTGGATAAAATATTTCTCATGGCTAAACATAATAGAAAATTGTGACAAAGATTTGTTATCGACATTTATTGTTTGTATTGCAATTATAGTCATAGAGAAATGGAATGTTTCTCACTTGATAATTGATCAGTGTTTTTTACATAATTATTTCTCATATATTTTACATAGAGTTTCTTGTCAGTGTCAAACGTTTTATTTCATTTTATTGCATTTTATACTTTGGTTGTGTGTTTTAATGTTTTCAGGTTCAAAAGAATAATTCGGAACTAATCGATGCAAAACTCATAGTTTCAGAGAAAGTCAAAAATTAACCTACACAAGGCCTAACAAGGTCACCCGTGTCACTTGACACTTGTCGTGCCAGGATTAGAATGTTGGCCAGCGGAAGTCAAGGTGTGATCGACCACCCGTGTCACCTAACATTGGGCGTGTCAGACATTGGGCGTGTAAGGATGCCTGAACCAAGAATTTACATATTAAATTGCCTAAGTCCAAAACAGGCACCCGTGTCAGCTTTTGAAGTTGATTTTAGTGTTTTGGGTTACTTTGTCCATTAGTTGGCCCGTGAGAGTGTTGGGTATTTCCAACCGACCTAAATGAGTTTTTACTATTTGGAGCAGTTTCCAAGATGAATTAGGGGACATTTTAGACGATTGAAGATTGGCACGATAGAAGATTGGGTTTTTGAAGAGCTTTGGAGACGGAGATTCCTTCATGTGCGATAGCAATTGAAGATCGAATAATAATCCTATAATAACAAGAATTTTCTTGATAACCAAGTGCTTGGCCTCATCACTATTTTTAATGGACATTGAAATTAGGATAGAATGTAAAGGTATTTAACTAAGGACTTAGAAAAAGATAATTTTTAGAACCGGTAGTTGATGTTGATGAACTTGTTGAAAAGAGCAAGAGTTAAAGTTATCATATGACAAATCACACACTCACCCCTAGCATGCTTTAATCACACTAGTAAAAAGTCATATTTTACATTCTACTATTTTAAACACATGCAAGGATTTATTCCAAGCAAAACACAAGCGATAGATTTTGTTTAATTGAAACATAATTTTAACTTAGTATTGTAACTCAGTCCTAGAGATCAATATCTTGGGAATTTCCTACTATTACTACATTGCAAAAGTAGTACACTTTCTATTTTTCGATCAAGTTTTTGGCACGTTGTCGGGGACTGCAAGCGTCTGAGTTCTAATTTTGTTCAATTAAAATTTTGTTGCTCATCACCTAACATTTTATTTTCGTTAATTGTTTTATTTTTTACTTTGTTACTAATCTGCATCTAATATTTTTATGCGAGAACACCCTCAACTAATTTTTCTTTTGAGCAGATATTGAAAGGGCGCCAAAAATGTTCCTTCCTTTCTCATTAAGTGTGTGTTTGGATGCGATTTCATAGAAATGTGTATAAACTATTTTTCTATTCAATGTGATTGATACTTTCTACTATATATTAATATCTAATTTGTGTTGATTCATTTTTGGACTAGGTTATATTCCTTGTTATTTTTGGAGTTTATCATTTATGGTGCTCGAGAGGAGATACTAGCTTGAAGTGTGATTCAAGCATTGTGTCTATCACATGTTACTATGTTCAGTTGGTATTATTTTTTAAAATTATTATCTCCGTAGAAGAGTTAGTTTTATTGTCATGTCCGATTGAGTAACGTTTTTCCGTGCTTCAAAGATGTCTACATTATAATAATTTTAGCATTCCTTGTTTAACTATACTTGAATAAGGCCTATCAAGATTTTGTTGTTGCAACATCAAGTCATCAACTATTCTTGAATTGAATAAAGCGATATTCCAAACAAACCACATCAATAATATCGCTCTTGAAATATTTAAGCAAAATTGGGAATTATTTAGAGTAGCAACAAGATCAAGCCGAGGTGTCGCGTGGACTCGGTAAAGCATGAATTAAATTAGAGTGTCTAGTGGAAAGTCGGAAAATCTTGGAGTAGATGAGTAAAATGGCTTCTTATTGAATTGCATCATGAAGCTAGTTGCTCGACCTTTCTCTTTAACATCCTTCGACCCGTGTTGATGTCAGGTTTTCTGAAGATGTTTCTCAATAGCATTTATATGCTTTTGTTCGCGTGTTAGGGGTTTTTCCCATCGCTAGTTTATGTGGCTGCTTTTCTTAGTATCAAACTTGTTTCATTTAATCCACCAAAAAATATATATGTTTCTCTATTTTTAATTGTTTATCCATTTCTCATATATTCTAATTGGAATATATTGCACCTACATTTATGCTATTTTTATATGTTTAATTTGGTATATTTGAATTGTTTGAGAGTGATTATCATGATATAATCGTGCAAAGTGAAAGAAAAGATACAATGTGACTAGATGGAGTGACTATTACATTAATTACTTGACACCGTTTTAACTCTAAGTAAATATAAATATAATATGACATCCACTTAGTATTTCAATAATCTTTTGTCTAAGCAAAACAATTATTTTCATACCATTTTCACGTAACAAATTGATGGTTATTTTAACTAATTTATTTAGTACACAAACCAATAACTTATTTGGTGCACAAACAAAAGAAGAGCTTAATTAGTACACAACAACAATAATCAAGTTTTTGCACAAGCAAATCCTTATTTAATACTCAACCAAGAGTTTAATTAGTACACAATAATAACCAAGCATATTACTACTAATTTGGAACTAAATTAGAACCCAAACATGACCTTACATAGTACGGAAATTAAGAAATTAAAATACCATACACGATTAATAGATATGAAGTTTTCTTTCAACCAAACATCATGGTAAACTTGGTCGGAATTAGGGGATGAATTTTCTTTCTAAGCTCGTGTATCTTTCAACCATCCATCAAGATATACTTGGTTGGAGTCAACGTTGGATTTTGCGTTTTACGTTGGGTTTATCTTTCAACCATCCATCAAGGTAAACTTGGTTGAGGTTAGGGTTGGATTTTGAGTTTAGTTGGTATCTTTCAACCATCCATCAAGGTAAACTTGGTTGGAGTTAGGGTTTGATTTTTTCTTTCTCGACTCAGTATCTTTCAACCATCCATCAAAAGGTGGCGCATTGGAATCGGTAGTAGATTTTTCTTCTGACTACAATATCTTTCAACCA